>JZKD02S0116274.1:141237-151672 GCA_000966675.3 Picea glauca | reverse complement strand
GGTTGAGACAAGTAGTTGATGAGTTGGCACATACATGAGGTGTATAGTTGATGATGTCGATACATATTGATGAGTCATATTTGATGAGTAGTTGACACATGATTGGTACATACTTGGTACATGGCTGGATGCACTTGTTTATAGTACAAGTTGATTACAGGTTATTTGGTACAGGTTGGTGCATGGTTTATGCACTTGTTTATGGTACAGGTTGATTACAGGTTGAGGTACAGATTGATGCATGGTTGATGCATGGTTTAGATTTATTGGTATAGGTTTATAGCAGTATATCTCACAGTGACAGGTTAACAGTGGTTCCATCATTCTACTTCTACTTCAGGGTGGTAGGACAGGGCAAGGATAGGTGGTTGTAGCCACCTTCCGGTTGTAGTCGGAGAACATAGGGGGTCGTAGCCTCCTTCTGGTTGTAGCCATAAAATTGGGGAGTTGGAGATTCCCTCAGGTTGTAGCCTGAGAAACTAGGGGGTTGGAGACTCCTTCCATTTGCAACTGGAAAACAAAGGAAGTTGGTGCTTCTAATGAATGTAATTCTTCAAGACATATAAGAAAAAGCATTTCATGGTTTTCTCCCGATTTGGGTTTCCACGTAAAAAAATGGTGTATTGTGTATGTGTATATTTTTTCATTTGTTCATTGCTTATTTACTCTGCAGTTATTGGATGATAATTCTTCATTGATATAAAACTTGGATTATATGGTTAAAAAGGATTAAATTTCTCTATTACTGATTCACCCCCCCTCTCAGTAATCCAACAAATCACACCCTTGGAAAGTGTTGGATGTCCCAACATCTTTCTCTCTGATGATCACAAGTACATATCTCTTATTAGTGTTTATGAGTCTTTTCATTTTCCCTACACTAACAAGTGTTGTATTTACCCCCATGTTGTGAGCTCTAACAATATATTCCACTCCCCCTTTAGTAAGGTGGTATTTCTTCTCATGATGAAAGAAGAATGCTTTTCTATCATAAAGATAAGGAATTCCCAACACTATGCCACATATATCAAGTGGTACAACATCCAAATCCACTTCATCAATCAACTTTGAAGCAATAGCAAATATGATCCTACATTGTTTGGTGACATTAAGTTTTTCTTTATCACATACCCAACCAAGAAGATAAGTCTTCAGATGTGGTTTCGTTTCAAAACCCATATTCTTAACAAGTTCTTTAGATATTAATTTTACTTGGGAACCCAGATCAAATAGTGTATCTATCTTAGTGTCTTTAGATGCAACTCTTATATGAAATAACTCATTCCTCTTTCGTTCATCAACATGAGACTCATTATTGGAACTTGAACTAGCATGAATAGAATCTTTACCTTGTACTCCAACTGCTGTGATATTTCCTTCATCTCCTGAATCAGAACCAAGATCTTATTGCACTGTAGCAATGGTGTTTGTCTTCCCCTTTCCGCCAAATTGTTTCAGTTTCTTTTCTGGATGCAGTTTCCAACAGTTTTCTTCATCGTGACTGCTCTTCTTGCAATGAGTGCAAGATGGTTTTCCTCCTTCTCTCATCACTATGGTGGTATTATTGTCCTTCCTTCTAAACTTCTTAAAATTATTATGCGGGAGATTGGAAGGTTTCTTCGTGGGGTCTTCTTGAACATGTTTCCCCATTTTCTCAAGGTGAGTGGCTTGCACACAAACTTCGCCAAGACTAGTGGGGTTAAACAAGAGCAAAGTATGACGAATATAACTGTGAAGTGCGCCAATATACTTCATTAAAGCTTCATAAGAATCCAAAGGAATGTTCAATGAAAGATATTTGTTCCTAAATTGTTCTGTGAAACTTTGTACAGTTTGATCTTTACTTTTCCTTAAAGTATGCCATTCCTTCATTGCTTTATGTAAATAACCTGATGGATAAAATTGCTTCCTTATCATTGATTTAAATTCCGATCATGAGGAAAGAATATTATTACCACACTTACTTTTGTCTTAAAGCTTTCTCTCCCACCATATGAGAGCGATGCCTTCCAACCGAAGAGAAGCCAGTTGTACTTTAACTTCTTCTTCATCAATATGTTGGACACGACAATACACTTCAACCTGTCGGATCCAATTATCTAGCTTTTCAGGATTAACATCTCCATTAAACATAGGTAAAGAAAATTTACATCAAGATTTAACAATGGTTTCTTAAAAGAGGATTTATGTTTAGAGTGATGAGAGTGATGAGAATGCTCGGAGGAAGAAGATATAGAACTTGAAGGTAAAGACGGAGGCTCAGGAGTGTCTCCTCCAGCCCCCTGGTTTACCGAAGCATCATCATCTGCATGTGCTTCCTTTTTCTTCCCTTTCTTCTACATCCTCTTCTTGTAATCTCCATACATTCGTTCGACCATTTCTGACATGCGATAAAAGACAATGTGAAATTTTTCTCCTGTTCATCAAGCTTGTCCTCTTCTGCCATTTTCTTCCTGCGGATTGCACGACCAACTTCGGGATTGAAATTCTTAAGAGTTCCTTCACCCTGCTTATGCTTGGCCTTAGTAAGAATTCACACTCAACAATTCAAGTCAAAGACCTCGCTACATTTAGCGTTGATGCTAGAAATTTCTCCAACCATTGCTATAGTTGGCGTGGTTCGCTAGATTTGGCTGACCCACCAACTATTTTGTTTTCAAAATTCGTTCATGGGATGTCCTTCTGCATTTCCCACCTGCCACGTGGTAGACCCCCTGATTGGGCCACATGGCGGCCCCTCATTGGACCATGCTTCCCCTTGCCAAGTCAGCATTCCACGTCAACACACCATGTCAGCATGCCATGTCATCCGTATGGACTGTACAAACTGCCACATGGCACAATCTGATTGGTCCACGGATCGATCCAAAACTCCAAAAAATCCGTGACACATGAGATCCTCCTGTGCTTCCACGTCAGTATGCCACGTGTCACTTCCCTGATGCTGCCACTTCTATACAAATGCTGATGTCATCTGTACGGATGTTGACTCATCCCCTGCTGACTAGGATAGGTTGAACAAAATTTGACCACAAATATGTTTCATTCTGTAACTTTGTTTGACGAGTCCTTTGCACCGTTACAAATCTTGCGACGTGCTCTTTGCGATCATCCCATTTTCATTGAGTTTTGGGAAATTTGAATTTTTTTTATTTCTCTGCCTATTGGAGCCATTCTGAAGAAGAAGCTATAGAAAATAAAAAGAAAGAACTAAGGGATTTCATATCTAGAAAAATAGACTGACTAATAGAAGAATGAGAGGATAAGTCGAAGCAATAGAACAAAGTAACAATGCAGGAGTGACAGAAGACAAGAGAATCGAATATCAAGGTTGAAAGAATGAAAGAAGGCTTGAGGAACCTATTTATTCAAGAAAGAAGTATGCTCACTCATGAAGTGTTAAAAAAGGAGATATTAACTTCATACCCTTTAAGGGAACCTCAACAGTGCGAAGCCACTACGCTAGGGGAAGATAAGAATAAGAATAGAAAGATGATTCCATAAATAGTTAGAGAGACTCAGATCATAGGGAAGAAGGAAAGGAAGCTCAATAAAAAGAAAGCTAAGTTGGAAAAGTTGCAAGAAGCTATAGAGACAATATGGAAGACTTCGCAGACTGGAACCCTGCAAGAGGCAGGTTTGTAGGAATTGAACCTTGCTGGAACAACAGGACCGCAGAGAATGAGACTTCATCATGGAAAATTTATATGACCGTTGGAGGTGCCCTGACCATTAGAACGATGCTCCAGAACGGTTAGAAAATGCATTTATGGCCTGATGGACATCTTTTGGGACATTGATACCATGCCATAATGGACAAATTCACATTGATGGAAGCATTCCTGGCCATTGGAAGAATCTGTTATGATGCCTCGCTTATTTAACTCATCGAACGTTGTGCTGGGACCAGTTTTTTCTACCCGTGATTGACTGAGCTACACAGAGAATTGTCCAAGTGTCAAGCTATGTTATCTGAAACTAGACCTCACCATTCGTTTTTCTACCACGTCGTTCGTTTGTCTACCCTGAACTGTCTCTTTAAAAGTTAGAATGTCGAGCAAACCTAGTGAATTGGAGAAGTCTGTCGAGGAAGTCCTCAAGAAGTTAATGGTCGACAGACCGATATCTGAAGGTGTCCAGGCATTATCGACTAGAGGACTGCATGTGTCCCCTTCAACTAGACGTCATTCTGGCCGTGTTAACCCCATGACTGAGCAATGAAGTATGCACTGCAGTGATATGGCTAATGCGAAGCATATCTCATCAATCCTACCCGAGTATATCCCACCTTTGGCTGGTGTTGTTAACCACAATAGTATCCCATGATATTTTGAGTACATTGTGTTCACTACATACATTCCAAAAGGAATACGCGTAGTTGGGAGTCAGTTAGGACAAATCCTGATATTAAAGAACAATGAATTCAATTTAGGAGATAAGAAGAACTATGATATGCTAGCACCCCACCGCTACTTGATGAATACAACTAGAAATAATCCTTGCCTCGTCTCCTAGCCATGTATTAAGGGGCTGGCGCAGTCCACCATTTTGAAGGAGGCTCAGGCAAAGCAACAATTCGAGGTAGCTTGAGTTAATATTGAGGCCTTTGAAGCAGTATTGTCCAGACCTGAGTGACTTGGGATGAGTCACAAGTGAGTGTTGGGGGGATATTATCCCTCGACAAAGTTTTGAGGAAACCTTGGTTAGAGTTGGCCCAATTTTGGACTTCGACACGTTGATCAAAGATGGAGAGCCCTGGTGGAGCTGAGATCACATATTTCACCAATTTTGAGAGCTATGTGGACCTAGTAAGGGGTTCTCTAGGGTTTTGGTAATGGGTTTATGGGATGTAGGCCCATGGGTTTCCCCCATGCTTAGGTCTAATTGTAAAGGGTTGGGGAAGTATAAATAAAGAAGAGTGTATTGTAGAAAGATATCACTAATTCTTTGTGAAAAACGGATTTATGTGGTCGAGGCTTAGTGCTCGACTATGATTTTATAGAGGTGCTTAGTGCTTGTAATGCTTAGTGAGGAGATCTAGTACTTAGCGTAAAGAAGGAGGATCTGGTTCTTAGTGCATAGATCTCCTGTCTGGTACGAAGCTTGACTCTATGTATTAGTGCACATGAGTGAATGAATGTAAGATATTAGCGAATAATAAAGAGGCGAAGCGGTTGGTGGACGTAGCCCCACACTGGGGTGAACCATGTATATTTGGTGTCTGATGGTTTACTTTGTGCAATGTTATCTCTGTTATGTTTTTCTTAGTGCTTAGATTAGAATGTGTAATGAATATTTGTGTTTGGCTTAAATGCATTGCTTATATTAGAATGCTAGATCCGATTCACAGTGCTAAGTGCTGAGTGATTGAAGTGCATAATCTTTGTTGTTACTACACTAGATCCATCTTTGGGTATGTTCTGCGATGTTAATAGGGTTAGGAAACTAATGCATGTTATATTCTAAGCATTAAAATAATACTCTGCAAAGTGTTATTATCACAGATTTGTGTCCCAACTTGGCTACAGACACTTGCATCCTGTAACCCCCCCTGCTTCTACCTCGGGTGAGACCTGGTCTACTTCGTAGGTTTTTCCGAAAAGGTTGGTAGTCGGGGTTTTGTTGGTGCATTGTTAAGCATTGAACCCTGGGTATGTCCCTATGCCAACATGGCTTACACAAATAAACTCTTGCTTACCAACACCAACTACTTCCAATGGAAATCCCATATGGAGGATTTATTAAGAAGTAAAGGTTTGTACCGGATTACCTTGGGAAAGGAAAAAACACCCACTGATGCTGATAAGAAATTCAAATGGGATAATAGGAATGGAGAAGAATGTGGATTAATCAGAATGTCCATCTCTCCTGATTTAAGGTTCCACCTTCAATCAATTGATCAACCCAAAGAAGCTTGGGAAAATATTGAATTTGTGTTTGGTAAACACAATATTATTCGAGCAAAATAGTTAGAAAATCAAGTATTGACTTTAAGTCCAAATGATTTTTTTTCCATTGAAGACAATCTATCTAAGTTTAAAACACTCAGAACTTTATGCGAAGAATGTAAGATAAAGATAAAAGAAGATCGTTTCATCTATCTTATTCTTTCTAAGATAGGTAGTGCATATTCTGTGTTTGTATCTATCTTTTATGCCTTGCAAGAGGCTCTAGGGACAACTTACAAAAACCCTAGTCTTGAGAAATTTTGTGATGCTTTGATTAGAGAGAAAGATAATCTTGTACAACTTGGAGTGATCAACACTGCAAGTACCTCCAACAAATCCTTAGTCATCCATCAAAAAGATAAACCCAAGAATACCAAGAAAAAACATCCTCACCACAACAACAAGCAATATAAGGGTCCCAAACCCACTCAGACAACTTCCGCTCCTAATGGTGACAAAGGAGAAAAATAAAAAAGTAAGAAGGTTGACAGACATTTTAACTTTTGTGATAAAGAGGGTCATGTTGAGTCCAAATGTTTCAAGAAGATGGAAATTTTAGAAGCAACGATGATGAAGCACAACATCATTATTGATTCTACTTCTTCTTCTTCTTCTCATGGACATGCACTTTCTGCTTCTGGTTTCTCATTCAATACAACTTCTACTTCTTCTTCTGATGAATGAATTATTGATTATGGAGCATCTTATCATATGGCTAAGGATAGAGACATATTTTCTTCTCTAAATGAATGTATTACCAATAAAATATTTGTTGGTGATGATAGATCTCTTAGTGTTGGAGGATCTGGAATAGTTCAAGTAGGAAATGGTCATTTCAATGATGTATTATGTGTTCCAATTCTTTCTTGTAACCTTTTATCAGTATATCAAATCACTTATTTAGGTGAAGGTAAAAATATAGAGTTTTAACCTCACCAAGTTGTAATAAAGGATCTAAAAGATCCTAAGCATGTTCTTGCAACTGGATTAGTTGATGATATTACCAGGTTGTACAAGTTTGACAAATTTGGGTCATCATCTTTTTCATCAGTTTTTGTTGCTCATAGCGATGACTTGAGCAAACTTTGGCATGAGCAGTTTGGTCACCTAAACTATCGCTCATTGCAACAACTATGTAATCAACATATGGTGACTGGTCTTCCTCTTGTGTCATGAAAATATGGTGTTTGTGTTGGTTGTGTTCTTGGCAAACATCATTGGGACAGTTTTGACAAACCTGCTTCTTGGCATGTCTCGGGCCCTTTACATCTTGTTCACAGTGATTTGTGTGGTCCACTTTCTTATCCTTCTTTTTATGGGTGCAAGTATTTCTTAACTTTCATTGATGACTTTTCCAGACATACTTGGGTTTACTTCCTAAAACTTAAGAGCGAAGTTTTTGACAAGTTTTTGGTCTACAAGGCCCTTGTCGAAACAAAATCTGGACATCAAATTCAAAACTTAAGAACTGATAATGGAGGCGAATATGTGAACAATAATTTTACAAGTTACTACACTACACAAGGCATCCAAATTCAACACACTTCCATATACACCACAACAAAATGGTGTTGCTGAGAGAAATGGGTAATTTTATGATCCAATCTAAGGGATTAAGTCTAAAGTATTGGGCAGAAGCAATCAACTGTACAAATTACATAGTAAATCGCACTCCCACAAAGGCTCTTAAAAATATAACACTGAAAGAAGCTTGGACTAAAATTAAACCAGATGAAATTCACTTATGTGTATTTGGCAGTATAGCATGGGCTCACATTCCTCATGAGAAAAGGAAAGCATTGCAGCCTAAAAGTGAGAAGTGTATATGTGTTGGTTATTTTGAAGATGTCAAAGGTTATAGACTTCTTCAACCACATTGTAATGAAATTATTATTAGAAGAGATGTTAAATTTGATGAAAATCTCTTGGCCTGCGAGCCTAATTTGGTGATTGTTCCTTCTTCGGCCTGTGATCCATCTTCGGTGTTTGTGCCTTGTTTTGTTCCTATTCTAGTTTCTTATTCAAATGATGACAGTGAGGATGAAAATCCGCCTCCTCCTGCTCACCTTCCTCTAGATGAGTCCTTTTAACCTGAACCAGCACCATCTCCATCGCTTATGTTAGCACCAGAAGTCACTCCTGAATTGCAGCAGGAGTAATCCTGATACCCATCAGTTTTATGTGTCACAGTAATGAATGGAGGTGGTCGAATGGTTGCAGACCCAGGATAATATCATTTTAAATCAAAAAAATGGGCCAGGCATGCATGAGCAGGTGAGGTCCTGATCTAACTTCAGTCAGGAAGTTGGATTTAAAAAATGAGCAGAGGGAAGACTTGGTGGGAAAATTTAACAAGGCTGCTATGGGCATCAGGCCTTCCAGCGACATAATTACAACAACATGGTGATCAAACCTTCATCACAACGTTGTTGTAACAACTCAACTGGATCCTCCAATTCTGAGTTACTCAGTGTAAGAAGGAAAAGATAACATAGGAAACTTATTTAAAAATGGTAAAAATACTGTCATGATCAAACATACATCACAACAACACAATCACCCCTGACTGGATCTTCCAATTTCGAGTGTCTTAAAGCAGTGTTTACAGAGAGATCGAAAGAAGCTGACTTTCATTAAATAGGAAGTCTCACATACAAATGCATAACCAGGAAAACCAGTGCTTCATTAAACTTTTACAATCGGGAGCCTAGCTCAACCATCCACACTTACAAAAATGGAAAAAATTCCTACATATACTCAAAGAAAAACAACAGTAGTGGGATTGAGACACTGCATTGAAGGCATTACGTCTGCATGTTTCCTGATAGACTATGCATGCAGTCTCCTGTCAGACGCAAGCATTTCAGAACGAACCTGCAGATGAGTTCACTAGCTGACAGTCCTTTTCTGGGATTTCAATTCATGGTGGAAATGATGTTCAACCGCCACCACCTGCCTCAATAACTGCTTCATCGGGATCAGATAAGGCCCAAGTCAAAACTACACCCAGGAGATGTGGCGGCCTCTACATCCTTCCACCTAGAGCTGAGTTGGATGGCTGCAGGGATGGCTAGGCAACAAACGTGGACGGGGGTCTGGCGAGGAGATGGCATGATGGGAAAGCTACTGGGTCAATAATTGTTTCATCGGGATCAGAGAAGTCACTCCTGGATTGTAACAAGAGTAATACTGATACCCATCAGTTTTATATGTCACGGTAATGAATGGAGGTGTTCGAATGGATGAAGACCCAGGAGAATATCGTTTAACTTAGAAAACTGGGCCAGGCATGCACGAGCAGGTGAGTTCCTAATCTAACTTTAGTTAGGAAGTTGGATTTAAAAAATGAGCAGAGAGAAGACTTGGTGGGAAAAATGAACAGGGCTTCTATGGGCATCAGGCCTTCCAGCAACTTAGAGAATAAATACAAGACTGAAAATGTGCCTAAGCGACACAATTACAACAACATGATGATCAAACCTTCATCACAATGCTATTGTAACAACTCGATTGGATCCTCCAATTCCGAGTTACTCAGTGTAAGAAGGAAAAGATAACATAGGAAATTGATTTAAAATTGGTAAAATTACTGTCATGATCAAACATACATCACAACAACATAATCACCCCCCACTGGATCTTCCAATTCTGAGTGTCTTAAAGCAGTGTTTACAGAGATATGGAAATAAGCTGACTTTCATTAAACAGGAAGTCTCACTTACAAATGCATAACCAGGAAAACTAGTGCTTCACTAAACTTTTACAATCGGGAGACTAGCTGAACCATCCACGCTTACAAAAATGGAAAAAATGCCTACATATACTCAAAGAAAAACAACAGTAGCGGGTTCGAGACATAACATTGAAGGCATTACGTCTGCATGTTTTCTAACAGACTATGCATGCAGTCTCCTGTCAGACACAAGCGTTTCAGAATAGAACTGCAGATGAGTTGATTGGCTGACAGTCCTTTTTTGGGCTTTCCATTCATGGTGGAAACGATGTTCAACTGCCACCACCTGCCTCAATAACTGCTTCATCGGGATCAGAGAAGGCCCGAGTCAAAACTACACACGGGAGACGTGGCGGCCTCTACATCCTGCCACCTAGAGCTGAGTTGGATGCTTGTAGGGATGGCTAGGTAGCAGACATGGACGGGGGTCTGGCAGGGAGATGGCGTGATGGGAAAGCTATTGGGTTGTGCAATGGCCATGCGGAGGAAACATGGAGGCTGGGAAAAAGCTATGGGGGTGACACAGTGAGAGCTAAGTTGTAAGAGGACGGAGGTGATATGGAGTGATAAGGCACTGGTGGCGAGAGATGAGAGGGGAGATGCGACAGGTGGAACGGTGAATGGAGGACAGGTGTGAGGTGTTGATACTGAGAGGGGGGTGAATCAGTATCCAGTACAATTTAAAAACATTTTTCAACTTATACTTAAACCATTCAATTATATCCAATGAGCAATGAACAATAGTATAAGAGTT
>JZKD02S0116274.1:113520-137456 GCA_000966675.3 Picea glauca | reverse complement strand
GTGTTGTATATGCATGTGCATTTTCCTTCATGTCCAAATACCTTTATCAATCTTGCGGTCCAAAACCCATGACTAGGGTTGACATCAATGACAACAATCAATCTTCCAACATGAGGGAGATAAATCTATAGGGGAGTGGGAGGTGTGACAAGTAGAGGAGAGAGATGGAGTGGGGGACAACTGCCAGCGGGACATAGGGGCCATATGTCGACCTAGGATAGGACCAAGGGCTATGAAAAGTGGTTTGAGCTTCCCTGCTTTGGGCCCGATGTGTGTCTATGGCCGACACGTAGCGCCTTAAAAAACCGCGGTTGTTTTCCCCGGACTGCTCTACCTTTTTTAACAGTCGTGCGCATTGAGGCCCTGATATAGCCATCGACCAACGATCTGGAGTGCGCGGATCTCGTCCACCCAATCTCGTTCGCATATTAGCACAATGCGCCTAGGCATAAAGCTTTGGATAAGCACCATAAAGTGGGTTTTAGAGGGGGCCCATATGAAACTACCCATTTTGTATGCCCCCCCCCCTTATTAAAGGCAAAATAGCGGGGGGGTCTAGAATTGAATTCTGACCACTGATCTGGGCGCTTAAATCCTGACCTTTCAGACTTGTGCACTTTCATTCTGGACCCCCCCCCCCCCCTTGTTAAAGGAAGAACGACGAGGGGGGTCCGGAATTGAATCCCGACCACTGATCTAGGCGCACAGATCCTGACTACACAAATCAGCCAACTGCTTAGCGAAATGCACATTTTGCACTCAACTTTGGATAAGTGGGTTTTTCAACCCACTCTTGCCATCTTTTCACCAAAGGGGTCGCTTCTTAGGGAAAACACCCCCTACATGTTTATGTGATAACAACTTCCTAGATGGGTCCATTCAACACAAAAGAAGTTGGTGATCTTGTCGGTGATCCTTCAGATCAACGTCGGACATGTTAACAATTCCAACATTCCTCTTCTCTTTTGGCTCAAGTTTCAGAGACTCATGATCCAAACACATTTGCAGAGGCTTCAAGTCATCTAGATTGGGATACAATAATGAATGAAGAATATCTTTCTTTAATTGCCAATGATACTTGGGATCTTGTACCTCTTCCAAAAGGAAGAAAAATCTTCATATGTAAATCGGTCTATAGAACTAAGTATGCAATAGATGGAAGTGTTGAAAGACACAAATCTCGACAAGTTTCCAAAGGATTTTCCCAAGTTGAAGGAATTGACTATAATGAAACATTTTCCCCTGTAGCCAAAATGAATTCCATCCACCTTGTTCTTTCCCTTGTTGCCTCACATAAATGGGAGGTCCATCAGATGGATGTTAAATCCTCCTTCTTGCACGGAAATTTTAAAGAAGAAATCTACATGGAACAACCTCCTGGCTATATCTAGAATGACTCTAGTCTTGTTTGTTGCCTTAAGAAATCTCTTTATGGTTGTAAGCATGCTAATCGATCTTGGTATGCCAAAATGTACAACCTTCTTATTGACACTAGATTCTCTAGATTCCATTCTAATCCTAATGTCTATACAAAGAAAGTAGGAATCCATCTCATAATCCTTGTCCTTTATGTTGATGACCTTATCCTTACTGGTAGTGAATCAAAACTTTGAAACCATGTGAACACCATCCTTAAGAAGAAATTTGAAATGACAGACTTAGGTTTTTTTCACTATTTCCTTGGCCTCCAAGTTTTGCAAACCAATGAAGGAATTTTTCTTTCCTAGTCTAAGTATGCTTGTGACCTTCTTCATCGCTTTCACATGGATGATTGTAAACTAGTGATCCAAATTTTATGAGTAGAACGAAATGAATGCATATTATTAACAGATTCTTAACAAAAAATAACAAATATTCAGTAAAATTGGTTTTCTATTCAATAATGAAAAAAGTTGAAACTGTAAAATGCAACGGAAAACAAGCTTGTTGGAATGGTGGTGACTTATCTATGAGAAGAGATGTGGCAGCTGCGCCCATTCCCAAGAAGATGATTACAATGAGGCTCTGAAGGCATTTTACAATAAACAGAAATTTCAAAAACCCTATACATCCAAAAACCTAACCCTAGGAGATGAAGCGCCAAAAGTCATGTGGGCCCCGTTTGGGTAAGTTAGCACATTAACTTCCCGGGGTCATAACTTTTGCATACGATCTTCGTTTTAGGCGAATGATAGCCCGTTGGAAAGGTATCATAGAGAAGATTAATTTTTGGGCCTCAATCATTCCATAGGATATAATTGAGAAGCTTGATCCCGAAAAACCTTCATTTAGGCCCTCAAAATGGCCCCAGAAGTGAAAACTGCTAAAAATAGTAAATTGCTAAAATTGCCAGAAAACTGTTTTGAGCCAGTTGCAAAAGGTGAGTGGCCACCGATATATATCTTGATCAGTCCTCATTCCTTAGGAAGAAATGGTATCCATTTCTTTGAGTTCCCCCATTAGATGAGGAAATTTCTGTTGAATTTGGCTCCGGGTGAGCCACTTGCCTTGGTGCAGGTGTTACCCATGATTTTGGTCATCATGATGATGTATTGATGATGGTGTACTCAAGATCTTCATAATAAATTTCTCTTGAGAAAAGTTACTTTCATCTCTTCACAGAAAACTCATTTTTGAAGAAGGTTCATAGGCTTCTAGTATATTTGGGTGCGAGAATGACCCATTCTCGTAGGCTGCCTTAAGCCAGGGTGCGAACTTCTCGCACTGTGTTGAATATCCAGGGTGTGAACTCTTCCTAAAGCATGGAAAAAAAATGAATTCTCGATGTTTCTATAAGGGAATCTCCTAGAAGGATGGGTTGGCATTAGAATGGTTATCCTTGTACTATATTCCTAGATATTGTGGGATCATTCTTATCCAAGTAACTATCTCATTCTCTCCTATATATTGAGGGAATTCTCATGGAAAAGGTTAAGCAAGATTAATTGGAGAATTGGTGAAAGAATTGTGTGAAGGACTTAGCTTGAACAGAAGCTTGGAGAATCTAGCAAGTCTATCAAGAGGATTGGATCTTCTTCATGCAAGGATTGAGCAAGTGTGTGTGTGTTGGAGCCAAGAGCCATCGAAAGGAAGCTTGTGACATCAAGGCTATCAGGTTGTAATCTTTACTTTCAATTAATATGATACAGTGGCATGTCCCTTTCCCATAAAGCTATTCTCACTTTATTGTGTAATTCCTTGATCATACACATAAGTTGACAATTGAAATATATGTTGTTATCTTCACTTTGATTGGTTTGTGTTGTCTTGGTCTTGACCTCACGAGAGCATCGGAGTGAAGAAGGAGAAACAAATACCCTAGGAAGCGATATTAAAGTATGTTACTTGTTCCTTCCTACTAGTTAATTCAATGGTCAAAACTTAGCGAAAGAGTCATGTCCTGTCCTATTTTGTTCTAGATCCAGGTGGATCTAGGGAGATCTGTTAGTGTCCACACCTACCGATTAGTCTGATAACAGTAGGAGATGCCCTGCTTTAACGACTCGATAAAGAAGGATCCTTTGTTGTTGAGTTCCCTTGATCTGTGTGTCCACAATATGATCATTGGATGCATGTTGGATGCAGTCAGGGTTGATCTCTGTTGGTGTCAGCTATTCTGCTACTTCTAAGGTGTCCAATAATGGTGGGAAATAAGGGCGAAGGAGATCCACGTTGAACACTGGGTGCAGGCCAAGGAAAGGAGTAATGTTGAGCTCAAAATCATTATCCCCCATGGACTTGGTGATGGTGAACGACCCATAATGGAGTGGTCAAATCTTATGATGGGGTCATGTAAGGCGTTCTTTCTGCAAGTGCAACCAAACTTTGTCTCCCACTTGAAACTTATGTGGCACCTGATGTTGATCATGGCGTGGTTTAGACTTTTGTAGGATATCCTGAACATGTTAGCAGATGTGTTGGATCCACTCAATGAACTGGGCGGATTTGTTAGCTTTAGTTGGAAAAGGAGATGATTTGGTCGAGCTGACTGCAAGGGGAAGTGCAACATGTATGGGACCCAATGGTTGGAATCCCAACCCCACCTGAAAGGGGTTGTGGTCGGTTGAGTTATGCAGGGCTCGGTTGTAGCTATGCTGGACATAGGGAAGGCTCTCATCCCATGTGCGAGGGTTCTTTGAATTATACATGCGAAGGCTATGCACAACCATTCGATTTACGACTTCGGTTTGGCCATCTGTCTAGGGGTGGAAGGCCGTGGGTTTGATTAGCTTGGTGTCCAGCAGTGACCAGAGGCTCGACCAGAATGTGTTGAGAAATCGACTGTCCCTATCTGAGACAATGGTTTGTGGGAGTCCAAAATGTACCTAGACCGTTTCAAAGAAGAGCTTGGTAGTGGCCTCTACTGTGATGCTCTTCTTGCAGGCAACCAGAATCGCCATCTTAGAAAAGCAGTCAACAACCACAAAAACAAAGTCATTTCCCTGCTTGGTGGATGAGAGGCCCGACATGTAGTCCATTGAGATGGATTCCATGGCCTGTCAGGAGTAGGAATAGAGGTGTACAGGCCCTATTTCTTAGTGGTTGGTTTGGGAATAGCGCAAGCAGTGCAAGACCTGATATACTTGCTGACCTCCTGTCGGAGTTTTGGCAAGTAGAAATGTTTCTTTAGCATCATCACTGTCTTTTCAATGCCAAAGTGTCATGCCACCTGACTATAGTGGGATTTCCAGATCAGCTTCGCTCGCTCGCTTGATGGAACACAGATATGGCCCAGATGACACACCAACCCATCCTGAAGATAGAAATTATCGACAACTATGTTTGCACCCAACATTTGGTAGGTGGTGGCGAAGTCTGGGTCTGTCTCATAGAGTTGGGTTCATCCAGAGGTCTCATGGTTGCAAGATTCTATTACCATGGTGAGTGTCGAGACTGGTGGTCTGCTGAGGCAATCAGCGATGCAATTGGTGCTTCCTGTTTTATACTTGATGTTGAGGTGGAATTGTTGCAAGTATGTGGACCACTTTTTATGGAAGTCATTCTGCAATTTTCCTTGTGTCTGCATAAACTGCAGTGGCTTATGATCAGTGTGGATGACTGTCTCCTTCCCAAGAATGTAATGTCTCCACTAGTGGTAGGCTTGCACAATGGAGTACATTTCTTTGTCGTAAGTAGGGTACTTATGGACAACATCGGATAATGTCTCACTATGATAGGCCACGGGGTGTCCATGCTAAGTGAGAACAATGCCCACAGCATAGACTGAAGCATTTGTCTCGATCTCAAAGGGATGTTGCAGGTTTGGTAGTGAAAGTATTGGGGATGAGAACAAGCGCTACTTCAAATCATCGAATGCTTGTTGTTGGGACTGGACCAATGTAAATTTTTCCTTACCACCACTCCTAGTGATTTGGCTAAGGGCCCATGCAATATGGGAGAATCCCAACACAAACCTGAGGTAGAAATTGGCAAGGCCCAAGAAGCTCTGAAGCTCAGTGAGTGTGGTTGGAGTTGGCCAGTCACGGATGACTTGGATCTTGGATGGATCCACATGTACACCATGTTGATCAATGATGTAGCCCAAGTAATGGACTCTCTCCATGCTGAAGGATCATTTTTCCAAGTTGGCGTATAGCTTGTGCTGCCACAGGGTGTGCAGAACCTGCTGAATATGTTGCAAGTGTTCGGCCCAAATCTTGTTGTAAATGAGAATGTCATCCAGATACACCACTACAAAATTATTGGTGAATGTTCATAGGATATCGTCCATCATCCTCATGAAAGTGGTCAGAGCATTTGTCAAACCAAAGGGCATGACCAACCATTCAAAAAGGCCTTCCTTTGACTTGAAGGCGGTCTTCCATACATCTATCTGTTCTATCAGGACCTGGTGGTAGCTAGACTTCAGATCAATCTTACTGAAGTATTTATCCCCCGTGAGTTGATCAAGGAGGTCATCGATTCAAGGAATCAGGTACTAGTTTCTGAATGTGATTTTATTCAGAGCCCGGTAATCAATGCAGAGTCACCAGGTTCCATCTTTCTTCTGTACCAGCATGATTGGGCTCCCGTAAGGTGATGATCTGGGATGGATGTGCCCCTTGTGGAGTAGTTCTTGTATTTGTCTCTTGATCTCCTCATTCTCTAACCGAGAGGGATGATAGACTATCCCATTGGGTAGTGGTGCACCAGGGGTCAGATCGATGGGGTGCTTGACCTGGCAGTGTAGAGGTACCCCGGTAGGTGAGGAGAAGATATATGAGTATTCTTCCACGAACTTATCTACTTGCTTCTTCTGTGTGGAGAGGTCAACCGTAGAGACCCTGGATGTGGTTGTGATATTTCTCTTATTCTGAGAGTGAATCACAAAGAAGGAAAACTTCCCCATCTGAGAGATGACCTTCCTGCATTGCTTAGCAGAGATCAAGGAAAAAGCACTAGGTGGGATTGCCTCAGGTATCCTGTACAATTTCCTGTTCAAAGCAATAATAACACTACGAGGCCTAGACTCATATACAACATGATGTTTCCATAAATAAGGTTGGCCCAAAATAACATCACAAACTTCAAGAGGAGCAACATCACACAATACCTCATATTTGAAGGCCTTTATGCCATATGACAGTTGACACTGTTGGCTGACGTGGAGATCGCTTCCTTGGCAGATCCATCCAATGGTGTAGGTTTGTGGGTGAGGCATTCTGGGAAGGGCTAGCCATTTGAAAACCTCTACAGAGATGAGGTTCTTCTGGCTACCGCTATCAACAATGAAGTGCAACGGGGTTCCTTTTACCCACATTTGCGAATGGAAGAGGCGCTCTTCTTCTTCTGGCTCATCTAGTTCACCAGGCTGGAGCTTGGTGGTAGAAACGGTGGCACTGGGTTTTTCCTCAATGATCCATCTTCCCCTTTCTGGTTCGGTCTCAGAGTCAGACTTTGCATCTAATTCAGTTGCTTTCACTTTGGCCACCAGCGACTGCTTTGAGTGACAATCAGCAGTGTTATGCCAAGGGCTCTTATGGAAGTTGCACCACTTCCCGGTATCTTTCTTTGTCTTTCTAGTGTCCTTATTTTCTTGTGGCTTGGACTGGTTGTCCTGATACTATCCATCTTTTCTATGTCCTTTGGTATGTGGGTTGGGGCTTCCCTTTCCTGGCTTTTGTTGTGCGGGGTTCCCAGGCCCAAATTGTCGTGTCTTTTGTTTGAGCTTCTGCTCGATTTTGATGGCATAGCGGTAGGCCGTGCCCAAGGATGAGATGTCTAGAAATTCCATTTCGGTCTGGATGTATCTATGCAGATCATTGTGATACTTGAGCACCATATTTCTCTTCGAATATTTGATACCCAGCTTGGTGCGCAAGGTATGGAAGATATTTGTGAAATCTGGCACTGCTTGGTCTCTTTCTTTCTGCAGTGTGGTCAATTTTGTATATAAGTCGTCATAACTTTTGAAAGGGTAGTATTGTTCCTTAATAGAATCCCTGAAGGAATCCCATGTGGCTATGAATATAAATAATGAGGGTTCCTCTGTTTCCTTTTGCTCACAAAAAGTTTCCCACCAATCTTTGACATGGGGGATGGCTTTGAGGAGTGAAAAAGTAATCTTTTCTCTATTCGAGAAGTTATGGACAGAAAAATACCCTTCTAGCAGATTCAACCACTTTTCTACATCATATGTGTCTATCTAACCTTCAAATATATGAATATAGAAGTTTATTTGTACCTTGAAGGGGATGGCGCCTCCACTCGAAGAAGATGTGTCGCTTGTTGGTAGCCGCCAAAGGATTTGTGTGAAACTATCCATCATCTTACTCCTCTGTTGCGTGAGGGTTTCCTCAATCAATAGTTTGAAAGGATATCCTATCTCGTCATCTTTATTTTCTCCTGCCATGAGAGGTCGCTTGGGCGTGCGAGAGCTTTTGTGCTTAAGAGAAACAAGCTCAAGACCCAACTCTTTGTACTCTGACCTCGTTGGGGACATGCATTAAGACGACAAGGAGAAAACCGTTGTGATACCACTGATCCGAATTTTATGAGCAGAACGAAATGAATGAAGATTATTAATAGATTCTTAATGCAAAATAACAGAGATACAGTAAAACTGGTTTTCTATTCAATAATGAAATAAGCTGAAACTATAAAATGCAACGGAAAACAAGCTTGTTGGAATGGTGGCGACTTATCTCTGAGAAGAGATGTGACGGTTGTGCTTATTCACAAGAAGATGATTACAATGAGGCTCTGAAGGCCTTTTACAATAAACAGGAATGCCAAAAAACCTAGACATCCAAAAACCTAACCCTAGGAGATGAAGCACCAAAAGTCATGTGGGCCCCATTTAGGTAAGTTAGTACATTAACTTCTAGAGGTCGTAACTTTTGCATACGATCTTTGTTTTAGGAGAATGATAGCCCGTTGGAAAGGTATCATCGATGAGATTCATTTTGGGGCCTCAATCATGTCGTAGTCAATCATTGAGAAGCTCAATCCTGAAAAACCTTCATTTAGGCCCTCAAAATGGCCTCGGAAGTGAAAACTGCTAAAAATAGTAGATTGCCAAAATTGCTAGAAAACTGTTTTGAGCCAATTGGAAAAGGTGGGTGGCCACTGATATCCATCTAGATCGACTAGCCCCTTATCTCTTCCAGTCTGGAGTCAATATTACTACCACCTGTACTTCTCCTGAAGTTGATGACACCCTTTACCGTCAATTAGTTGGTAGCCTCTTATACTTGACTCATACATGTCCTTATCTTTCCTTTGTTGTTGGTCTTTTTTCCCAATATATGAAAAAACACCATGAAATCCATTGAAAAGTAGTTAAAACGATACTTTGCTATGTTTGTGGTACAGTTCAGTTCGAGATACATTACAGTTCAGGGGGGAATCCTTTATTTGTTGGTTTCACTAATTCAGATTGGGTCGACGACCATGATGATTGGAATTCTACTGCAGATTATTTTTTCAACCTTGGTTCAGGACCTGTCACTTGGGCCTATAAGAAACAACAGGCTATTACACTTTCTTCAGCAGAAGCAGAGTATTGAGCAATGGTAAATGCAACTCAGGAAGCCTTGTGCCTTCGACGGATCCTTTAAGAGTTTGGATTCCACCAACAACATCTGTAATGTACCCGACCATCAACACACCTCTGTCGGATAATGCTAGCAAAATACCTTGTCTTCTACAACTAGCTCTGATACCAAAATGTAACGTCCCCGACCATCAACACCACTGCCAGGAAACGCCACAGAGGAACATACAGATATATATAACATGCATTTCTAATGAATTTAAAACAAATAACACATCATTACTCTAATCATACAGATTCAAATGGAATTGACAGTAATTCCTACATGCAACAGAACACATGACAACATTCAAGAATCACAGACATGCATAAAATACATAATTAAGCATGGGAATGATACTTATCTTTTAACTGGAGTAAAAACCACCAAATGCATGAAGACCTTCCACGAACCTCCCAAACTTAGACCACACTGCTCATCACTCTCAGCAGTAGGTTTCCCTCGAGCTGGGACTAAACTCCATCGAGCAAGGGATTCCTAGGCTAGGCAAAGTCAATAGGAAAGTCACACAGTTTAAGAGGAAGGATTATCTCTCAGGAGCCACTTACGCCCACTACTCATATACTCTCATTCCCCACGTGCCTGGCCCACCCCAGGAGTATACACCTTGACTATCACACAATCCATCGGCTGCTCCACCTCCCTTTCCTTGGGATTTAGCAACAGGTCAGACCGGAATTCTCAGAGCTTTGTAGAAGCTACAGGACTCCTTTCAAGAGAACTCACCTCCTCAACACACTCTCTCACCTGGAGAGAGTTGCTCACAGGCCTAACAACCTACTTCTTCAATCCACAACCACCTCTTTGACCTGGAGAGAGTTTCTCACAGGCCCGACAACCTGCTTCTTCAACCACAATAGCTAATTCAGGTAAGGCAAGGGATGACTCAGTAAATTACATAGGTGAAAAATGGTCACGGGTTCAACAATGGCGGAAATGGATGGAAGTGGGATTTCTCAATGCGTGAGTGAACTTGTCAGGAGAGATGGGAAGACTGGTCTAGCATAGCCAAAATGATGAAAGCATGAGCCAAACTCTGGGCATGAACCCCCCCCCCCTTCATGCGCGAGCTTTTCCCCTATGCGTGCGTGAGTGCCTGAGTGAGTGAGAAGGTTTGTGAGAGTGTCTGCGTCCCCCCCCTCGCAACAACAAGAATTCCCCCTTACGTTTTCATGTGCCTGAGTTGACACCTGTCGCTCAGGAAGCACGTTCCTTTCCTTTTGGAAGTCACCTATCCTTCCCTGGGAACTTAGGATAAAAAACATATCCTTTTGAACATCCTTTGAAATATTAATGATAAATTATTATTCTCTTGGACTTAAGCCCTTAGTCTTAGCCCATTTTTCCAACCTCTCAGCCCCCTCTCCCTTACCCAGCCTAGTGGAACTTAGTCCCCCATCACTCTTTCTTCATGGTCGGTCTACACACAACAATGTTTTTATATTAATAATATGAATATTTACATGTACAAAATAGGCTCCTTGCCTTTAAAACCTAGGCTCTCTGGCCTACTAACACATAATCCTACCAGCTTATAATTTCTCATCTCACCATCCTACTAAACATGTTTACAATTCATAAAACAATTGGGGCTTGTCCTTGGGGTATTATAATCATCTCCCCTTATTTTTGCACCGTCCTCAGTGCAACTTATTTACACAGTATCAGCAATATTTTTCAAAATATTCAAAAATATGTAGGTATTCTACCCGCATAGCATCCTCATGCTCCCATGTCACGTCCTTGAGACCATATCAGGTCCACTAGACCTTTACAAGCCCTATGGCTCGATTTCGGAGCTGTTTGCTCTTCCGGTCCAATATGCACACAAAATTCACTTGCAAGACACCTTCTTTCTCCACCTGAATCACATTCCAATCAATAACATGATTAGCATCAGGTATATATTTCTTAAGCAATGAAACATGAAACACATTATGTACAGTCATGGATGCAGGCAATGCAAGCATATATGAAATGGTCCAATCCTTTCTAGGATTTGAAATGGCACACAATATTTGGCTACCAACTTGGAGTAGTTTCCCAGCTTTAGGGAACTTCTGTGGGCTTTCACTTTCAAGAAAACATGATCACCCACTTTAAACTCCCTATGGGTTCTGTTCTTCTCAACATAACATTTTTTCCTGTCTTGGGCAGCCTTCAAATTCTACTTAATTTTCAGCATTTTCTCTTCCATTTACTTGAGAAACTCTGGCCCAACTATTTCTCTATCAGTTGGGTTGTCTGAGCTTAATGGGGTGTTGCACTTTCTTTCATAAAGTGCTTCAAATGGACTCATCTTCAATGATGCTTGATACCCATTTTTGTACGCAAATTCTACCAAGTGTAGGTAGTCTTCCCATTTAGATGGTTTGTCCATCACATACATCCTTAGCATATCTTCTATCACTTGGTTCACCCTCTTTTTCTGCCCATCAGACTTAGGATGATAAGTAGAGTTGAAGTTCAGATTCATTCCGAACCCTTTGAATAACCCCTTCCATAACTTTAAGGTAAATTTCAGGTCTTTGTCAGACACAATTGTCTTGGGGATACTGTGCAATCGTGTTACTTCTCTCATATAGATATCGTCAACATTAGTTGCATTGTGAGTGGTCTTCAATGCAATAAAATGGGAATCTTTCGTAAGCTTATCCACCACCACCATGATGGAATCATGTTGCTTATTTTTTCTGGGTAATCCTATGATCAAATCCATTATCACCACTTCCCACTTCCACTCGGGAATGGTCAATGGCTGTAGCAACCCTACTAGGTGCCTATGTTCATCTTTGACCTTCTAACACTCCATACATATGGCAATGTATTCTGCAATTTCCTTCTTCATACCTGGCCAAAAGTACTGTCTCTTGCCTGCTACCACTATTGTCTAATAACCAGGGTGTCCAACATAAGGCACATTATGCATTTCTTTCAAGATCGTAATTCTCAATTCCTAGGAATTAGGTACATAAATTATGCTTTTGTACAAGAGTGTTCCATAATCTTCCAATTTATAATATTCCACTTTCTATATCATCTTACCTTGTTGTAGCTTTGCTACCAATTCCATGTAATGCAAATCTACATTTGCATCTTCCAAAATCATGCCTTTAATATCATATTGGTACATGCTAATGGTCCTTGCATGTATTTCATGCACTCTTCTACTGAGTGCGTCAGCCACTTTGTTCTCCTTTCCTTTGATATGCTTGATATCAAACTCATACTCACAAAGTAATTCCAACCATATACTATGCCTAGCATTCAAGGTTGGATGATCAAACAAATAATTCAAACCATTATGGTCTGTCCTCAGTTCAAACCTCTTTCCCATGAGATAATGTCTCCATTTCTTCAGAGCATGCACTATGACTACCAACTCCAAATTATGAGTGGCATATTTATTTTCATGCTCCTTCAGCTTCTTGGACTCATAACATATTGCAAACCCATTCTGGCTGAGGACTCCTCCCAGTCCTTCTTTGCATGCATCTGTACACACTACAAAATCTTCCTTTGGATCTACAATCCTCAGGATTGGAGCATTGGTTAACAACTACTTCAATTGATGGAAGCTTCTCTCACATTCTTTTGTCCATTGAAATTCCTTCTCCTTCCTTTGCGAGAAAGTGATGGGATGAGCTATCCTTGAGAACCCTACAATGAACCTTCTATAATAGCCAACTAGAACCATAAAGGATCTGACTTCTATCACATTCTTCAGTGTTGACCATTACATGATGGCTTCTATCTTCTCGGGATCCATGACTATCCCATCCTTTGAAATGATATGCCCCAAGTAATGGATCTTTTCTTGATAGAATGAGAACTTGATCAATTTGGCATACATTTGGTTCTCTCTTATCACCTACAACACCATCCTCAGATGATGTTCATGCTCTTCCTTCTGTTAGCACTCCAAGAGTCACTCCCAGACTGCAAATGAGAGTAATCTTGGTAACATAGAAATAAAAATGCTTGATTGGTTTTTTGGATTAAGAAAAAGAAAACAAGGAAGGGGAAGGATAGTAAATTGTTATAAATCAGTGATGGACCATTGGGCTATGGAGTCAAGAAAACACCCTACTCATTAAATGCAATCAATATGCACATCAGATAAAGTTTTATTGAATAGAGGAAGAAAAATATAACACAAAGAAGAACATCCATAAGGCAGAGATCCTCTCTGCATAAATGAATTCAAGGTACTTGAATATAAACAATGACTAATAGGCAAAATACATCAGATCCTAAGATGCTCAAGAATCCATTAATCAAAGGCAACCATGATCCTCAAGGTGTAAAATTCATTCAAGTAAGAATAAAAATTGGGAAAGAAAACAAGAGATACAATCTGATAACACATATATCATGAACCTTCAATAACAGAAATGTTTACAAAACTGCTCATAACCCAAGTTTTAAATTAGTGACTCAAAACTGGCAGAATAACTCTGCACAATTTAGCCTCTGCCAGAATATTATGCAGCACCTGTAGGTAGCGCCCGACTGTGTTTCTACATGCAATTCGGAATCCCATAGAAATTGTATTCATTTTCCAAAATGAATAATGAAATGCAAATTCTGTTCTTTGTGAAATATTAGGTAGCGCATGTAGGTAGCGCCACTTATGCAACACTGAGGCATAAACCAATCTTGTGATAACACCTCCAACTTGGAATATACAACGATTTCATCCAGAAAGAAAATGAAAAACTTGTCTAGATATTCCCTGAATACACCATTCATTAGGCACATGAAAATAGTGGGTGCATTTGATAATCCAAATGGTACCATTGTGAATTCATAATGACCATACCTTGTTTTGAAGGAGGTTGTGTTGATGTATTCATCCTTTATCCTTACTTGGTGGTACCCTGACCTGAGATCTATTTTTGAAAATATCTTTACATCCTTCAACTGATCAAATAGATCATCGATCCTTGGCAAAGGATACTTGTTCTTAATAGTCACTTTGTTCAACTTTCTAAAATAGATGGAAAATCTCAATGTCCCATATTTCTTCTTCACGAACAAGACCGGGGCACCCTAGGGTGACACACTTGGGAACATATACCCCTTCTTAATAATTTCTTTAAGATGCAACTACAATTCTTTCATCTCTGGTGTACTCATTCTGTAAGGAGCTTTTGACATTGGAGCTACTCCAGGCATCGGGTTTATAGAGAAGTCAAAATCTCTCTTCGGGGGTAATTCGGGTACCTCCTGAAATACATCTTCAAAATATTTTAATATTGCATTGTTTCCCATATTCGACACCTTATCCTTAGGTGCTTCATCCATATGAGATACAAATAATTGGCATCCTTTCTTGTAGCACTTCTTCAACTACATTGCTGAGATTTCTCCGATAGCAACTGCTCTATGAATTCCTTGGACGGTTCTCCAATTTCCTTCCTCATCCAGGCAAGTGAAATCCTTGTTACAAAAGTCTAAGATGGCGTGGTCCTGGTCCAACCAATCCATCCCAATTAGACAGTCATAGAAACCTAGAGGTAAGATGTTCAATTCATCTCTTGTGCTTAGCCCGTTCATGTCCACTCAACAAGACTTAACCAATTCAATAACTTTTCTCTTAGCTCCTGTAGCCAACTGCACTAACCAAGATTTTCCATGCTTTCTTCTTGGAAAATGCAAACTTTCCACCATTCTAGGATCTATATAACTATGACTAGCTCCTGAATCAATTAAAATAGTAATGGTTTGGTTGTTGATCATACCTTCCACTTCAATCATATGTGACTGATACTTTGCTTTCTTGTTTTCCAGGGCTGCATAGATCCTTTGTACACTTATTCCCATGTCCTCCACTGTTTCTTCATGTTGAACATTGTGGACATCTCTCACCTTATCATTTCTATGGGGGCAATCTCTATACCTATGATTTACTTTACAACCCCAACATTCCATAGGTGGTTGTCTTGGCATTTGCCCACATATATCAAACTTCCTGGGCTCTCTAAAACCTGGATGTCCTTGAGGAATGTTTCTAAAAAATGATGGTTTAGTTCCCTTCTTCCTCTGATCCACCTTGGATTTCTTCTTGTCTTCCCAAGCCTTCCGGAAAGTAGGATTTTCTCCTTGCTTCTCATATAAGCATTTTTCTCTCCATATAGTTTCTTCCATAGTTTTAGGATCATCATACTAGATCTTGTCACCGATGGAAGTCCACTCATATACCTTTGAATTTTGGCAGTCTCATCTTTGATGAAAGGAACATACTTCATCAATTCCAAAAAACTTTGTTCATATTCATCAATGGTCATGCTACCCAGCTTGAGTTCAAAGAACTCTTTCATCTTTTTGTCATAGCATCTCTTAGTCAAGTATTTATTTTCAAAATACTTCTTGAATTTGTTCCAAGTAACATTTTTCTATTTAATGTGTTGCACCTGCACAATTTGATTCCACCACATGGATGCATGTCCTTTCAGTTGATACATTTCAATTCTTCCTTCTGCATGAGAGGAATAATTTTGTAGTTGGAAATATTTCCTCATGCCAAGAAGCCATGTCTCAACATCTCCCTCCTTCTTGTGATCTCCATCAAATGTAGGAGGCTTAATATTGTTCATTTCACCCTTCAGTTCATCCACTCCAGATCTCCTCTACTTTCTGGTAGGATATGGGATTGAACAACTGTGTGCCCTCCTCTTGGAGTGCCCTTGGGAGTGATGATGGTGTCTTCCAACACTCCTTGATTTCCTCTTTTCATCAAGGGACCTATGACTTCCTGATTTACTGGAGTCACTCTCCTTATCCAATTTCCCTTATATCCTTTTTAATCTCTACATCAACTTTAGGTTGAATTCTCCATGTTGATCCCTGGCTTTCTTGAGCTTTATGTTATCTTCTCGATGAGTCTGGACATCTTTCTACAATATTTCAATGATTTTCATCATGTTTCCCTCCTTATTTATCTTGTCTCCATGCCCATTGGATTTCGATCCTTCAACTCCCAAATGGACATCCATTCCTCTTGCTTCATTCTCTGAACTGGAAGCATTTTGTGCCTCCTCCATTCTCTGTACATTTAGTTCGGTTCTGATAATCGTTGACTCTGCAAACACAATGTGCAGTCAACTAAATTTTGTCAGGCCAACAGTCCTTAACAAATTCCACAGTATTCATAAACCAATCTGATTTAAGAAAACATTTAGATTTCATCCTCTGCGATTCTTGTTCAATCAGGAACCCACACAGATATTTTCTTTCTGAGTTCTTCTTTGTTCTGCAACATTTTTTTTTTTGAGCACTAGCCCCTTTTTATTATCCCCCAACCCACGCGACCATGAGTTGTGTCCAAGTGCTAGATCGATAGGCACTTACTCGGGACCTTGGGCCTATAGCTTTAGAAGTTTTCAAAGAACATCTTGACAGTCTCTTGGAGTTCTGAATTAACGAACTTGCGAAGTAGGGTGGATCAACAGTCCACGACTACCCAGAATCCAATGGCTGACACCCATTGTGGAAATTTAGGCATCTAAGCTACAGGACTTTGGAGATTCGGAGCTTCAGGACTTCGGAGGATTTCACATCCACACACCCCCAACGCCCCAAACCGTTAATCTCTGAACACTTCCATGTCACCTTTGGTGACGTTATTACGTCTCGTCACCTCGGCATTATGAAACTTTTGAAAGTTATTCCTTCCATTTCATTATGTAACATTCTTCCAGAGTTTCAATTCTTCAGACTTCACAACTGGTGCCACATGTTCACTGGGACCATCAGGGCCCCCACCACCCATACTTGAGAGGAGGTCCATGTGGAGAAACATCAGAACAGACACATGGCCCACTCAGAAAGGTGACACATGTCACCTTCTCAGTGACATTTCAATATTTGGCGGGTCCAAAACCCACTGACACATGGAACACATCCCATGTGTCCACATCATTCCCGTTGACTTCATCATGCTTCGTTAATTCATAATTTTATGGTTCATAAGTTTTTATGCTTGCTTCCTTCCAGTCTCCCAAATTATGAATTTCCGGACTTCTTTACCTATAGGTCCACATAGTACAGTTGTCACCAACTAAGGTGGTGGCACATGGCATGACTAGGTGTTGTTGGGAAAAATACCCTACGAACTAGCAAACTAGGGTCATACTTGCATGCATATTTTGACCGAAAATAAATTACTTTTTAACCTACAACCCAAGATTAAAACCCCTCTTTCACAGTAAATGCATGAAGAGAACCACCAACCTTATTACCGGTGTTCGATGTAGATCCTCCATTGTGCTTTGACCACTTGCTTGCGCTACTCCTTCCACAAATAACCTGCAATCGAGACAAATAACAACTATGCATGCATGCTACTTCTCTACTTAAGGATTAGAAATCAAGCATAAATTAACCAAACCATAGACAATTCATGCATTGGGACGAGAAAAGTATTCTTTTTATTACTGAAAATGAATCAACTTACAATCAAAGCTGAGACCAGCCACTGCTCCTTGAACCTGATCCTGGGCTCCTCTTCTTCTATCCTTCAACTGCTTTGCGTTAAATCTCCTTTGGCATGAGGAAAGGCTACAGTGTTGGGACAATGGATTACGTAAATGGGCAGAGTTTCTTCACTATATTTTTTCCTCTTCCAAATGGTACCCCTACCCCTTCTTTTATAGGCTAGAAGGAGCTAGGGTTTTGGACGAACCCTCGGCCATGCATGGCCGGAAGTTTCAGTTGACTAACCCATAGATTTTTGTTCCATCGACAACTTTCCTTTTTTCGTGCTTTGTTAGGTACACGCGGGTTGTAGTGAGCCAGCCAGCATGCACACACGTGCAGTAATGGGTTAGGGCGCGTGGGCCTTGACACAAGAGGATTTCCAAAGAGTTGTTCAGCAGATGTTTTGGCAATGAAGGGATATAAGTTGGCCCGATGCCAGGTAAGCATGTGTGGTGCAATTTAGGGTTATAACACTAGGAAGGTCCACATCACCCCTAGCGATGTCATCCTACCCCACTACATCTACTCTTTCACTTCGAAGCTTTGGTCTTTGGAAGTTTGTGCACCGGCACACCCCACTTCTCCCAAATTCCAAAGTTACGATTTTCCATGAGATCTAAGGCTCACATCCACTTGTGCATAGATCTGGTAGTTTTGATCCGTTTTCCCCCTCATGTCTTACCTTCTTCTCTTGGATTGATCTAACGGTAAGGCTTCCAGGTTAACCCTCCTGCACTTTCCCCAAATCTGATGGTTGTGAAGGATTCCCCTTTTTCCAAACAGATCCTATGACCAAAATTACTCTACGGCCCAATACCACGTATTTCGTGGTTTTATAATACCGCTACTCCTCCTGAGATTTGTAACACGGCCAAGGTAACCTCTTGGCACTCAGGAATGTTCTAAGGTTCGAAATTGGTTCCTCTTGACACAATTTCCACCTGAAACCTTGGTTCTCATGACCACTTATCCGGCCCATCCAGGCTCAGTGCTTGAACCTTGGCTCTGATACCAAAGTGTAACATACCCAGCCATCAACACACCTCTATTGAGAAATGCTACCAAAATACCTTGTCTTCTACAACTAGCTCTGATGCCAAAATGTAACGTATCAGACCATCAACAACACTATCGGGCAATGCCACAAAGGAACATACATATATCTATGAACATACATATTGTCGGGCTTTCTCAGTGCGTGAGTGAACTTGTCAGGAGAGACAGGTAGACTAGTCTAGCATAGCCAAAATGATGAATGCATGAGCCAAACTCTGGGCATGAACCCCCCCCCCTGCATGCATGATATTTTCCCTTGTGCATGTGTGAGTGTCTAAGTGAGTGAGCGGGTGAGTGAGAGTTATTTCATCCCCCCCTTACAATAGCAAGAATTCCCCCTTAAGTTTTCATGTGCCTGAGTTGACACCTGTCGCTTAGGAAGCACGCTCCTTTCCTTTTGGAAGTCACCTATCCTTCCCCAGGAACTTAGGATAAAAAACATATCCTTTTTAAAATCCTTTGAAATAATAACAATAAATTATTATTCTCTTTGACTTAAGACCTTATGCTTAGCCCCTCTTTCCAACCTCTCAGCCCCCTCTCCCTTACCTAGACTAGTGGAGCTTAGTCCCCCATCACTCTTTCTTCATGATCGGTCTACACGCAACGATGTTTTTATATCAATAATATGAATATTTACATGTACAAAACAAGCTCCTGGCCTTTAACACCTAGGCTCTTCGGCCTACTAACACATAAGCCTACCAGATTATAATTTCTTGTCTCACCAGCCTACAAAACATGTTTACAATTCATAAAACAATTGGGGATCATCGTTTGGGTATTAAAGCATCCGACCAGCCTTTGGTGCGACAATCAAAGTGCCAACAAGATCACCAAAGATCCAGTTCAATATTAGCACAACAAGCATATTGAGATACACATGCACTTCATCAGAAAGCTCATTCATGATCAAGTTATAGAAGTGCTCTTTTTCCCTACAGAAGATCAAGTTACAAACATTTTCACAAAGTCTCTTACAGAAGTGAAATTTTCCAAATTTCGATCTATGTTAGGAGTTCAGGAAGTTGTGATTAAGGGGGGATAGGCTCTAATGCCTCCTTCCTTCTCCTATTGTGTCACTATTGTAAATCCGTCAATCCTATCCCAAGTTGTTCTTAAGGGGGGATGTTAGGATATTTAGACAATTAGGAGTTAGTTAAGATCTACTTGGTCTAATGTGTCATAAAGTAAAAGTGTTTTTCTTAGTGTGTTTCTTTAGTAAGAATTAGTATGCATTTGTAGTTAGGAAATTCAATGGTCACGATATGTTCTCGACATAGAGTGATCTGACGGTTTATATTCTCCTTGATCTTAACGGCCATTGATCTGTGGCTTAGCACCCGATTGGTCCATGATATTTATTTAAAGAGCATGGAAGGTCATTTTTCAATGATCGATTGTGAGAAACTCTCTTGTAAAATCTCTCTCTAATCTTTTTCTTTTCCATTAATAAACCGCTCCAAATGGTCACGTTGGTTGGGGCCATGGATGTTTCCCTGTAGGGGTTTTACCACGTCAAAACATCGATGTGTTGATCTTTGATCTGGTTGTGTGAGTGGTTACTGAAGGTGTTCATCCTCTGTTGGAATACCTATGTTGTCGAACAATAGTAATGTGTGTTAATCAATGCATTGATTGGACTACTAAATAAAAAAATCTCATCTTATTTTTCACGGAAGATGTCCCATTCTATCGTCGATGTCCTATGAGTCTGTCGGTTTAAACAAGTGGATCGACATTGGATATTTTCTTAGAAAACATTCGCTAATACCTCTTTTAGAGAAAGCTCTGATGCCGACCCAGACTATCGTACAGTGCTAACATGGAAATGATGACCTGGAAGGGAGATCATGACACATGGCATTTGATTTTGGCTCCTCCATTAAAAGTTTCTTCGAAACCAGGGATTTTCTTTAGACATGGATCTAGGAACCTCAGCCTATCCCGTCGATGACGACGACATGTCAAGGATCTACGATCGATGAGTCTCTATGTTTATTACTTAGTGATTTCATCCCTCAGAGTTCGTTGGTGTCGAAAACCTATTACCAATCGTCGATCGGCGCTCAATGTTGTGTCAAAGTAAATATTGTCGTCGTTTAAGGTTTTCTTTGGATATCACTGACCCCGAATGTACCGGTGATCGACGATCGGAGGTTCGTTAGGTGTGTTGATGTTAAAATTTTCCTTTTCATACTTTCTCGATGCCGATGATACATCAATGATCGGCGATCAATGCTTTTCATTGTCGTGTGGTCGATTTTATTGTGCAGATCACATCGATGTGGATAATAGGTGCATGGATCCGAATTTTAGTTTTGTATACTTAGTTAAAAAAAAAAAAACCAAGTCTACTTTTTTAGAAGAGAAGTTAGTCTATTCAACAAATACAAACCAATCTGAATGTGATCAATGATAAAACAAAGGAACACAAAACTTATTGATCCCCACACAACTGACTCAATTCAAAAAGAGAGGAAAAAAACAAAGTGGTACCCAAAAGAGAAAATTTTCACAAAACTTTTAGGGTGTGTTGAGTGCTCAACAAATGGTGATTCTCTGGGCGAAAATAGAATCTTTGCTCCTTCCTTCGGGCTTATCTTGTGTAGAGGATGGTTCAGAAATAATCTGGCTTTGCATTCAATAGAGTATTTCCTATCAACACGTATACAACTTCTTGTGTTCGTGAATCCAGATCCGCCTATGGGGTTTAACCCTTTTTCCACCCCCGTTCCTCTTGACCATGACCCATGCCCTTCTTTGACAAGATCTAGGTAAGGCATCCACTGGCTTGAGGCCATTTTTAGTTATTATTATTCCCTTGCTATGGTGTTGCTCCACTACCAGGGGGCGTCCATAGCCTCAGCGGAGTCACCAAGACATCACAGACCTTGCTCCACTACCAATGAGCATCCATATCCCCGACAGAGTTATCTGCATACCCTCTTGGACTTTGCACTCCTTTTAATATAGCTCATTTTCTTCTGGAAAAAATTCCACGAGTGAGTCGGAGAGGAGGACGTCTGTTTTTTGTAAGGCGAACAGTTAAGGTGAAACCCTTCCTAGCTCTGTCTAGAGATACATGTGATCCTTTCCAACTAGCCATCTTTACCTTTGGGCTTTACTAGACCACCAGGAGAATATTTCATCACTTACCAAGGTATTATCCTTTGCAAAGACAAGATATATATCTCCTTTGAAAATTTGTATTTGCCCAACGTCTCTTATGTTGCACGTAAGTGTAAGTTAAGAGTAGGGTCTGCTTCACCATATTTATTAAATTCAACCACTGTTGTACAAAACACAACTTAATTACAAGAAAATACCAAGAAAAATAAAAAATAAAAATAAAGAGGAGTTTGCAATCGACCTACCCTAAAACTACACACTTATCCTGATCGAAATATATGCTAAAAGAAAACATAAAAAGACATTTTTTTAAGAGAAGTATTGTTTTAAGGTTTGGCCATTCACCAGGAGGGTGTCGAGTTCCCCCCTCAAATTTTTCAAATGGTACGTTCCTGCCCCAATTTTCTTGGATACTTGGAAAGGTCTAAGCCAGATATTTTGAAATTTCAAGTTTTTTCCTTTAGACTCGTTTGCTTTATCCCATTTCAAAACTAGGTCCCCTACTTCAAAAAAATTTCTTTGGCCTTATGTTTGTCAAACCATCTTTTAACTCTTTGTTGATGAGCGGTCAACTTAGATTTATCCTTTTCTCTTTCTTCGTCTAGCATGAGAAGCGTATCAATCCTTTGTTGTAGAGCGGATGAGGGCTGACCTCTTGATGCCTGGGCGAGCTGTAAAGATGGAAGATACAATATGTTTGGAAGAATGGCTTCTTGTCTATATACCAGAAAGTACAGAGAGTTTCCTATGGCTTCTTTAGGTGTTACTCTATCGTCCCATAGGGCATTATGAAGTGAATTATGCCAATCCCTCTGATTTTCAACAATCATCTTTTTTAAGATTCTTACCAGGGTTTTGTTAGTTGACTCTGCTACCCCATTCCCCTGCAGATAATAGTTTGCAGAGTATATTATTATGATCCCCTTGTCAAGAGAGAGTTCAGTGAAGTGTATGAAAGAAAAGTTGGCAACATTATAAAAAACAAGGATGAAGGGTAGTCTAAACCTCATTATCAGTTGTTGTTCTAGAAATTGTATTACTACCTGTTGGCGTTAGAAGTCACTCCTGGATTGCAGCAGGAGCAGATCTCAATGCCCATCAGTTTATGTCACGATTTGTTTATAAAGGGGGGTGATCGAATGGAAGTGAACTCATAACAGTATCGCTCACTCAGAAAACCGGGCTGGAACAACAAAGACATGCGAGGTATTGATCTAACTTAAGCCAGTAAATTTTCATAGTGGTGAGTAAATGAAAGAAAAGAAGGGGAAAAGTCTCAGATATGAGTTCCTCTCAGACCAGATAAACTTCAAAGTGAACCTCAAATGTTGCAGAACTAATACAATCAAACATACATCATATAGTTACAACAACACCCGACTGGATCATCCATGCCCGGGCTCTTAAGATTCAAAGGAACGAGGAAAGAAGAAGGTTGGCCGCCATTAAACAAGAAATATCAAAATATCATTGTATAACCAGAGAAACAAAGGCTAATTTAAAGCTTTATAGTTGGGAGCATCGCCCTACCATCGATAGATTTCAAAAATGGCAAAATTGCCTACATATACCCAAAGCCAATAACGACAGCAAAACCAAGACTTATCATTAAAAACATCACATCTGCATGTTTACTAGAAGACTGCACATGCAGTCTCTGGATGATCGTGTGCTTGTGTCAGATGCAACCAGGCTCCTAGCAACCCTGCAAAAGAATTGACCTGTCTCAGGTCCTTTTCTGGACTTTCCATTTATGTCGGAGATGATGTCTAACCACCACCAACCACCTTAATAACTACTTCCTTTTGGATTGGGAATGACCCGTCCAACTCTGCATTCTTAGAACGTGGAATCCCTCTCGTGCTTCCACCTGGATTGGCTAAACGGCCTAATGGATAAGGCATGAAGGTCGGTCCGAAGACTGGGGCAAATAATTGGAAGTGGTGAATGATCGGTGACCAGGCAGGGATGAGGGGAATCAGCGAATGAGGAGATGACGGGACATGATTGGTCAAGGGAGGATACATTTCTTATCATGGAGTGATACAGAAAGGAGAGGGGCAGGTGTCGGAAGACAAGATGTTAAAATGAGAATGCGGTGGGCCAGGATGGCGCTCAGTGGAGGTGAGACATAGAGTGGAAGATAGGTGGCGGACAATGAAAGGTGGAGGCAATCATAAGGGGCGTGATAGGGGGACCCACTTTAAGCTGCCAATTCCATACCCCCCCCCC
>JZKD02S0116274.1:102122-113470 GCA_000966675.3 Picea glauca | reverse complement strand
CATCCAGGCTCAGTGCTTGAACCTTGGCTCTGATACCAAAGTGTAACATACCCAGCCATCAACACACCTCTATTGAGAAATGCTACCAAAATACCTTGTCTTCTACAACTAGCTCTGATGCCAAAATGTAACGTATCAGACCATCAACAACACTATCGGGCAATGCCACAAAGGAACATACATATATCTATGAACATACATATTGTCGGGCTTTCTCAGTGCGTGAGTGAACTTGTCAGGAGAGACAGGTAGACTAGTCTAGCATAGCCAAAATGATGAATGCATGAGCCAAACTCTGGGCATGAACCCCCCCCCCTGCATGCATGATATTTTCCCTTGTGCATGTGTGAGTGTCTAAGTGAGTGAGCGGGTGAGTGAGAGTTATTTCATCCCCCCCTTACAATAGCAAGAATTCCCCCTTAAGTTTTCATGTGCCTGAGTTGACACCTGTCGCTTAGGAAGCACGCTCCTTTCCTTTTGGAAGTCACCTATCCTTCCCCAGGAACTTAGGATAAAAAACATATCCTTTTTAAAATCCTTTGAAATAATAACAATAAATTATTATTCTCTTTGACTTAAGACCTTATGCTTAGCCCCTCTTTCCAACCTCTCAGCCCCCTCTCCCTTACCTAGACTAGTGGAGCTTAGTCCCCCATCACTCTTTCTTCATGATCGGTCTACACGCAACGATGTTTTTATATCAATAATATGAATATTTACATGTACAAAACAAGCTCCTGGCCTTTAACACCTAGGCTCTTCGGCCTACTAACACATAAGCCTACCAGATTATAATTTCTTGTCTCACCAGCCTACAAAACATGTTTACAATTCATAAAACAATTGGGGATCATCGTTTGGGTATTAAAGCATCCGACCAGCCTTTGGTGCGACAATCAAAGTGCCAACAAGATCACCAAAGATCCAGTTCAATATTAGCACAACAAGCATATTGAGATACACATGCACTTCATCAGAAAGCTCATTCATGATCAAGTTATAGAAGTGCTCTTTTTCCCTACAGAAGATCAAGTTACAAACATTTTCACAAAGTCTCTTACAGAAGTGAAATTTTCCAAATTTCGATCTATGTTAGGAGTTCAGGAAGTTGTGATTAAGGGGGGATAGGCTCTAATGCCTCCTTCCTTCTCCTATTGTGTCACTATTGTAAATCCTTCAATCCTATCCCAAGTTGTTCTTAAGGGGGGATGTTAGGATATTTAGACAATTAGGAGTTAGTTAAGATCTACTTGGTCTAATGTGTCATAAAGTAAAAGTGTTTTTCTTAGTGTGTTTCTTTAGTAAGAATTAGTATGCATTTGTAGTTAGGAAATTCAATGGTCACGATATGTTCTCGACATAGAGTGATCTGACGGTTTATATTCTCCTTGATCTTAACGGCCATTGATCTGTGGCTTAGCACCCGATTGGTCCATGATATTTATTTAAAGAGCATGGAAGGTCATTTTTCAATGATCGATTGTGAGAAACTCTCTTGTAAAATCTCTCTCTAATCTTTTTCTTTTCCATTAATAAACCGCTCCAAATGGTCACGTTGGTTGGGGCCATGGATGTTTCCCTGTAGGGGTTTTACCACGTCAAAACATCGATGTGTTGATCTTTGATCTGGTTGTGTGAGTGGTTACTGAAGGTGTTCATCCTCTGTTGGAATACCTATGTTGTCGAACAATAGTAATGTGTGTTAATCAATGCATTGATTGGACTACTAAATAAAAAAATCTCATCTTATTTTTCACGGAAGATGTCCCATTCTATCGTCGATGTCCTATGAGTCTGTCGGTTTAAACAAGTGGATCGACATTGGATATTTTCTTAGAAAACATTCGCTAATACCTCTTTTAGAGAAAGCTCTGATGCCGACCCAGACTATCGTACAGTGCTAACATGGAAATGATGACCTGGAAGGGAGATCATGACACATGGCATTTGATTTTGGCTCCTCCATTAAAAGTTTCTTCGAAACCAGGGATTTTCTTTAGACATGGATCTAGGAACCTCAGCCTATCCCGTCGATGACGACGACATGTCAAGGATCTACGATCGATGAGTCTCTATGTTTATTACTTAGTGATTTCATCCCTCAGAGTTCGTTGGTGTCGAAAACCTATTACCAATCGTCGATCGGCGCTCAATGTTGTGTCAAAGTAAATATTGTCGTCGTTTAAGGTTTTCTTTGGATATCACTGACCCCGAATGTACCGGTGATCGACGATCGGAGGTTCGTTAGGTGTGTTGATGTTAAAATTTTCCTTTTCATACTTTCTCGATGCCGATGATACATCAATGATCGGCGATCAATGCTTTTCATTGTCGTGTGGTCGATTTTATTGTGCAGATCACATCGATGTGGATAATAGGTGCATGGATCCGAATTTTAGTTTTGTATACTTAGTTAAAAAAAAAAAAACCAAGTCTACTTTTTTAGAAGAGAAGTTAGTCTATTCAACAAATACAAACCAATCTGAATGTGATCAATGATAAAACAAAGGAACACAAAACTTATTGATCCCCACACAACTGACTCAATTCAAAAAGAGAGGAAAAAAACAAAGTGGTACCCAAAAGAGAAAATTTTCACAAAACTTTTAGGGTGTGTTGAGTGCTCAACAAATGGTGATTCTCTGGGCGAAAATAGAATCTTTGCTCCTTCCTTCGGGCTTATCTTGTGTAGAGGATGGTTCAGAAATAATCTGGCTTTGCATTCAATAGAGTATTTCCTATCAACACGTATACAACTTCTTGTGTTCGTGAATCCAGATCCGCCTATGGGGTTTAACCCTTTTTCCACCCCCGTTCCTCTTGACCATGACCCATGCCCTTCTTTGACAAGATCTAGGTAAGGCATCCACTGGCTTGAGGCCATTTTTAGTTATTATTATTCCCTTGCTATGGTGTTGCTCCACTACCAGGGGGCGTCCATAGCCTCAGCGGAGTCACCAAGACATCACAGACCTTGCTCCACTACCAATGAGCATCCATATCCCCGACAGAGTTATCTGCATACCCTCTTGGACTTTGCACTCCTTTTAATATAGCTCATTTTCTTCTGGAAAAAATTCCACGAGTGAGTCGGAGAGGAGGACGTCTGTTTTTTGTAAGGCGAACAGTTAAGGTGAAACCCTTCCTAGCTCTGTCTAGAGATACATGTGATCCTTTCCAACTAGCCATCTTTACCTTTGGGCTTTACTAGACCACCAGGAGAATATTTCATCACTTACCAAGGTATTATCCTTTGCAAAGACAAGATATATATCTCCTTTGAAAATTTGTATTTGCCCAACGTCTCTTATGTTGCACGTAAGTGTAAGTTAAGAGTAGGGTCTGCTTCACCATATTTATTAAATTCAACCACTGTTGTACAAAACACAACTTAATTACAAGAAAATACCAAGAAAAATAAAAAATAAAAATAAAGAGGAGTTTGCAATCGACCTACCCTAAAACTACACACTTATCCTGATCGAAATATATGCTAAAAGAAAACATAAAAAGACATTTTTTTAAGAGAAGTATTGTTTTAAGGTTTGGCCATTCACCAGGAGGGTGTCGAGTTCCCCCCTCAAATTTTTCAAATGGTACGTTCCTGCCCCAATTTTCTTGGATACTTGGAAAGGTCTAAGCCAGATATTTTGAAATTTCAAGTTTTTTCCTTTAGACTCGTTTGCTTTATCCCATTTCAAAACTAGGTCCCCTACTTCAAAAAAATTTCTTTGGCCTTATGTTTGTCAAACCATCTTTTAACTCTTTGTTGATGAGCGGTCAACTTAGATTTATCCTTTTCTCTTTCTTCGTCTAGCATGAGAAGCGTATCAATCCTTTGTTGTAGAGCGGATGAGGGCTGACCTCTTGATGCCTGGGCGAGCTGTAAAGATGGAAGATACAATATGTTTGGAAGAATGGCTTCTTGTCTATATACCAGAAAGTACAGAGAGTTTCCTATGGCTTCTTTAGGTGTTACTCTATCGTCCCATAGGGCATTATGAAGTGAATTATGCCAATCCCTCTGATTTTCAACAATCATCTTTTTTAAGATTCTTACCAGGGTTTTGTTAGTTGACTCTGCTACCCCATTCCCCTGCAGATAATAGTTTGCAGAGTATATTATTATGATCCCCTTGTCAAGAGAGAGTTCAGTGAAGTGTATGAAAGAAAAGTTGGCAACATTATAAAAAACAAGGATGAAGGGTAGTCTAAACCTCATTATCAGTTGTTGTTCTAGAAATTGTATTACTACCTGTTGGCGTTAGAAGTCACTCCTGGATTGCAGCAGGAGCAGATCTCAATGCCCATCAGTTTATGTCACGATTTGTTTATAAAGGGGGGTGATCGAATGGAAGTGAACTCATAACAGTATCGCTCACTCAGAAAACCGGGCTGGAACAACAAAGACATGCGAGGTATTGATCTAACTTAAGCCAGTAAATTTTCATAGTGGTGAGTAAATGAAAGAAAAGAAGGGGAAAAGTCTCAGATATGAGTTCCTCTCAGACCAGATAAACTTCAAAGTGAACCTCAAATGTTGCAGAACTAATACAATCAAACATACATCATATAGTTACAACAACACCCGACTGGATCATCCATGCCCGGGCTCTTAAGATTCAAAGGAACGAGGAAAGAAGAAGGTTGGCCGCCATTAAACAAGAAATATCAAAATATCATTGTATAACCAGAGAAACAAAGGCTAATTTAAAGCTTTATAGTTGGGAGCATCGCCCTACCATCGATAGATTTCAAAAATGGCAAAATTGCCTACATATACCCAAAGCCAATAACGACAGCAAAACCAAGACTTATCATTAAAAACATCACATCTGCATGTTTACTAGAAGACTGCACATGCAGTCTCTGGATGATCGTGTGCTTGTGTCAGATGCAACCAGGCTCCTAGCAACCCTGCAAAAGAATTGACCTGTCTCAGGTCCTTTTCTGGACTTTCCATTTATGTCGGAGATGATGTCTAACCACCACCAACCACCTTAATAACTACTTCCTTTTGGATTGGGAATGACCCGTCCAACTCTGCATTCTTAGAACGTGGAATCCCTCTCGTGCTTCCACCTGGATTGGCTAAACGGCCTAATGGATAAGGCATGAAGGTCGGTCCGAAGACTGGGGCAAATAATTGGAAGTGGTGAATGATCGGTGACCAGGCAGGGATGAGGGGAATCAGCGAATGAGGAGATGACGGGACATGATTGGTCAAGGGAGGATACATTTCTTATCATGGAGTGATACAGAAAGGAGAGGGGCAGGTGTCGGAAGACAAGATGTTAAAATGAGAATGCGGTGGGCCAGGATGGCGCTCAGTGGAGGTGAGACATAGAGTGGAAGATAGGTGGCGGACAATGAAAGGTGGAGGCAATCATAAGGGGCGTGATAGGGGGACCCACTTTAAGCTGCCAATTCCATACCCCCCCCCCCTCATTAAAGGTAGAATAGCAGCGGGGGTCCAGAATCCATCCTTAGCCGCAGATCCAGGCACCTTGATCCTAGCCACTCAAACTTGCGCGCTCGATTCCGGACCCCCCCCCTCCGCCTTAAAGGTAGAAAGGTGAGGGGGCTCCAGAATCCAACCTTTCCCATAGATCTGGGCGCATAGATCTTGGTTGCCCAGTTTTGTTCGTTGCATAACGAGATGCACATTGCACCCCAAACTTAGGATGAGTAGGTTTTTACTCCACTTCTTTCCATCTTTTTGCCAAAGGCGAGGGTCGCCTATTAGAAAAAATACCCCCCTACATGTTTAGGTGCTAACATTAGGCTCCATGGAGGATAGATTCATCCTTGTGATGCTCTAAAAACTCATTCTGTAGTTCTAGTGCCTTGTTGTTGGGCTATGGAGTCATTTATTAAGCTGAAGATAAACAATATTCACAAAAAAACAGAGGAGCCGCTTAGGCTCAAAAAAAACATTTCTTCAGGAAATGCCCATTTACTAGGCCATTAAAAACTTCTTCGCCCTCCAAATCCTGCAACCTGTAGGTGTTGTTCGAGAATACTTCAGATATTTTGAAGGGCACAATCCAGAGGGCATCGAATTTGTTTTGTTTTCCTCTGTCCTATCTGGGTGCATCCCACTTAAGCACCAAATTTCCCAGCTCGAACTCCTTCTTCCTGACCTTCCTATCAAAGGCCTACTTGATATTTTGTTGATGATTGTAAGCTTTGTTCATTACCTACTCCCTGATCTACTGTAGTTCCACCACTTGATGAATTCTTCTGACCATATGGTCTGGCTCTCCTTCATGATCTTGAAATAATTTTGCTATGGGTAAAGCGAGATGAGTGGGAGAAACAACCTCCGTCCCATAAGCAAGTTGAAAAGGTGAGGTGCCCAGGGACTTCTTCGTTGTCACCCAATCGGCCCATAGAGCGAATTTGAGCTTTCAATCCTAGGCCCTCTTATTGTCTTCCAATAATCTTTTAATGAGCTTGATTAGGTTTTTATTAGAAGATTATGCCAGTCCATTTCCTTGAGGATAATAGGGATTGGAGTGAATTAGTGAAATCTCAAACTGCTCACAGAACTTAACCAGGGGCTCAGACTTGAAAGAAGTAGCATTATCAGTGACAATTCTATTGGGACAGCCAAATCTGGCTATGATGTCCTCCAGGAAGCTGATAATTACCTTGTGTGAATCACTCCTGGTGGGGGCAACCTCTATCAACTTGGTGAAGTAGTCTTTTGCAGTCAGGATCCATCTGTGTTGGCCACTTGAAGGAGGATGAATTTCTCTGATGAAGTCCAACCCCCACTGTTGAAAGGGTGTTGAAGCTACTACAGGCTTTAGTGGAAAATATTTGAGCTGTTGCTTTGCTGAGAACTTTTGGCATTTGATGCAAGCTCTGATTTCTCTGTAGACATCAACAAATAAAGTGGACCAGTAATACCCAGCCCTAAGAATTTTGTGGGTTGTGGTCTTCCAGAAATGATGCCCCTCGCAAAGGCCACTATGGAAATCAAACATAACTTTCTGGGCTTCTTGTGGATTCAGACACCTCAGAAACACCCCTAGAGGATCTCTCCAGTACAAGGCTTGGTCAATAAGGCAATATTTGATCGCCTTGAGCTTTAAAGCTCTTGCCTTGCTTTTTCCCATTCCATCAGGAGGCTTTTGTTCTTGTAGAAAGTATAAAATGTCTTTGTACCAGGTGCATTCTGCTAGTGATAATCCACCCTGAGAGCTCTTGTTGGATGACTCAGCTTGCTAATTTTCCAAGCAAGCATTGATGATGCTAACCCCCAAGGCCTTGCGATTGGATTCAACCAGGAGCTTGGCTAAACCCTGCCCTTTTACCAACTTGGTGGGCTTAATTTCTAGGTCAAACTCCAGGATCTTGGCAATCCATTTACCTCTTCTCCCATCTATGTGAGGTTGTACAAGGATGTCCTTCACAGAGGCTGAAGGAATGTACATCGTCACTCTTGAGTGCAGGACATAGACTTTGAAATCTTTGAGAGCTTTCACCAAGGCGTAGGCCTGTTTCTCCATGATCTTGTACTTGATTTCTGCATCTCTCAATGCCTTACTGAAGAAGGAAATAAGTTTCTCTCGCCCTTCCTTATTTTTCTGCAATAAGACCACTGCTACTGTATCAAAAGAAGCAAAAGAAAAAATTAAGAAATCTTTGGAATAATCAGGGCTGATCAGCATAGGTGCCTCAGTCAATGCCTTCTTTATTTGGACAAAAGATTCCCTGGGTTCAGCAATCCATTTTACTTCATTTCCCTTTCTAAGCATAGTTGTGATGTGTCTCACCACCTTAGCAAAATTTGAGACGAACCGCCTCAGAAAGTTAATCTTCCCTAAAAAAGCCTGGACTTCTTTTCTAGACTTGGGAAGTGACAGGGTCTAAATTTCCTCTACCCTGTTGGGATCAATCCTCACTCCTTCTGTTGATACTATATGGCCTAACAGCTTCCCCTCCTTCATAGAAAACAAAGATTTCTTGGGATTTAAGGAAAGGCCAAACCTCCGGCATTTCAAGAAAACTTTCCTTAAGTGACAGTAGTGCTCTTTATCAGACCTGGAGAAGACTGTGATGTCATCCAGATAGATCACCACAAATCAATATTTCTCCCCGACAAAGGCTATATCCATGGCTCGATGAAATGTTTCTCCTACATTCATTAGTCCAAAAGTCATTTTGGCATACATGAATGTGCCCCAAGGAGTGGTGAAGGTCATTTTTTCTCTGTCCTCAAGCATGACTGATATCTGATTATAGCCAGAAAAACCATCAATCATGGACATCCTAGATGCACCAGTTAACTTCTACAATATGTGTTCCATGTTGGGCAAGGGATAGTTGTCCTTCTTTGAGCACCTGTTCAGGTTCTTGAAATCAACACAGAGCCTAATTTCTCCACTTTTCTTCCTCACAGGAACCATATTGGCCACCCACTCAGAATATCTCAAGGGTAAAATGATTTGGGCATCTAACAACTTCTTCAACTCTCTCTCCATGACAGGTAGCAACATGGGATTTATCTGTCTTAGCTTCTGCCTAAATGGCTTAGCCTCTTCCTTCAGCGGGATCTTGTGCTCAATGACAGCTGTGTCATATGTCTTGAGGTCTTCATAGGTCCATGCAAACACATCAATAAATTCTTTTAATAACTCAGTATATTCGACCCTCTATTCTTGGGTCAGGCTACTTGACAACTTGACAATCTTTGGCTCCTCCTGTGTGTCGATATTGCACTCAGTTGTATCAACATCTCCCCTTGAAATCCTACCCTTCATTGCCACATCATTCTCATCAAAAAGTATTTCTAAAGGGACTAGTCCCTTCGAAATGTGATTGTTGGGCAACTGAACAATATGGTGATTAACAATTTTATTTAAAAATACCTCAAGGTGAGGGTCACCTTAGGGATCAGGGTCCTGATCAATGTGCAATGCAGAAAATTTATCGACGGACTGAAGAAGTTTTTCAATTTCAAGATCGTCTTCGAATACCTTCCAATGCTTGACATTGTCCGGGATGGATGGCCTACATCTTATATTGACTCCATATTTGATCTTGGGCTGTAGAGGGATCCTGAGTAGACTAGCTGAGACAGCTAAGGAATCGGCCAAAGTATTCTCCTTTCTTGAAATAAAATAAATGTTGAAAGCCGAGAAGAAACTATCAATCAGGTTCCATACCTCATTTCTGTAACTTCTGAGTCAAGGATGCTTAGCCTGATAAGCATTCCTGACTTGTTGGATTATCAACTCAGCATCTCCGAACACTGCTATCTCCTTAACTCCCATTCCTTTTGCAGCCCTCATACCCATAACAAGAGCTTCATATTCTGCCACATTGTTGGTGGTTTCAAATTCCAGCTTGTATGACAGGGATATGGTTTCCTGACACGGTGATACAAAAACCACCCAGCACCAGCGCCTACGCTAGAAGAAGCTTTGTCAAAGAACATATTCCAAACAGAGGTGGTTGGAGGAGGTATCTCATGATTAAAAATGGGTTTTTTTCTGATCTATAAAGGGGCTTCAGGAGTCTCAGTGATCTGCAATAAACTAGACCCCAACTCAGTGTCAAGTGCGAAGATGGGATGATTAGTGGGGTTTGCTTCATCACTAACAATGTAGGCCGGCTGAGCTTCTCTATACAACCTCCTGTGTTCCCCTCCGAATACTAGAATGGTGGCATATGTGAGATCCATCTGTGATGTTCCCCCAAGTCTTTTAATCCAAGATCTTGAAAACAGCATGCCAAACTTGGGGGGGACATCAGCTACCACAATGTCCATGACTACACTCTTCATTGGCAGTTGAAATAAAGAGACCACCAAGTCTTTGATGTCTCTAAGGCATTGCACCCTCCATGAATCAAAAGAGTACAGATCATGATAAGCCTTTGTCACTTCCAGTCCCAATTCTTCCATGACTATTTTGGGCATAAGGTTGTGGGAAGCTCCTGAATCCATGAGGCAATTATGCAGTACTTTATCATGTATGTTCAGGGATGTGTATAAGGGAGGGGATGAATCATCTATGTCTTCTACCATGGGACCTAGGATGATGGCTGGATTTTCATCTTGAAGATCTACTGAGTTTGTGGAAAGCTAGGGGGACTCAGATTGTAGCAGTTTGGAGAGGGACCTTTTCAAATCTTCATTTTTAACTAGATCTGAGAGGGGTACGGGAATTCTAATCTTTTGAATTTAATGCTCAAAACTAAAGGAGGAAATAGGCTTAAGAGATTACCTTACCTCAGAGATGGGTTCTTTAGCTGTGGGCAAAGTATTCTGAGTTTTCTTTTCTTTAGTAGTGATTGCTGCAGGTTTAGTAGGACTTTCTACTATGAGGGGTTGATCCCGGCTATTAGAATTTCCTTCTTTCTTCTTTGACCTGAGATGATATCTGTTAGGAATGTTGTTGGCTTTTCCCCCTTTCCCTAACTCATTGATTTGGTTTTTCATAAGGGATTCTTCATATATAGATTGAGTCAGATGGGGGAAAGGGAAAGTGTCTTCAATACAGTGAATTTCAGGGTCGAGCTCATCTATCTCTTCTCCTTCCTCATGAGCAACTAAGTTATTTTTGAGAGGGGTTTGAATCCTTTGATCCTCTCTGTCTGTGCCCCTTTGTTCCCTTGGAAAATCCTATAGCACATTGTTACTAGGCCTCCTAAAACCTCTGTTATAAGTATTCAGGGGATTTCTGTACGTGGGATTCCCTTCTAACTCCCACCTTTCCATTCTAGTCGAAAGTGATTTTAGCATTCTAGTTACCTCGTCCATCTGAAAGAGAAGGGGTGAGGAATTGGATGGGGAGGCTTCAGGTATTTTCCTGGATATTTCTCTATCAACCTTGTTCCTGAGTCGGTCCACAGCCAATATGTTAGATTCTACTTCCACGGCTGCATCCTGCATGTGAGCCAGAGTAGTGGCTCTCCTTTCCCTCAACAGAAGGCAAAAATTGGGATCAAAAGCGCTAGCATAAGTGATCTTAGCAGAGGCTTCTGAGGACTTTATCTCAGCGGGGATTTTATTATACATTGTTGGTTGTGGAGCCTGATTATATTCCTGATGCAGAGGTCCTTTGCTTTCAGCCGTGTCTATACCCCATGAAGTATTTACACCCCAGAAGTATGTACACTCTTCCGCGCGAGGGAGTGCAGAGGGGGGTAACCCCTCTACGGGGTCCAGGGGGTCCATCCCCCCGGCTGGGGGGTCTGGGGGTAAGCGGGCCCCCAGCGAGGGTTCGGGGGTGAAGCCCCCGAAGCAAAAATTGCCTTATAAAAGTATATTGTAATTTCATTGTAAATCTGGACTGTTCATTATAAGGTCGCAGATCTAACGGTAGAGATTATGT
>JZKD02S0116274.1:88441-102072 GCA_000966675.3 Picea glauca | reverse complement strand
ATTCTGAGAGAGGAGACTGTGAGAGAAAGAAGAGGAAGTTACAACGGGTTTTGCTGTAGGTTGTATCCCTTCATTTGTTGGATAATAATAAAGGAAGGACCTGGCAATTTCTCTGATGGAGGTAGCCCACACTGGGTGAACGACGTAAATCTGTGTCTCTCTTGTATTGTGTGTCTTCTGTGTTTTTGTTTCTACATTTGTTTTATTTTATTGCTCCGCGGTCCTGTTTTTCTAACATACATTTTGTTGAATCTCTTGGAGAATTCAGAGACAAACTCTCCTTCCTTTCTCTTCAAAGACCCAAACTCTGTCATGTAGTACATGAAGTCTTTTTTGTCTCCCCATTGTCTCAAAAAGGCATTATCCAAATCCTCAATCCCATCAATAGATCCAGGAGGCAGGGCCCTAAACCACTTTCTAGCCTCACCTTCAAGGCTATGGACGAAAATCCTCATCCATACGTCTGCATGCATGATAACATGATCATCTGTGAAGTTGTAAAAGGCTTCAAGGTATTCTTCTGCGGTTATGTCCCCTTCGCCTGTAAACTTGGGCAGCTGCTTAAGGTAGCCATCTGCTGGAAGGGAATTGAGAGGCTGAGGTAACACAAGGGGATCATACCTAGTAGCTATTATAGCCTCCATTCTGGTCATGTGGGGATTTGCTCCTGCCATAGGGATATTAGGTGGAGGAGAATTCAGAGGATAAGGAACTCGAACTGGGAATACTGGGAATGCGCTAGCAGGTGGAGGGGGAAACAATGGGGGATTCAGAGAAAATGCTAAAGGGCTTGAGTTAGCAAACGCTTATCTCTGTGCAGTAGCAGCAACAGTAACAAGAGGAGGAGTGGTAAAGTTGGGAGTGGGGAAATATTCTATGGTCCTGGGTCTACGCCAAGGTACATCTTCAGGGGAAAACTCAGTAGGAAAACTCCCAAAATTCAGGAAACGGGAAACTTCAGAAACAGGTCTGCTATGAAGCTGAGAAGAAGAAAATGGAGTTTCTACAGAAAAAGGTGGCAAATTACTTGGTTCAGCGGTGAAAGCTTCTCCTTGAGAGGCCTTTCCTTTTCTGATGATCACCTCTGGATTAGCTTCAGGCATAGTTAGAGGTAGTTGTGGATGGGACCGACTATGTCTACCTCTGGAAGCCATAATTAACACAACAGGTTCGCCCCAGTGGAGTCGTCACAATGGAGTCGCCAGGTGCACAGTAGAAATCTTCAAGGGCTATCATACCTGATGCACCTTTAGAATTAGAGGTTCAATGTCGTTCAATCCCAGGGAAAATTTTCAACTTCGTCCCCAGCAACAACACCAAAAATGTTGGCGTCAGAAGTCACTCCTAGATTGTAGCAGGAGAAGAGCCCGACGCTCATCAATTTATGTCACAATTTGTTTATAAAGGGGGGTGATCGAATGGAAGTGAACTCAAAACGATATCGCTCACTCAGAAAACTGGGCTGGAACAGCAAATACATGCGAGGTCTTGATCTAACTTAAGCCAGTAAATTTGCATAGTGGTGAGTAAGTGAAAGAAAAGAAGGGGAAAAGTCTCAGATATGAGATCCTCTCAGACCAGATAAACTTCAAAGTGAACCTCAAACGTTGCAGAACTAATACAATCAAACATACATCATATAGTTACAACAACACTCGACTGGATCATCCATGCCCGAGCTCTTAAGATTCAGAGGAATGAGGAAAGAAGAAGGTTGGCCACCATTAAACAAGAAATCTCAAAATATCGTTGTATAACCAGAGAACCAGAGGCTAAGTTAAAGTTTTACAGTCGGGAGCATCGCCCTACCATCGATAGATTACAAAAATGGAAAAATTGCCTACATATACCCAAAGCCAATAATGGCAGAAAAACCAAGACTTATCATTAAAAACATCACGTATGCATGTTTACTAGCAGACTGCACCTGCAGTCTCTGGACGGTCATGCGCTTGTGTTGGACGCAACCAGGCTCCTGGAATCCCTGCAAAATAATTGACCTGTCTCAGGTCCTTTTCTAGACTTTCCATTTATGTCGGAGACGATGTCTAACCACCACCAACCACCTTAATAACTGCTTCCTTGGGATTGGGAATGGCTCGGCCAACTCTTCATTCTTGGAACGTGGAATCCTTCCCGCGCTGCCACCTGGATCGGTTGAACGACCTAATGAATAAGGCGTGGAGGCCGGTGCGAAGACTGGGGCACATAATTGGAAGTGGTGGATGAGCGGTGATTAGGTAGGTATGAGGGGAATCAGCGAATGAGGAGATGATGGGACATGATTGGTCGAGGGATGATACGTTTCTTATGATGGAGTGATGCGGAAAGGAGAGGGATAGGTGTCAGAAGGCAAGATGCTGAAACGAGAATGTGGTGGGCCAGGATGGCGCTGAGTGGAGGTGAGACATAGAGTGGAAGATAGGTGGCGGAAAATGAAAGGTGGAGGCAATCGTAAGGGGGGTGACAAGGGGACCCACTTTAAGATGCCAATTCCAGACACCCCCCCTCATTAAAGGAAGAATAGCGGGGGGGTCCGGAATCCATCCTCAACCGCAGATCCAGACGCCTTGATCCTAGCCGCTCAAACTTGCGCGCTCGATTCCAGACCCCCCCCCTCCGCCTTAAAGGTAGAAAGGTGAGGGGGCTCTGGAATCCAACCTTGCCCGTAGATATGGCCGCGCAAATCCTGGCCACCCAATTTTTTCCGCTACTTAACAAGACGCACATTGCACCCAAAACTTAGGATGAGTGGGTTTTTACTCCACTTATTGCCATCTTTTCACTAAAGGGGGGGGTCGCCTATTAGAAAAAATAACCCCCCTACATGTTTAGGTGATAACACTACCTTTTCGTTAATGTGCATGAGAGGGATAGCCTCCATCCATCTTGTAAAATAGTATGTAGCAGTCAAGATATATTTATGTTTTTTCGAAGAATTGGGAGTAATTTATCCTATGACGTTTATTCCCCACTACTCGAATGGTATGGATATAGTCATCGGTTGGACTAGAATGGCTGCTCTCTTTTCCCTATTGGCACTCTCTTTGGTGCTCATAAAGGATACTAGTGCCTCATTTTTTTCATCATCCTTTTGGATAAGTAATACAACCAAGGATTGGTTAGAAGCAAAGATATAAAGGAAAAAATCCTTGCTAAAGTCAGGGCTTCGCAATACTGGTGCTTGGGATATTGCAGTCTTGATCTTATTAAAATATCCTCTCCTTTATTCATCCCATTTAAACTTTGCATCCTTGTGAATCATTTTTTGTAAAGGTTTAATAGTTTCAGCGAAGTCAAGAGTAAACTTTCTCACAAAATTGATCTTCCCGAAAAAAGATTGCATGGTCTTTTTACTGTGAGGAAAAGGAAGTTGAGCTATTTCTTTTATCTGCTCAGGATCGATGCTTATTCCTCCTTGAGATATGATGAGACCTAATAATTTTCCTTCCTCTACACCAAAGATGGTTTTCTTGGGGTTCAAAGATATTCCATATTTCCTACATCTTTCAAAAATATGAGTCAAATGTCAAATGTGGTCTTCCTTGTTTTTTGAGTATATTGTTACGTCATCTAAATAGACTACCACAAACTTGTTAATCAATCCTCTAAAAGCTACATCCATGGCCCTATGGAAGGTTGATCTTTCTTTAATCAACATGAAGGGAATCTGTTTATAAGAAAAGGTTCCCACTTGGTTTAGAAGGTAGTTTTTAATCAATCATCTTCTGAAAACGAGACCTGGTTATACCCAGAGAAACCGTCTAGGAGGGAAACAATTTCAGAGCCGGAAATTTTCTTGTAGGAGTTGTTCCATGAGTGGGACTGGGTAGTTATGTTTTTCTGATGCTCTGTTAAGGTTTCTAAAATCCACACACAGGCAGATCTCCCCAGATTTCTTCCTAATAGACACCAAATTGGCTACCCAGACAGAGTGTCTAACCTAAAAAATAATCTTGGCATCTAACAATTTTTTCAGCTCTTGATACATCAAAGGTTACAGAGAGGGGTGATCTAGGTGGATATCGGTGGCCACCCACCTTTTCTGACTAGTTCAAAACCGTTTTCTGACAATTTTGGCAATTTATTATTTTTAGCAGGTTTTAACTTCCGAGGCCATTTTGAGGGCCTAAATGAATGTTTTTCGAGATGGAGGTTCTCAATGATATTTGAAGAAATGATTGAGCCCCCAAAATGAATATCCTTGATGATACCTTTCCAATGAGCTATCATACGCCTAAAACAGAGATCGTATGCAAAAGTTACAACCCCGGGAAGTTGATGTACTAACTTACCCAAACGGAGCCCACATGACTTTTGGCGCTTCATCTCCTAGGGTTAGGTTTTTGGATGTCTAGGGTTTTTGGAATTCCTGTTTATTGTAAAAATGCCTTCAGAGACTCATTGTAATCATCTTCTTGTGAATGAGCATATCCGTCACATCTCTTCTCAGAGATAAGCTGCCACCATTCCAGCAAGCTTGTTTTCCGCTGCATTTTACAATTTCAACTTATTTCCTTATTGAATAGAAAACCAGTTTTACTGTATTTCTGTTATTTTGTGTTAAGCATCTGGTAATAATCTGTAGTCATTTCATTCTACTCATAAAATCTGGATCAGTTTTATCAGAGCAGGCTGCTCTTGATCATTTTTTCAGTGCATGTCCCCGACGAGGTCTGATTATAGCAAGTTGGGTCTCGAGCTTGTCTCTCTTGAAGACAATTGCTCTCGCACACCCAAGAAACCCTCAATGGTGGAAGAAAATAAAAATGATGGAGAAGACGATCCTATCAATCTGTTGCTTGAGCAATCTCTCACGCAACAGAGGGACGAAATGATGGAGAATTTTTCCCACGTCCTTAAACGCCCGTCAATAGCATCAAGCGCATCTTCATCAAATGACCACTTTGGAGGCACCTCGCCTTTCAAGGTACAAATTAATTTTGATATTCCTGTATTTGAAGGACAGATAGATGCAGAAGCCCTAGAAAAATGGTTAACTCTACTAGAAGGTTATTTCTTTGTTCACAATTTTTTCGACAAAGAAAAGATCACCTTCACACTCCTTAAATATATCTCTCATGTCAAACATTGGTGGGAAACTTACTGGGAGAAAAGTTCCATAGAGGATTTTGGAATATATGGGGCCGATCCCACTTGGAATTTTTTTGTGGATGCGGCAAAGGAACAACATTACCCTATTGGCAACTATGAGGACCAGTACATGAGATGGACCACACTGCGGCAAGAGAGGGGCCAAGCATTTACGGAGTTCACCAATACCTTCCATACCTTGCGCACCAAGCTGGGTATTAAAGACTTCGAACGACATTTGGTTCTGAAATACTGTGGGGCTCTATGCAGATACATCCAAACTGAAATGGATTTTTTGGACATCTCATAACTCGGTGCTGCCTATCGATATGTTGTTAAAATCGAGCATAAATTTAAGCACCAGAACAAATGGGATTTTGGTTCTACAAATCCACAACAACCAAAGTATGACAAAGACGTCCCTAACAAATAGTCTCCTGAAAACCATTCCAAGCCACATGAAAAGAAGGGTCACAGGAAGACAAAGAAGGACACCAAAAAATGGTAAGATTTCCACAAAATCCCCTGGCACAACATCGATGAATGTCGCTCAACACAGTCATTGGTGGCTGAGATCAAAGAAAAGGAGATGAACCCTGATTCAGAATATGATTCTGAAAATACTGGTAAAGGCTAGCTCATTGACGTAGACCCCACTGTTATTGTCACGACCACAGTAATTCAACCAGAAGAACCAACAGATCCTGAAGAGGGGGAGCACCTTTTTCATTCACATATGTGGGTGAAGGGGACTCCACTGCATTTTATTGTTGATAGCAGAAGCCAGAAGAACCTCATCTCAGCAGAGGTCCTCAAACAGTTGGGATTGTCGATGACACCACACCCGCGGCCATACAACATCGGGTGGCTTCGCCAAGGACGAGATCTTCGTGTCAGCCAGCAAAGTCAATTTTCATACGGCATCCAACCCTTCAAGGATGAGGTATTATGTGATGTTGCCCCACTAGATGTCTTTGATGTTCTCTTGGGCCAACCATATATGTGGAAGCGCCACGTTGTTTATGAGTCTCGACCCCGCAGTTTCATTGTTTATCTAGGGGGTCATCTCTACAGAATACCAGAGGTAGTTCCAACTATTGTTCCACCTAAAAAGTGTCGCAAGGTAGTATCTCATACTGCAAAATTCAACTTCTTCACAATCTGTTCAAAAGGGGAACAGAAGGACACTGCAACCACTACAGCCTCGCCCCCTGCACCTTCTATCCAACATAAGTAGGTCGAAAAGGTTGCAGCAAAGAACAAATATTCCTTCTGCACACCTTCCTCTCATGTAGCTTGACTTTTTGAATGGCCTCAGCTTCAACAGGTTCATGACAAACTTCCACAAACTAAGCAACGTGACGTCTCCAACAATACAAGCAGCTCACCAAGATGCAGATCCAACAAATGCTCTTCCCTCTCCCCGGGGAACTCAACGCAATAGAGACCATTTCTTCCTAAGGAGGGAGGATTGATCTAGGTGGATATTGGTGGCCACCCACCTTTTTCGACTGGCTCAAAATAGTTTTCTAGCAATTTTGGCATTTTACTATTTTTAGCAGGTTTTAACTTCTCGGGCCATTTTGAGGGCCTAAATGAAGGTTTTTCGAGATCGAGGTTCTCAATGATAACCAAAGGCATAATTGATCCTCCAAAATTAATCTCCTCGACAATACCTTTCCAACGAGCTATCATACGCCTAAAACGGAGATCATATGCAAAAGTTACAACCCCGGGAAGTTGATGTACTAACTTACCCAAACGGGACCCACATGAATTTTGGCGCTTCATCTCCTAGGGTTAGGTTTTTGGATGTCTAGGGTTTTTGGCATTCCTGTTTATTGTAAAGAGGCCTTCAGAGCCTCATTGTAATCATCTTCTTGCGAATGCGAGTAGCCGTCACATCTCTTCTCAGAGATAAGCTACCACCATTCTAGCGAGTCTTTCACTTTGTATTTTAACAGTCTCTGTACATTTATTTCATTAATAGAAATCGTGTATTACTGTATATATGTGTTTATGGTTGCATCTCTGATACATTTATGTTATATTATTGAATATCTGTGATATCTCTGTGCATTTCTTTATTATATCCCCGATCTCATTTCGTGCCGAAAAGAATCTGGATCAAGGGGTGATACTTCCTAAGTTTTTCTTGGAAGGGTTTTACTCCATATTTTAACAGGATTATGTGTTGAATAATGCGAGTGTCATAAGTTTTTAATTCTGGGTAGGACCACGTAAATACATCTTGATATTCTTTAAAAAGTTTGAGATAAGATTTCATGTCTTCTTTGGACACTGTTTTACCTAGATTTACATTGTTGGGGTTTTCAAGGGTTCCTAGGTTTATAGTCTCATATATAGGACATGATCTCCATGTTTTTTCATTCTTTGACCCTCTAAATATTTCCCTTAGGTAGAAAAGGTTCTTCAAATTGGCCACCCCTTTCAGTATCGTGTGAAACTTTGGTTTATTATCAGAGTGATAATGTCCCTTCTTTTGTTCATGAAGATCTGATTCTGTGAGTAGTTCTTGAAATATTTCATCATCAATGGCCAAATCCTTAAAATACTCCTGGTTAGTCAAGAAATCTACAATATGTTCATCTCCTTCAAAGACTTTCCAGTTAGAAATGTTGTTAGGCACCAACCGCTTATAGATCAGTTCCACTGTGAACCCAAAGGCTTCATAATATTCTAAAGGAGATAATCTTGAGGCTGTGGTGGCTAAGGAATCAGCAAGAGTATTTTTTTCTCTGGGAATAACAGTAATGTTGAAGGCCTAAAAATTGTCTATTAGTCTGTGTAACTCTTGCTAGTAATTCCTCAAGTGAGGTGAATTACAATCGACAGTATTCTTCACTTGTCTAAAAATAATTTCAGAGTCTCCAAAAACTTTCAATTCCTTAATGCTTAAGTCTATGGATTTCTTCAGTCCCTGAACTAGAGCTTCTTATTCAGCAGTGTTATTGGTGCATTCAAATTTTAATCTGCAAGATAAGAAGTTATGCTTCCCCTTTGGTTCAATGAGAATGCATCACACTCCTGACCCTTCTTGTGATTTAGACCCATCAAAATACAACGTCCAAACTTGTGAGAAGAATTTAGTAACTTCTTCATGCCTAGTTATTTTCTCACCTTCATCTTCATTGTTTGTTGCTCTCGACAGACGATCCTGACAAAAGATGATTTCTTCTGCAGCTGCCAATAGATTTACTTGGAATTTCATTTTGTAGTTTTGAGTGAGAGGTACATCAGACGAGAGAGGGAAGAAATTGTTGAAATTAGAGTCGCATGAGTAGTTTCCTAACACAGGGAAATATGACAATGAGGGTTCATTGAGAGCTTCTAAATCAGTAACAGTGCGTTTGAGATATCTTTCCCTATCGATCCTAATCATTGATGTATGTCCTTTTAATGGAAACCATAGGTGAGCCCATTCCATACTAAATTATCCATTTAATTTCTCGAACCAATCTAGACTAAGTAATAGTCCATAGGCCTCTCAGATGTCTACTACGATTATGTCAATTACTTGAAGAAATTTTGGGTGTGTATCCATTCTGATCATGACATCTGTAAGTTCCCCAATAACCTTCACCTAAGTCCTATCTAGTTTTATAACGTGTTTATCATTTTTGAGTGAGGTTGTGTTCAATTTCTAGCAGATTGACAATGGCATGACATTGGAGGATGTCTTTGAATCGACTAGGAAATTATGCAGGTTTATGTTAAAGACTTCAAACATTAAAAGGAAAGGAGGAACAAAAGGATTTCCTCTTTTTTCTAAATACCAAGAATTCACACTTAATTTATTCTTTAAATCTGTGGGGGATGGGACCTCACCTAGGTCAGTGCTTGTCATAGGGGCTTCTATTGAATTTAAGGCCTGTAACAGAAAATCCTTTTGATGGGGAATCCTACAAATGTCCATGACAGACAAATTAGTCTTCATCTTCTTCAAGTCCTCCACTACATTATAGTATAGCTTAGGTGCTTCCTATGTGTGTATGTTAGCGGGATTCTTTTGAAAAGAAAATAGGGGTTTTGGATGATCGACCACTTGATTCCCTATAGATAAATGAGTAGTGGTGGTACTAGTTTGGACCGGTTGAATTCTACCTCGCGTATGCATAGCTAGGACTTCAGCGGGAGGTTCATGCACTTCAGCGGCGTCGTTGAAAGGCATCGGGTGGATGGAATCAAAAAAATGTATGGCTGTGTCTTCCAATGGCTCATGACTTTCTTGATCAATGACGTTTATTGCCAAGCCATTGGGTTGTTCGGTTAGGGAGCATTCATCTAGGAATCGGTTAGCCATTAAATTCATAGCATGCACCCATTGAGGGAAGTCCCTTTCTGAATGATTCTCTTGGTGTTATATGCAAAAAGAGTCAGATGCTATAGTTTCTAAGTCAATGTTTAGGCTAGCTGGGGGAGGTTCTATAAATTTGAAAGGTGGGTTTCTTTTAAAGAAGGTTTTATGAGTTCTCTGAGTTTGGTTTTTCTCCACACACTCATTTTCATATCTATGATCTTGTTGGATATTTTTTTGATTTTCCGCTGCAAGTTTTCTAGATCTCCTCCTTTATCAGGACCTAGTTCTGTCTTTTTTATCAGGGGTCTTGTTAAAAAAAGTCCTCTCTTAGGTAGAGTTTGGGTTTCTTTCTTCATCGGTGAGATATGACCTTCTTTGCAACCTTTCATTCGGAACGCAATCATTTTATCTTCCTCAAAATTTTCAGCTAGGGTATGTTTGGCAGCCCTTTTTACGAACATGGAGATGGACGCTAGGAGAGCATTAGCGTATACCTCAATATGCAACTCCTACATAGGTTTACCTTCGGGTTGGAATTTGTTCAGGATAGTGGTAAACCATTGGTTGAAATATTTAACCTTCTCTTTTGAAATAATGGTGGCAGTGAAAAGTTCATCCATTAAAGCTCTTGTGGTGGTTTCTTCTGCCAATTTTTCTAAGAAATACTTTTGAAACTTTGTCCAACTAGTTATAGATCTGACTAGCAAGTTAAAATACCAAGTCAAAGCTGAATTCTCAAAGGTATAGGGAAAGATCCTACACCCTACACCCTCATGTTGTACGTTCATCAATCTTATAGCTAATATGAACTTCTTGATATGCTCCTCAGGCAATCCGGAGCTTTCGGGGTCAAATTTGGGGAGTAATTTTTCTAGATGTCGGGGTAAGTTATGCACCCGTCCTAGGATTTCCAAAGCATCTATGGCCAAACATGGTTGATTATCTTGAGTTTGATTTCCCCTTTATTCATTTTTTTCATTATTATCCTCCATGTCTTCCAATTCAGAAGTTGAGCGATCCGAGTTAGACCCTTCCTCGTCAGATTCAAAATCGTCAGGTTTAGAGTAGTTACCAGCTGATGTTTTGGGGATCGGATTAAGGGGTTGTTTGATATCAATGAGGGAAAAATATACGAGGTCTTCTACCATGTGAACAAAAACCTAGTCAGGGGTCTCAACAATTGGTCTACTTACTTGTTTTCTGCAATAAGTTAAAGGAGCTAAAGGTAACGCTCCAATTTATTGGGCGTAAGATCTGGTGATTCTTCTAAACTAGTTCAACTCTTCATGGGGGAGAGTGTAACATATTTCAGGGAATAGATGTTCTACTTCCTCATGATAAGGTGAATTACTCGTTTCGGGAGTACTCTCTGTATGTGGGTTGTCTTAAGAATGACTAGCCATGCATGTGGGATGTGTTGAATCTACAAGATATGCAAGATATATTATCAGAAATATTGTTATCCATTCATTCGTTCAGGCCCTCCTTCTAGATCCATTTCTGTTGAGGGGTCGAAAATCCTTTAACTCAACAGTAGGAACCAAACCCTCTTAAGAGGCCCAATTATACTTGTAATAGTTTGATGAGTGGAATGGTTCTCTATATATTTGATCTGACCGATTTATCGATGGGATTTACTGGTAAATGACAGGTGTATCTTTCTATGAAAATTTTCTCCTTCAGGTTAAGCGATTCTCTTTTATTTTTATTTTTGTACTCTTGAATAATATAGGTAAAATAAATATGATGGCATAAGCCAACTAATAAAGGGAAATTACTAAAGACTGAAGAATGTTGAGCTTTAGATAACCCTTATACCTCAACGTGAAGACAACGATAATCATACCTATTTCAAGTTTAGCAATAATACTTTTACTTGTGGAAATTCATCATTGACTGAGATAACAATTGTAGAAAGGAAAACAAATACATAACAAAGATGAGTGTAAGAAAATTAGTTCTCTTACCTCTACTCTCAATAACATATCAGCACATTGATTTATTTTCATCATCTAGAACAAAAGAACTGTTATAATATTGAAAGATAACTTAACAATAGGTACAACAAATCTTACTCAATACAACAACACTATCAAACTCAAAGATGAAAACAATCCCTCCTCAATGCAATCAAGTTAACAATTTAGATGAAAAGAAAAAATTGTCTTTGGTTCTAAACATAACTTCTTAATTAAAGTCGCACCGAAATAATTCTTTTACAATTCTCATGACAAAATTTCTTTTCCAAAACCATCGACCATTTGCACAAGGTCGATCTCCCTATTTATAAAGGATCACTAAGCTAAAAATAACTACTAAAAGTTGTGTTAAGTAAAAAAAAAAGTGACATGTGACAGACTTTATCTCCTCATTCTCTTGAGATCATTTGATTTTTTACTAGAGTGGATGATTTCTATCATACTCTGCTGACTTGAAGAAAAGGTCTTCGCATGTGTTTGCATAGGGAAACCTATGCTGATCCATTGGTGTGGAGAAGACTTCATTTATCTCCACTGCTCATTCTTTATACCTGATGAGCTTGACACTTAAGCGTTATAGCATTGCGAGGGATTTGATTGGTGTTCCACAAAATTCTATACTTGACCTGGATTCATACTTTAAATATGTGAGATCTCTGCCTCCCATGCCAAGTCTTACTCTACATGTCGTTTGACTATGTCATGCAAATCAGAGAAATTTTTTGGTGGGTCGAATTCTACTAGGTCAATTTTTTTCATCTCCTGATTGATTTTCTCCCAACTTTTCTCACACTCTCCCCACCTTTCCTAAATCTTATGTTGATGTTCCTAGACCATGCTCGCCCAGTATTCAGTTGTCTTCCTGATTCGAGAGATGTTTCTATCCATCAATACTCGAATGTCGTGCTCTTCTGAGTCTCGGCCCTTCTATACCACATCGATATAGTCAATCCGCTCTAAGGCCTGATGTGCCTTTTCATACCATCTCTGCACGTCTTTACAAGTTTCCAGCCCCATGAGAGTATCCTCTTGAAAATCGGTTATGCATGTGGTGAAGAGATTTCTTTCATTTGTGAATTGTGCATATGTTTCTATAAACTTACTCCTCAGGAATACTACTGCCTGCATTGAATCCTGATAATACTTCAATAAATGGTGCAGATGATCTAACTCCTTATTTGTGGTTGTTGATTCCTTTTCATTCCTTATTGTTCTATCCAGTGTTTCATCATTGATAGCCATTCCCGTCCCGATCAACTCATTTTTCTTAGCATTTTCTGTGTTGAGAAGCATTTCTTTTGTGGTGATTAGGAGTGTGCTATCAAGCGTGAGCCTCCTTTTCTTGGTTTTCCTTCTCATCACAAATTTCCTCTTTCTATGATAAGATATTGCTTGTATATCGATGACCTCGTCTGTCGGCTCTAGAATCTGTTGATCTCCCCAGGTCAGAGTGTTTCTTGGGCTTCCTGTCGTATATATGTGTTCTATGACCATATCTTGTAGTTCTTTAGTAGGGGGAACTTTTTTATGTCTTGGTGACTCGGTCTCCTTTTGGGGTTCATCGACTGATAGAGTCTCAGCTTTATATGGGGAGAGGGTCAAAGGATTAACATTTACTAGAGGATCAACTATTGAGATTTCGATTTCTAATCGTTGTGTTTATTCTTCATGTTCACCAGAGCCCAACTCCTCCTTGGAGCTATCCATCTTAGGTTAAATTCCCGATTGGTTGAGAAATTCAATGTCCAACATACTTCCTGATGAAATATCCAACAATACTGAGAGGGGGGGGTGAATCAGTATTGCCTACTTTTTTCTTATTAATTCCAATTAATATTAAGCAAACACATTAATTATTCAATTAAGAAATATATGATGAACAACAAACCCTTATGAACACAAGATTTTATCGTGGAACCCAACAGGTAAAACCACCAACTCTTTTCTCATTAATAAATTGTTCTTTTACAAAACATTTTTCAAGCTACAACTTAATGGAGAGATTGTCCCCAAGTTTCTTTAGCTACAACTGAAGGGATGCTTCCACTATTTATACTGAGAGGGGGGTGAATCAGTATCAAGTACAATTTAAAACCTTTTTCAACTTATACTTAAAACATTAAATTATATCCAATGAGAAATGAACAATAGTATAAGAGTTACACAAATACACCACATTACACCATGCACAATATATGAGAAATAATCAATAGTTATTGTTCAAGGGAAGTAATGAC
>JZKD02S0116274.1:61499-85235 GCA_000966675.3 Picea glauca | reverse complement strand
AATACCATAGCGATTTAACCATCTGAATCATTCTAGAAAAAAAGTTATAGCAAAAATGGTAAGATGACCTGAAAATAACATACCTTAGAACACATCACCAAAAGACTTCATCCTCGCTTGAAATTCGGCCTTCTTTACTTCTGATTTCCTCTGAAATTCGACTTGTATCAAACAAATGTATAATGATGTTTATTTATACCATTCATGTCACTTCCTTTTAACATTAGGGCTGACCTGACACTTTCTTATTTTGTAATTCTTTTCTTTAATTATCTTCAGGGCCTACATGTACTTCCTTCTTCAAATCACTTTGTCATCTTCAAAAATTCATTTCTCCTCAACCATGAGGATCCACATGATGTGCCACATACCACCAGAAACAACATGATGTATATTATCCATTCATGGGTTTTGTATATGCATGTGCATTGTCCTTCATGTCCAAATACCTTTATCAATATTGCGGTCCAAAACCCATGACTAGGGTTGACATCAATGACAACAACCAATCTTCCAACATCCACACCCCATTTACCAACTACAAATGGAAGGAGACTATGACCCCCTAGTTTATCAGCTACCACTGAAAGGATGCTTCGACACCCTATTCACCAACTAAAACTGGAAGGAGGGTTCAACCCCCTGCTTAATCAGCTACAACTAATAAGGAAGCACCTACTCTCTTGCAGGCACAAACCTTCCCTTGCATCTCCCTACCTCCCTTAATTTATGAGTCTGGAAAACTTTTGAATTATAACTTGACTGCTCCTCTCTCTGCTTCTATCATTTGATCTTCAATGTATCTTCTGTAGGCCAATAAGTCTTCTATATCAATCACTAAACATATTAACTGTTGTTGTGTATCTTTCTGTATTTTGATCTTCAATGTGTCTACTGTAGTCACACCATATTCAATTCTCAACCCTCTTATATATATGCCTTCATTATAACTTTTCATGGGAATTCACACCCTTTAATCACACCTCTTTGTCTATTACATAATCACCTTTTTAAATAACACAATCATGTTTTATAAACAAACATCTCTTCAATATTTTATCTTAGCTTTTGATGTTTTCTTTAATTCATATAGTTATTTAGGTTGTGAACAGTTTATCATAGAGAGATGATATGAGATATGAAATTGTGCTTCATGTTCTCATACAAAGTATAGAATCTCTTTGCAGTACTTCATTTAAACCTAATCTTTCTTCTAGATCCATAAGGATTCGTTCCATGATCAAGCTTTACATGTTGTCACAACTTCATTACTTGTGGTATAATCTCTCAAATCTAATGACATGGCTTCCATCGAAAAAACTAATATTCTCTGATTTTCATAACCACACACACATCTGATCTGTAACTCTGACCATGTGTAATATAAGTTTTTACCAATATTACACTATTTCCTTAGATCGACTCTTCCAGGATTTTATCATTTAAAAATCTAATATCAGTTATGATTTGTAACAGTCTTACCAGGTATTTCATCGAATAAACTAAAGTTATCATTGTCTCTGTGTTTATGTAGGGTTTTGACTATTTTTAGTGAACCTCCACTTTATTTCCCTGACAAAACTTTCGATGTATTTGGTGGTCTTCGACATCTGGATTTTAATTCAACTAGCAATGGACTTGGAGATCCACCAGACTTGGCATTATTCCAAAGACTTCGACAAAAATGACAGTTTCATTTCCAGCTGGCGTAATGAACTCTCCTAGCCTATGGTCACTCATATGACTGTCACGCAAGTGGTGTATATAAAACAATATTTATCTAATGTCTTAGTCGCTTTTCCCAAAAGGTAGGGGGTCTGACAGGTTGTCCCAGGCTCCAGGATGGTGAGCTTCTCAAGGAGTTAAATCACCTAGATCCCCCACCATACCCTTGATCTACGTGTCGATATAGATTAGAGATTGTTGTGTATATAAAATCATACAAAATGTTTTGTATATTCAATGTGGGACTAAAACTCAACGAGAAAATTAATCATCATTTTTTATCTCTTGATCAGATAGTTGTTGAGTCTTTTACACCCCTCCTTTGTCCAGTGACGTTTTTTTGGAGACTTGATTGTGCACCCAAAAATTCTGATGAATTCACCCCTCGATTCTGTTAATATCAATGAGGAGAGACGTTGAAATTTTTCCATCCATCTCAAACCTTCACCGTGCTCCATGTCGACGCAGACGTAGAAAGGCCTAGAAATATCCATTGTCTCTTTGAAACAAGGTGTTCTTTCATCGTGTCCCATTCAGGTATGATGTGCCACTAGCATTGATCTCTTCCTGACCCATCTGTACATAGAAGAACATGGGTCTATTTGACACCATCCATGGAAAATCAATTCCAGTTAACTATCTCTCATTGACAGTAACATTGTTTTGAAGTGTACCTTCATAAAAATTATTGGAAGGAAACTCAGACAAGGTTGGATGCATTTGATATTGAACTTGAAACCTGGAAGGATTGACATCCAATAGTACAAGTCGCTCTAACAAAGATTGCGCAAGGCCAACACGAGCTACTTTCTTGCACATAATCACAAGACCCAATTGGAAATGATACCCAACTAGCACTACCTACTTTTCTCCAAGAACTAATGGAATTAGGCACTTGGCTTCGGTAGCTTGAGTTGACTCATCAATAAGGACATGACGAAACCTAAAATTAGATAGTCTAGGATCACCAGCACCAACACAAGTACAACAGATAACATCAACACCCTGCATTATTTCTCGATTTTTCTCCATAATGGATGAATCCAATCATGATTCCATATACATTGGCATAACAGAAATAAGATCTTCATCCTTCTCATCTTCTATTACAATAGGATTTTCCTTTAAACCAACGCAATTTGAATTTAACCCATCATCTAATCTCTTTGGACAAAAATGTTGCATTATCACCATATGAGGGAAAAAATACTGCAATTGTTCTAGTGTAGCATGGTCTGACACAAAACTCAATGCATCTCTTATGGAACTTGGAAGGCAACTTTGTGCACTCATTTGGTCTACAGTTATTCCTGATGGAACAATCATAGAACTCCCTGGACAAGAACCTACAAAAGATATTGATACACCCTTCATTTCATTTTTGCAGGTTCTCTTACCTTCAAGGTTAATAATCTCCTTAAAGGACATCTAGATCTTGAAACATCCAGGCTATTTCCATTTTTTATCTTCAACTAAATCAACTATTTCCTCACTGTTTAACCTTCCAATCTGTTCAAGAATGTAATTGTGCATATTCTCTATAGTTACTTATTCATGAAGCATGCCTCCCAACACAAACAATGTCATCAATGCCATTACATCCGATCAAGCTCTGAATTGAGACAAGAACTTGCAGAAGAGTTGACTTCTCGGGTTTCCAACCTGGACCACTCCATGTTCCAAGAAAACTTAAGAAGACCTTTCCATTGGCATATAGATTTGGATTAAAGAGCATTGGTCTACATCCTGTTGTAAAAAAGGTTACCAAAGGTGGGACTTGTGGATAGTCTGGTGGAAGATAAATGTCAAATACAAAGACTCCATTTTGTGTTATGTCTCCACATAAACTGTTCTTTAGGAATATCAACTTCCTCCTCTGAAGTAACTTCAACATCTTCTTCACATGCTCCAAAACAATTAGTGTCTTCCTCTTGAAACCTTTATTGTTGAAGTTATATAGTGTTAGTCTTCTCTTATTCTTCTTGATTCCATAGTTGAATCTCTATACACTTTGTTTCAATAATTATTTCATCACAGTCATGATGCCATCATGATCTCTATTATGTCTTCTTTTTTGTCCAAGTCCATTGCCTGATTACACTCACACTCTTCTACACTGTAATCTTGTGGATGGTGTGATTACATCAGTGCCAATGCTATCAATTCCAATTTGTATTTCCATATTGCCAACAATCTCCCCCTTTGGAATTGATGGCAATACTATCTTCATTTCTCCCCCTTTGACATCAAGGGAAAAGGTTTGAATGACTCCCCTTGACTTTGATCACTGTCTCCCCCTGAATCGATGCCAATTGATGTATTATTTTCTTGAGAAATTAGATTGGAAGAGAGAGTACTCCCAATATTTGCCTGAGATATTCAAATACATCTTTGCTTAAGGGTTTTGTGAAAATGTCTGCCACATGTTCTTGTGTTGGGACAAATTCCAATTTAATGTTCTTATTTTTAGCCTTATCTCTTAGATAATGGTATTTTATGGGAATGTGTTTTGATTTCACAATTTTCTCACCACCATCAATTTCACTATCACTTTCAGTCTCGCTCTTTGTATCACTGCCACTACTATAATCAATATCTGAGCTCTATTTAGAATTCTGTCTTGATCTCTTCACTTTTCGACTGTGTCTTTTCCCTTTTTGTTTGTCACTCTGTCGCTTTGTATGTTTGTGCTTGTTTTTTCTTGATGATTTCTTCACCTTGTCATCTTCACTTGAACTACTAGTGTCATATGATGAGGAGGAATATGAATCAGACTCACTATCAGAGGTGTCTGAATCGGAATCAATGTCAGATGACGTGTCTGAATCAAAAGAATAATGGCATCGCCTCTTCTTTCTTTGGTCCTTACACACCTTTCTATGATTTTTCCTTTCTTCATTACATATATTCCCTCCACGAGTCTTCCAAAAACAACATGCTTGCAATCAAGGTGAAGTGTTGCTGCAAAAGTAATATAAAACTGAGAACCATTGGTGTACAGACCCGCATTGGCCATTAAAAGAATACCTGGGCCATCATGATGTAACTGAAAATTTTCATATGCAAATTTTCCACCATATATACTTTCTCCCCTAGTACCTGAATTCATGGGAGAAATATCTTTGTATTCAACAACCCATATTTCTTTGAAAAGTCGCCTCCTTGAGCTACAAATCCTTTAATTATCCGATGAAAAATGGATCCTTTGTAATGCAAAGGCATTTTGGTTTTTCTACCAACACCTTTCTCTCCTGTACAGAGTGCTCTAAAATTTTATGCATTCTTAGGCACAATAGCTTCAAAAATATTCAATACAATGGTTCCTGCATACTCACCATCGACTAAAATATCCATAAAGACCTTGGTATTTCTTTTTGGTTTCATTTTCTCCATCTTCATTGATGCTCCATAATTACTTGGAACATGAACCAGGACTTCCATCCCCATATGAGACAAGGTTCCCATTTTCCGGTGGTGTTTGGCTTCGAGATCTCGACTTTCTAGGTGAATCTATAGGTGACCATTGCCACCTTGGGGAATGTATTGATTTATGTTTATCACTAGAAGCAGTTTGACGATTGTCAATAGGTTGGTTCTTGGATGATCTTGACATAGAAGAGCTTATACTCCTTGAGGGTGACCGACCTCTCACAGTCTCCACGCTCTCTATGAAATTGTTGTCATTGGGTGGGTGCATATATATTGAATTCATTCAACAACACATAAGTAACATAGAAAAAGACGGCCTGTAACTTCCCATAGAAAAAGACGTACTGTAACAAAATGGCGCAATGACAGCTCTTGGTCTAGGAGGACTTGTTGTGCATCTTCTGGCAATATGACAATTAAAGAATTCAATTAGATAATTTGGCAAGGGGCCACAAGGATTATGATTTCTCCTAATTTTGTTATGTTTTCCATATGCTTGACAATCTAATGCTTTATGTCCATAGTTATTACATGAATAATAATAACCCCTGAACATATGTGAAGATCTTCTGAAAATGAATTTATTTGTCAACTCCTTTTTGTTAGTATTGAAAGTAGGGGGAATTGTACTTTCTTTCTTCACATACCCAAGCCCAGTCTTGTTGTTAGGATCTTTCATTTCACTTGAACTGCATGTGTTTTCTTGTTTTTTCAACCTGTGTCTCTTGGTTCTGTAGTAAGCAGCCTTGTGACCGTAATAAAAAAAATAGTCGTAGGATGCACTTTTGTACTTGGGAGTTTTTTGGTCTTCTTTCTTTTGATTGCTATTTCTTTTGAGGTTACTCTTCTTGGGAGTATGAGAAGATTCTTGAGCATAGGAGTTTGCATTCTTTTCGTACTTATGTTGCATAGTTGTTTCTTTGGAGGTATCACCACAACACTTTTCATATTCTACATCAATCTGAGTAATAGGACTTGATCCTTTAACCATGTGTACTTGGTTATATCCAAGGCCAGATTTTCTCGAGGGAAATCTTTGTAGACTGATAATTTTATCAACGGATTCAGTTCCTTTCATGAATTTTTCAACAGTCTTCAGTTGATCCTTGAGTCCAACAACTTTTTGTTTTAAATTCTTGGCTTCTTCCATGCTAATGGTTGCTTGTTGTCTTGAACTATGTAGCTCCTCTTTTTGAGGACATTAGTTGTCTTTTTAAGGTCTGATTTTCTTCCTCACTTTCTAGCTATTGTTGTTTGAGCTCTTCAACCTTTTGTTTCTCCTTATTAAGAGATTGTTCCAAGGATTCCAATCTCTCTTGATTTAGTTGGACTTGGATTCTAAAGTCAACTATGATTTGCTCAATTTCTTTCTTCTTTGAACCTTGTTTCCTCCTTTGCTCCAGCATGAGATCCTTTAGTTGTTTACACCTTTGTTTATATTTTCTCAGTTCATCGAAAGTACACTCAAGCTCATCTTCAAGATTGAATTCTTCTTCAATGTCTAAGTCTTCTTCAAAAGAATCTTCATCACTATAATTGTTGTAGACTGAACTTTGCTCTGATTGATATGCTTCATTTGACTTCTCATCTGAGTAGAGGTCTTTTATCTTGTCCCAAAGTTCCTTTGCAGAGTTACATTCATCTATCTTCTCTTTGACATCATTAGGTAATCCATCAAGGATTGTATTCATTTCCATTGAGTTACTTTTCTTGGCTTTCTTTTGAGATGGAGTCCTTGCTCTATTTGGTGGGAATTAACCAGTGATCACTAAATTCCATACATCATGTCTCAATGCCTTCAGATGACTTTCCATTCTTGTACTCCAAAATATGTATTCTTCTTTTCCAAGTATTGGAGTTCCATTCAAAGTGTAAATATTTTTTCCATCCATGTGTGCTTAATTTGATCTTCCTTTCAATTTGTTGGAATGTTCTTAAAGGAACCTCACTCTGATACCAATTGATGGAATATCCAACAATACTGAGAGGGGGGGGTGAATCGGTATTTCCTACTTTTTTCTTATTAATTCCAATTGATATTAAGCACACACATTAATTATTCAATTAAGCAATATATGATGAACAACAAACCCTTATGAAGACAATATTTTATCGTGGAACCCAATAGAGAAAACCACCAACTCTTTTCTCATTAATAAATTGTTCTTTTACAAAATTGTTTTCAAACTACAACTTAATCAAGAGACTGTCCCCAAGTTTCTTCAGCTATGACTAAACAGATGATTCCACACCCCATTTACTAGCTACAACTAGAAGGAGGCTACGACCCCCTAGTTTATCAACTAACACTGAAAGAATGCTTCGACACCCTATTTACCAGCTGCAATTGGAAGGAGGGTTCAACCCCCTGCTTAGTCAGCTACAACTGACAAGGAAGCACCTACTCCCCTACAGAAACCAAGCTTCCCTTTCACCTCCCTACCTCCCGTAATTTATGAGTCTGGAAAACTTATGAATTATATCTTGACTGCTCCTCTCTTTTCTTCTATCATTTCATCTTCAATGTATCTTCTACAAGTCAATAAGTCTTCTATATCAATCACTGAACATCTTAACTATATTTGTGTATCTTTTTGTATTTTGACATTCAATGTGTCTGTTGCAGTCACACCATATTCAATTCTCAACCCTCTTATATATATACCTTCATTATAACTTTTCATGGGAATTCACACCCTTTCATCACACCTCCTTGTCTATTACATAATCACCTTTTTAAATAACAAGGTCATGTTTTATAAACAAACATCTCTTCAATCTTTTATCTCAGCTTTTGATGTTTTCTTTAATTCATATAGTTATTTAGGATGTGAACAGTTTATCATAGAGAGATGATCTAAGCTATGAAATTGTGCTTCATGTTCTCATACAAAGTATATAATCTATTTTTAGTACTGCATTTAAACCTAAGCTTTCTCCTAGATCTGTAAGGCTTCATTCCATGATCATGGTTTACATGTTGTCACAACTTCATTACTTGTGGTATAATCTCTCAAATCTAATGACAGGGCTTCCATCGAAAAAACTAATGTTCTATGATTTTTCATAACCACACACACATATGATTTGTAACTCTAACTGTGTGTAATATAAGTTTTTACCAATATTACACTATTTCCTTAGATCGACTCTTTTAGGATTTTAGCATTTAAAAATCTAATATCAGTTATTATTTGTAACAGTCTTACCAGGGCTTTCATCGAATAAACTAAATTTATCATTGTCTTTTTGTTTATGTAGGGTTTTGACTATTTTTACCAAACCTCCACTTTATCTCCCTAACAAAACTTCCAACGTATTTGGTGGTCTTCGACATATGGATTTTAATTCAACTAGCAGTGGACTTGGCGATCCACCAGACTTGGCATTATGCCAAAGACTCCGATAAAGATGACAGTTTCATTTCCAACTGACGTAATGAAATCTCCTAGCCTATGGTCACTCATATGACCGTCGCGCCAATGGTGTATATAAAAAAATATTTATCCAATGTCTTAGTCTCTTTACCCAAAAGGTAGGGGTCCTGACAGGTCGTCCCGGGCTCCAGGATGGTGATCTTCTCGAGGATTCCAAGAACCTAGAGCCCCCACCATACCCTTTCTTTACGCGTCGATATAGCTTAGAGATTGTTGTGTATATAAACTCATACGAAATGTTTTGTATATTCAATGTGGGACTAAAACTCAACGAGCATATTAATCAGCACCGTCGATCTCTTGATTGGATAGTTGTTGAGTCTTTTACGCCCCTCCTTTGTCCAATAATGTTTCTCTGATATTTGATTATGCACCCAAAAACTCTGATGAATTCACCCCTCGATTATGTTAGTATCAACGAGGAGAGACATTGAAATTGTGCCATCCATCTCGAACCTTCATCGTGCTCCATGTCGACGCAGACGCAAAAAGGCCTGGAAATATCCACTACCTCTTTGAAACAAGGTGATCTTTCATCGTGTCCCATTTAGGTATGATGTGCCACTAGAACTGATCTCTTCTTGACCCATATGTACATAGAATAACATGGATCTATTTGGAACCGGCCATGGAAAATCAATTCCAGTTAAATGTTTGTCATTGAAAGTAACACTATTCTGAAGTGTACCTTCATAACAATTATTAGAAGGAAACTTGAACAAGGTTGGATGCATTCGATATTGAACATGTAACCTGAAAGGCTTGACATCCAATAGCACAAGTCACTCAAACAAATATTGCGCAAGGCCATCATGAGCTGCTTTCTTGCACATAATCAGATGACCCAATTGGAAATGATCCCCAACTAGCACTACCTGTTTTGCTCCAAGAACTAAAGGAACAAGACACTTGAGTTCGATAGCTTGATTAGACTCATCAATAAGGACCTAACGAAACCTAAACATAGATAGTCTAGGATCACCAAAACCAACACAAGTACAATAGATAACATCAGTACTCTGAGTTATTTCTCGATTTTTCTCCATAATGGATGAATCCAAGCATGATTCCATATACATTGGCATAACAGAAATAAGATCCTTATCCTGCTCATCTTCTATTACAATAGGATTTTCCTTTAAACCAACGCAATTTGAATTTAACCCATCATCTAATCTCTTTGGACAAAAATGTTTCATTATCACCATATGAGGGAAAAAAGACTGCAACTTTTCTAGTGTAGCATGGGCTGACACAAAACTCAATGCAACTCTTATGGAACTTGGAAGGAAACTTTGTGCACTCATTTGGTTTGCAGTTATGTCTGCTGGAAAAATCATAGAACTCCTTGCACAAGAACCTACCAAAGATTTTGATACACCCTCCATTTCATTTTTGCAGTTTGTATTACCTTCAAGGTGAATAAGCTCTTTAAAACTCATTCAGATCTTAAAACATCCAGGCTGCTTCCATTTTTTATCTTCAACTAAATCAACTATTGCCTCACTGTTTAACCTTACAATATGTGCAAGAATGTAATTATGCATATGCTTTGTAGTTACTTATTCCTGAAGTATGCCTCCCAACACAAACATTGTCATCAATTCCATTACGTCTGATCAAGCTCTGAATTGAGACAAGAACTTGCAGAAGAGTTGACTTCCCGAGTTGCCAGGCTGGACCACTCCATGCTCCAAGCAAACTTAAGTAGACCTTTCCATTGGCATACAGATTTGGATTAAAGAGAATTGATCCACATCATGTTGTAAGAAAGGTTACCTTAGGTGGGACTTGTGGATAGTCTGGTGGAAGATAAATTTCAAATACAAAGACTCCATTTTGTTTTATGTCTTCACATAAATTGTTCTTTAGGAACAGTAGATTCCTCCTCTGAAGTAGCTTCGGCATATTCTTTACATGCTCCAAAACAATTAGCTTCTTCCTCTTGAAACCTTTCTTGTTGAAGTTATACAGTGTTAGTCTCCTCTTCTTCTTCTTGATGTCATAGTTGAAGCTCTATACACTCTATTTCAATAACTCTTTCATCACAGTCATGTTGCCATCATGATCTCTATTCTGTCTTCTTTTATGTCCAATTTTAGTTCTTGATTACACTCAAACTCTTCTACATTGTAATCTTGTGGATGGTTTGATTACATCAGTGCCAATGCCATCAATACCAACCTGTATTTCCATATTTCCAACACTTACGACCTTGTTGTCGCCTTCTTGGGGAATTGAGGTCAAAGCTTCAGGAGTTAGAGCAGATGTTTCCCCTGGTTCTCCCTCCTTCGTGATTGGTATTTGGGTTATGAGAGAAACCCATGAGCCTTCCTCATCATCATATATCATAATTAGGTCTATGAGGATAGTAGGCACATCTGTCCCACTTGATGTTATTGATCCCCACAACTGCGCTATAGCAGCAACCGACGACCTTTCCTGTTGTGACATAATGCCTGGGTTTTTTGGATGAGCGGTCTCCTCTAGTGGAGTTGACTCTGATCCATTTAGATATTCCCCGAGATCGATTGTGTCGACCGAGATGACCCTTATGGGTTCTATCAAAGGGTTTAGTTGGGGATAATTTTCTAACCTTTGGATGACTCTTTGGGATTCTTCTAGAAACAACATCCCTTTCCTTTGTGGATTTGTGGCTTCTACGACTCTATTTTCTTCCCTAACCCTAATGGATTCTTGAGTTGTTTGTTCTATCATTTCAACCTGCTCATCCATTGTCATGGCTTTAAATCTCATCATATTGGGGTTAGCTTTTCTCTGGAGCACCTCCTCCCAATCCTGAGAACCTTCTGTAAATATTTTGTCCTTAAACTTATCATGGGCATACGGACAACAAGAAGACACCTGTTACACATGTTGGGGTACTAGGCCCTTTGGGTCATATTTTTGAAATCGGTCTTTGGGGAATATATACTCCAACTAGCTCAAACCCTCTTTCTTTACTTGTGCAGTATCTTTCACCATGTAAAACCCTACATGAAAGCCATAGGGTATGAATGTTCTCTTTTTTTCTTTTACCAGAGTGGCATTATAGCCTTGCAGAATGGTTTGATAACAGATTTCTCCCACAATGAGTCGGTCCAGGACATGAGTGGGGAGTAAATGTGGAGTGCCAGTGGTACCAAAAACTCTGATGTAGGTGGTGGTTTCTTCCAGGTACCAGTGGCCTATTTTTGAAATCATTTTCCTGGTTGTTGCCATAAGCCTTGCGCATTCCTTCTTAAAAAGAATGAAATAGACTCAAGCTATAAATTCATCACATATGAGAGCATAAGATCTCTTATAACTGTTCTCCCACATAATGTTTAAATAGACATGCACGGGTAGTTCTACAACATGCCAGTTCATATTCATGCCTGCAAAGATGTTCCTTGCACAGATCACATCCAATAAGTATGACACCATGTGGAAAGTTGGCGTTTCTCCATCTTTTGTCGTCTGGGCTTGCAGTATGTTGGTGCTTAGTTGTTTCGAAATGATCACTCCCCAGTTGAAGATGCTATCGAAGATTGCCACAGTGTATGCCAGGGGCATCCAAGCTTCCGAAAACTTGTCACAATTCCTTTCCCCATATAATCGGCAGATCAAAGCCATCAAATAAATATATGGCTCTCTAATATTGGTCGTATTGTACCATCTGTTGCTCCTATTTGTAAAATTCTTATCCTCTTTCAACCATGAGACCATCAACTTTCTGGTGTCATGGAACTCATAGAATTTTACCACAAAATCAGTATTTAACCTTTCCTCTGGGTCTTTGATTTTGTAGTATTTTTGGACCTCTATTGGGAGAAAAACTCCAACACATCTACCATTGTCATCATTTACCAGGCATTTTGTCGCATCAGGGTGGTTGATTATCCACCCCTCATTTTCAATGCAAGGCAAGACCGGGGTTCGGCAGGCTACCATGTGTAGGCAGGATTGCCGAATGTTCAGGAATACTTGGTCATCGATCATTCTAACATACGGGTCACTGTGTGGTATAAACTCAGGGTAATCTTCCTCACTAATTTTGTTAAACAAATCTCCCCACTATGGGAGCACCACTTTCGATCCAGTACTTGCCTTTGTGTCGCCAAATGCAGGAGGATGGGAAAACACCCTTTTGGTAGACGTTCATATCACTAGGTCCACTTTAGTGGAAAAATCGAGTTGTCTAGCAGTGTCGGGTGAATATCCTTCACCGGCCTCCACTTCTTTCAGTTTTGGTTCTCTCAGCAAGTGCCTGGTCATTGGCTTCCTTGGAGGCATTTTCCTGCACAAAGAATAGAATAAGATGCCAACTTGCACAAATGATATTGAAAAATAAACAATTGCGACTATCAAAATGATACAAACGGTTCATACCTCTTCTTCACACAAGCTTAACCTAGTTTAGAATTATGAAAATTGATTGCGAGCTCTTGAAACTCTTTCTCGCTCCTTCGACTGCTTTGGCAATGGAAGACTTGGGTACTGAATGCTGGTTCGAATTTGTCTTTATAATTTAAACATGGAGCATATTTACCTTGTCGCATCAGTTCTTTAATTCAAGGCGTAAATGTGGTTTGCACACTCCATCACCAAGATCCAAATCTTGCTCGGGATTAAATGCTATCGCAGGCTGGCAGTGCAGGAGCAGGGTACTACATAGTTCATCGGTGGTTTCAAACTACTATTATTTGGTCAGTGCACGGGTTAGTGACCTATGTTAATAAATGCATTGATTGGCCTATTAATTAACAAAATCTAATCTTATTTTTCACCAAAGATGTCCCATCCTATCGTTGATGTTCTATCAGTCTGTCGATTTAAACAAGTGGATCGGCGTTGACGATTTTCTTAGACAACGTTCATTAATAACTATTTTAGCGAAAGCTCAGATGCCGACCCCAACTGTCATATAGTGTTGACATGGAAATGCTGACCTGGAAGGGCGATCACGACACATGGCATTTGATTTTGGCTCCTCCGTTAAAATTTTCTTCATAATCAAGGATTTTCTTTAGACATGGCTCTAGGAACCTCAGCCTATCCTGTCGATGTTGATGACATGTCGATGATTGGAGATCGACGAGTCTTTATGTTTATTACTTCGCAATTTCATCCCTTGGATTTCGTTGATGCCAAAAATGTATTAATGATCGACGATCGACGCTCGACGTTGTGTCGAGGTAAAGATTGTCATAGTTTAAGGTTTTCTTCGGATATCACCGACCCCGAATGTATCGACGATCAGCGATCAGAGGTTCATTAGGTGTGTTGATGTTAAAATTTTCCTTTTTGTAATTTCTCGATGTCGATGATACATCGGCGATCGATGATCAATGCTTTTCATTGTCGTGTGGTCGATTTTTCCACGCAGATCACGCCGATGTCGATAATAGGTGCATGGCTCAAAATTTTAGTTGTGTATACTTAGTTAAAAAAAAACAAGTCTACTTTTTTAGAAGAGAAGTCAGTCTATTCAACAAATCCAGACCAATCTAAATGTGATCGATAATAAAACAAAGGAACATAAAATGTATTGATCTCCACAAACTGACTCAATTCAGAAAGAGAGAAAAAAAACAAAGTGGTACCCAGAAGAGAAAATTTTCACAAAACTTTTAGGGTGTGTTGAGTGATCAACAGATCCTTTTCCTCTGGATGGAATTCTTCCTCTACCTCTTTGATTATGTTTCTTGGACAATTTCTCTTCTACTTTAAGGATGCTTGATAAGAATCTTCCACAGTCCTCAAAGTTAGGAGACTTATTTCACCCTAGATTTCATACCTTATTTCATTGATATACCTGGAAACTTTCTCAGCATCATCTTCTACATGAACTGCTCTGACGTTTAGTCTATAGAAATATTCAATGTACTCCTTCACTGACATACCTTTTTGTCTCAAATTCTATAATTTCCTTCACAAATTTGGTTGATAGTCCTTTGGCATGAATTTGGCCTTAAACTTGGCTACCATTCTATCCAGGTCTTAATCTTAGCTTTTCCTTTCCTTCTTATGTGAGCCTGTAACTCATCCCACCATAAGGATGCATATCCTTTCATCCTAGTTACAACATGCTTGACTTTATTCTCTTCATCTATGTCCTCATAATTAAAATACTTGTCCATTGCATTGATCCAATCAAGCAATTCTTCAACATTCAAGTTCCCCTCATACATTGAAAAATTACATTTTAGGTATGGCTCCTACCTTTGTAACCAACCTTAGCAATTGTTCTTCAGTTGTTTCACCTCCTTGGGATTCTCCTTCTTCACTAGAGATTGTGTATCCAGCCTCATTGACATCTCTTGTGTCAGGTTCTCTCCTCTTAGTTGCTTCCATGGCTACCATCATAGTCTGAACTCCCATTAGGTCATTCTGCAACTATGCAACTTATCCCACTGGTGGCCTACCTCTTCTAGGTGACATGATTACTGAAGACAATACTCAAGAGGCTCTGATACCACTTGATAGCCTGGTTGGATCAATGTTGACCCAAAACCCTATACTTTCTCCTCTATCAAAACTAGACTCATTTTTTTTTATACCAGATGCTCGATAGTGGTTTTCAAAATTCCTTGAATTCCTTACATGATTTAAATGCCACTATTGATCAAATTGAGTGTTGATGGCTCACAATCAGAATTTAAATTCCTTTCACTAGGTTTCCTACAGGACCGATAGCTACAACCATAGCTAACCTCAATAGGTTAGCTATGGTTTCCTACAGGACCGATAGCTACAACCATAGCTAACCTCAATAGGCGTGAGGCTTCAAGTGCATGGCGTATTTTCCACCATACGACCAACCATAGCTAACCTCACTAGGTTTCCTACAGGACCGATAGCTACAACCATAGCTAACCTCAATAGGCGTGAGGCTTCAAGTGCATGGCATATTTTCCACCATACAACCAAGTGCTAACCAAACTGGTGCTAACTCATAACCTTCCGCCCTACCAAATCAACAGTTAGGATCAAATCCTTCAATTCAAGAATCAACGATCATTGTCATTTCGTAAATCATAAAAATGGTTTTAAACCCACTTAGGCCAAATGCAATAAAACATCTCTTTGATGTGTGGCAAAGGAATACCACTCTAGTTTCATTTTCACAAATTGGTCCCGGCATTATTGTGTGGTCACTTTGCAAAGACGAAAAGATCTTTGCCGTCATTTTCCTTCCTTCAGTTACGATCGGTCGATCTCCCTATTCGATCATTGAATAACAAGGATCATTGCTCTAAACATGATCAACCATTAATCTATGGCTTTCTGTTTATTTCTTTAGGAATAAATTCGACGACTCTGACTCCTCTATCCTTGATCTGAAGATTGCAAGCCAATTTTACTGTAACATGCAATCTACACTATATTCTCCAAATACGATTTAGAGGACCAATTAACTGAGCATAACTTTGCAATTGGAGAGGGATGCCCAAACACCATTCACAGGATATCAACCCTGTACTTTATTTATTCATTCCATAAATCGAGAATACAATTTGTCTCAGAGTCCTTTCTTACAATCATTCACAATCAAACAAAACCTCACTCTCTCACCCTCTTTAACCTCTGCTACACTTACATATTACAATTATATAGAATTTAGTATTCTCGGCTATATTTAACAGGCTAATCCTGAATTATTACAACATGTAATATCCCTAAGGCTGAACCCAATTGCAAATGTAAATACAAATGTACATAAGTTGGTGAGCTGATTTGATATCGTTTTGGTATGCACATTTCATGGCATAGTGCGCGCATGTACTGCATAGTAAAATGAGGAAGTGTGCACATTCCAGGATACCGCGCGTAGAATCTTAAGTGTGCGCAATGTAGAGGCCAAGGAGCCTTGTGTATCTGATATGTTTTATAGGCTGGTGAGACAGTATTATAAGCTAGGATGCTTATGTTTTGATTAGGTCAGAGAGCCTAGATGTTGAAGGCCAGTGTGCCTATTTTTTTACATATCTCATATTTAATATAAAATACATCGTTGTGCGTAGACTGACCACGATAAAAGAGATGGGGAACTAAACTCTACTAGTTAGGGAAAGGGAAGGGGCTAAGTTAAGGAATATTATATTAATATTTCTTAAATCATAAGGTATGGATAATTATGTTATCCTAATTTCTAAGTTGAGGCCAAGTGTGCCAAAGTAGCTTCCAACATGACAAGTGTCAAGTTGGGGGCATGCATACATATTGTTGGACTTAGTTCATTTCCAGGAGCTCTCCATCATTCTTACCATCATCTTTCCCAGATTGATCCATCACTGATATATACAGTCAATCATCCATGAATATTGGCATCCATTGAGTTATCTTGTGTATCTTCATGACTTTACCTGAACCCGTATCCAGAGCATTTTGTTGGGTAACTGTTAGCTTGGGAGCGGGATTGAAGAAGTGGGTTGTCAGGCCCATGGGATATTGAAGAGGCGGGTTGTCAGGCCCATGAGCAATTTTCTAGGTGAGAGAATTGTTGGGGATTGATTTCCTGAAGGTGTTGAACTACAGCTGCAGGGCTCTGAGACTTCTTGTCCGTCCTATTATTGAATCCCTAGAAGGGAAGTGGGGTAGCCGAGGGACTATTGAGCAGAGAAGGGGAACACTTCCTTGGGTGGAAAAAGTATGTGGGGAATGAGGGACTGTAGGTTGTTAGTTGAGTGAGAACCTGAGACAGAGTCTTTCCTATTGTTCATGAGCCTTTAGCCTGGTTAGGAACCCCTTTACCCAGGTGGAGTTTAGTCCCAGCTCGGGGGTGACTCACTGTTGAGAGTGATGAACAGTGTGGTCTAAGGCTAGGAGGTTCATGGAAGGTCTGCACGTAGTTGGTGATATTCTCACAAAGATAAGTGTCAATTGTGTGATTAATTTACATGTGGCATTGTTATTCACATGTTATTTTTATGGGTTTATCCTATGCGTGATTATAGTTGTTTGTATGCTTATGGGTATTGCATGTATATGTTGCCTGTATATGTTTACTGCTATTTTAGTGTGAATTCATGCATTTACATAGCGTATTTGTCTGTTCACGTTTTATATATATTAAGCTTCCGCAAGAGTTTTGTGTGTGCATGTGTTTTAATTGCATGCAGTCAAAAAATTATATGAGACGTAACTTGGTTAGGATGCTAAGTATGTTACAGTATGTTCCGCACAGAGAACGAATGTGTTCTCCGGTGTAGCATGGCCCGACATGAATGGTCGGGGACATTACAAATTGGTATTTGAGCATGAAAGAGTGTTCAGGAGTAGCATGGATTGGCCTGCTGAAGGTTGGGAATGTTACAAAGACGGTTTCAGAGCTAAGTAAAGCGTCTGAGGAGTGGCATGTCCTGGCCGGTGTGAGGCTAGGGATGTTACAAAATGGTATCAGAGCTTCAGTTTTCAACACTGAACCTGAAGGGCTGAGAAAGTTGAGTTGAAGAAAAATGTCAGAGAGGATTTAATTCGAAGTGGCCAAATTTCAGTTGTAGAGCATCCATGGCAAAAAGTAACAACAACTGGGTGGAAATGGGGAAAAGCCCCACTTTCTGTGGGTGAATTCATGAGAAAATGGAGAAATTCGGTCAAGTGATGAAATATTACTGATTTAATATCTATCCTAGCAAATTCGAACCTGGAATTGGTCGAATTTGAAGTTACAATGAAGCCATGACAGATGGAGCGGAATTCACGAGGATTTGATGTGCAAAAAGGTGAATGTGCACAGATGGGCGCACTAGAAATGCATGATGTGCAGTGAAAAGCATGTGATAGTTAAAATTTGGCACTGCGCGGCAAGATAATGGCATGTTGGTGCGCACGCTAAATTTCGGTACTGCGCGGAAAATGTTAGCGTGCAGGTGCATGCGGTAAATTGTGGTGTCGCACAGAAGAATATTGTGTGCGGATGAACGCACTAAATTTAGCATTGCACGGTGTACACACACATAGTAATAGTGCACGTGGTGTGCACAGTATTGCAAAGAACAGAGGAGTTTCATTGGTGCACGCACAATATGAGTATAAGTTGTCTCACGACGGTGTAATCAATGGTGTGTGTATATAATTGTGCACGGTGGGGGCATATTGAACTTTGGCATGGTGCAATTCATAGAGTGAAATGCATGTGGAATATTAGTGCGTGATACAAAAACTGCACACAACGGGTAATAGTGAAAGAACCAAAACTGTGCGTGGTAGTTATTGGCGCGCAACACAAAAGTGCGTGCATGTTATTAGCGCGACAAAGAAGTGGTACACAATGGTTTTAAAGTGCACGAAGCACGATTTAACTGTGATGTTGCAGCACATGGAAAATATGGGAGCACGGATTGAAACTTGTGCGCGCGAAGTTGTTTGAAGGGGGAAGAACAACAGAAACAGTGAAGGGTAAATTATAAGACCTAATTAGCTCCATGGAGCCATAACTTCTGCTCAAGACTCAAAACTGAGCATGTGAGCAGGTGTTGGAAAGCTCTTGGACAACGGAATATAATTATCCACTCAGAAAATTGATTGGGAATTCAATGTTTTAAGAAATCAGAAGAAAGGCTTTTGATAAATTATTGAACCAAAATGGTTCATATTTTTCATAAAATTGTTGAAACGGTCAGTTTGACAAGTTTTGTTGGTTGCACATTTTGCAAAATTAACAACAACTAGATCATATCAATATGAGTGCAGAGTCCATAGGAATGGAAGAGGCACAGGGGAATTATATCTAGGAAGATGAAGTCAGATGGATGGATGTCCATTTGAGCATGGAAGGAACAAACTCCAATGGACATGGTGAAGAAAGGGATGAAAACATAAATATGGCAAAGACCATTAAAAATTTACAGAAGGATATTCAAAGCCATAAAGCTGATAATGAAAGGCTTATGAGAGACAAGGAGCAGCAGGATGACTTCAACATGAAGTTATTGGAGAGCTTGAACAGAATAGAAAAGAAGTTGGATAAGGAGAGTGGATCAAGCAAATCGAGAAGTCACAAGTCTCACGATGAGAAAAGAAAAACAAGAAGTGTTAGCAGGCATCACCACCACTCCCCGAGGAATTCTAATAAGATATCGCACAGCAGCTCAAGTCCATCCCCTGTCAAAAAGTATGAGAGGTCTGGGGTGGATGAACTATGAGGAGAAATGAACAAAATCAAACCTCCTACATTTGATGATGAGCGCAAGAAGGATGAAGATGCAGAGACATGGTTGTTGGGCATGATAAAGTATTTTCAATTGTATAATTATTCCTCTCATGCATAGGGTAGAATTTTCATCTATCAACTCAAAGGAAAAGCATCCATGTGGTGGGATCAGCTTGTGCAGGTGCAACACATCAAAGAGAAAAGTGTTACTTGGAGAAGATTCAAGAAGTATTTTGAGAAGAAATACTTGACTAAGAGATACTATGACAAGAAAATGAAAGAGTTATTTGAACTCAAGCTTGGGAGTATGAAAATTGAGGAATATGAGAGAAGGTTTCTAGAACTGTTGAAGTATGTCTCTTTCATCAAGGATGAGACAGACAAAATTCAAAGGTATTTGAGTGGATTGTCATCATTCATCAGTGACAAAATATAGTATGATGATCCCAATACATTGGAGGAGACCATAAGGCAAGCTAAATGCCTATATGATCAACAAAAATCAAGGCCAACATTCCAAAAAGCTTGGGAAGACAAAAAGAAATTCAAGATGGATCAAAGGAAGAAGGGGTATAAACCACCATTCTTCATAAATAGTCCACAGGGACAGCAAACTCCTAAGGAACCCAGAACGATGGACATAGGAAGTCAAAGGCCAAGGCAACCACCTATTCAATGTTGGGGTTGTAAAGGGGATCACATGTTCAGAGATTGTCCTCACAGAGGTGAAAAAGGGAGGATTGTTCACAATGTACAGCAAGCTGAAACAGTGGAGGACATGGGTAGAAAGATACCCAGGATCTATGCAACCCTGGACAACAAGCAAGCATAATATTAGTCACATATGATTGAAGTGGAAAGTATGATCAACAACCAAACCATTGCTAGTTTAATTGATTCGGGAGCTAGTCATAGTTATATAGATCCTAAGGTGGTGGAAAGTTTGCATTTTCCAAGAAGAAAGCATGGGAAATCTTGGTTGGTGCAGCTGGCTACAGGGGGAAAAATAAAAGTTAATGAGATGGTTAAGTCATGTCTTATGGAAATGAATGGACTAAACACCAAGGCAGATTTGAACATCTTGCCTTTAGGTTCCTATGACTATCTAATTGGGATGGATTGTTTGGACCAACATCATGCTCTCCTAGACTGTCATAACAAAGCATTTACTTGCTTGGATGAGGAAGGAAAACTAAGAAAAGTACAGGGAATTCCCAGGGTAGTAGCCATCAGAGAGATTTCAGCATTGCAGCTGAAGGAAATGTTACAAAAAAGGGTGTCAAATATTTGCATCTCATTTGGCGGAGACACCTAGAGATAAGGTGTCAAATTTGGAAGATTATGCAGTCCTGGAAGATTTTGAAGATGTGTTCAAGGAGGTACCAGGACTACCCCCAAGGAGGGACATTGATTTCTCTATAAATCTAATTCCTGGAGCATCTCCAGTGTCAAAGACTCCTTACAGAATGAGTACACCAGAGCTGAAGGAGTTGCAAATGCAACTTGAGGAGCTTCTGAAGAAGGTGTATATATGCCCAAGTGTATCACCTTAGGGTGCCCCAGTCTTGTTTGTGAAGAATAAGGATGGAACATTAAGATTGTGCATTGATTTCAGACAGTTGAATAAAGTGACTGTAAAGAACAAGTATCCACTGCCAAGGATTGATGATCTTGTTGATCAATTGAAGGATGCAAAGATCTTTTAAAAGATAGATCTCAGGTCAGGATACCATCAGGTAAGGATTAAAGAGGAAGATATCAGCAAGACCTCTTTCAGGACAAGGTATGGTCATTATGAGTTCACAGTGGTGCCATTTGGGTTATCAAACGCACCAGTTGTTTTCATGTGCTTAATGAATGGTGTTTTCCAAGAATATTTAGACAAGTTTGTCATCGTATTTTTGGATGACATTCTCATATATTCCAAGTCAGAAGAAGAGCATGAACATCATTTGAGGATGGTTTTTCAAGTATTAAGGGAGCATCAATTGTATGCCAAATTGAGCAAGTGCTCATTTTACCAAAAGAAAATTCACTATTTGGGGCACATCATTTCAAAGGATGGGATAGCAGTGGACCCTGAAAAGATAGAAGACATTAGAGAATGGCCAGTGCCAAAGAATGTGACATAGGTGAGATCATTCATGGGCCTTGCAGAATACTATAGGATATTTATAGAAGGATTTTCAAAGATTGCACACCCAATCACTTCATTGCAAAGAAAGGGTGTGAAGTTTCAATGGACATTGGATTGTGAAAAGAATTTCCAACACTTGAAACAATTACTAACAAGTGCTCCAATATTAAGGATAGAAAACCCAAATGAAGACTTCATTGTATGCACAGATGCATGTAAAAAGGGACTTGATGGAGTCCTCAACCAAAATGGGTTTGTTATATGTTATGAATCAAGGAAGATGAAGGAGCATGAAAGAAACTATGCCACTCATGATTTGGAGTTGGCAACCATAGTACATGCCTTGAGGAAATGGAGACACTACCTCATGGGGAAAAGATTTGAGATGAGGACATACCACAATGGTCTGAAATATTTGTTTGATCAGCCAACTTTAAATGCTAGGAAAAGAAGATGGTTAGAATTTCTAAGCGAATATGACTTTGATATAAAGCACATCAAGGAGAAAGAGAACATAGTGGTTGATGCACTCAACAGAAGAGTGCATGAAATGCATGCTACAGCCATTAGAATGTATCAATCAGATTTCAAACATAGAATTACAGAGGCTGCCAAATTAGATTTGCATTACAAGGATTTAGTGGCAAAATTACAGCAAGGTAATTTGCAGCAGAAAATTGAGGAATACAAGCGAGATGAGGATGAAATTCTCATATACAGGGGCATAATTTATGTACCAAATTCTCAGGAATTGAAAAATCTGATATTGAGAGAAATTCATAATGTGCCTTATGTTGGGCACCCAAGATATCATAAAACTATTGCAGTTGTCAAGAGCCAATGTTATTAGCCAGGCATGAAGAAAGAGGTTGTTGATTTTATTGCCAGATGTTTGGAATGTCAAAAAGTAAAGGTTGAGCATAGACACCCAGCTGGTTTGCTACAGCCATTACCCATTCCTGAGTGGAAATGGGAAGTTGTAACCATGGATTTCATTACCAAACTACCCAGAACAAGCAAGCAACATTATTCTATCATGGTAGTGGTGGATAAGCTTACTAAAGATGCCCATTTTGTTCTGGTTAAGCTCCCTCACAAGGCAGTGAACATTGTTGATGTTTATATGAGGGAAATTGCTAGGTTACATGGCATACCCAAGACAATTGTGTCTGACAGAGATCCAAAATTTACCTCGAAATTTTGGAAGGGATTATTTGATGGATTTGGAACAAATTTGAAATTTAGTACAACTTATCATCCAGAAACAGATGGAAAAACAGAGAGGGTGAATCAAGTGATTGAGGATATGTTGAGGATGCATGTGATGGATAAACCATCAAAATGGGAAGACTACCTACACTTGGTAGAATTCGCTTATGTTAGCGATATTTCTTGCTTAGGGGGTTTAGATATCAAAGAATGGGTTAAAACCCACTTGTCCAAAGTTTCGGGCGATGATGCGCCCAAGGTAAGCAGTAAGCAAGACCGTGCGGTCCGGATTTGCGYGCCCAGATCAACGGTGCACAGCAAAAGTCGGACCCCCCTCGCCTTCCGATCTTTAAGCGAGGGAGGGGGGTCCGAGTTCGGGGGTGCAACTCTCCGACGGCCCAGATGCACGCGCCCGGATCAACAGCGGTGAAGATCAAGTCGGACCCCCCCTGCCTTTCTACCTTTAAGCGGAGGGGGGGGGTCCGAGCTCCCATGTGTAACTCTCCAACGGCCACGATCGAGGCGCCCAGATCAACGGCGCTCGTGATGTCCTGCATTCCCCAAACTACAATTCAGTTAACCAGATTGGGTCCCCCCTGTTCTATCATATCATTTTTCCATCCGCTTGTCCCCAGTCGCCGCGTGTCATCCTTTCGTTCCTC
>JZKD02S0116274.1:26072-45853 GCA_000966675.3 Picea glauca | reverse complement strand
TCTCAGTTGTCCAACATGGCATTCACCTTTAAGGTTGATTGACTAAATAATGTGGATGTAGGTAATAACACATTCAAAATGGAGGGAAGTAAGACTAGGGAAGTGAGACCACCTTAGCGTAGATGGTAAATGACACATTCAAAATGAATTTTCTTTTACGATGAAGGGTTATAGTTCTCCTCTCTAAGTAATAATTTTATAATTAAAATATAATATAGCATAACTTATTATAAGGATGATAGTTATGTTTATCAGTTTTCAAAGTTATTAAAATCAATATAGATCTATTTTAATTTTTGATTTATCATGTGTTTATATGGATCAAATCCTTTGAGGTGTAAATTTTTTCTCAAGTTTTTTCAATTTAAAAGAAATTTTCATCTCAAGAGACTTGATCTCTCTCGATGCATAATATATCTTGAGTTAAGATGGATTTACATTGATTCTTTATGATGATGATGATTAACATCTACTGAGACCAAAGTTGGTCTATTGGACCGTAAGAAAGGTAAGACATTACTTATATTTCATTAGAATGTTATTTATGTGCTCAAAAAGCATTAAGAGAAGTGTTCCAAAATCACTATAGTTTTGATGACTTAGAAGGTTAGAGAGGTCAATATTCTAGCAGATATTTTGAAATTGTGGTCTAATTTCCACCCAGTGTGATCGCGATTTTATAAGCAGAACAAAATGAATACATATTATTAAAATATTCTTAACACATAACAATAGAGATACAGTAAAATTGGTTTTCTATTCAATAAGGAAATAAGTTAAAACTGTAAAATGCAGCGAAAAACAAGCTTCCTGGAATGGTGGTGGCTTATCTCTGAGAAGAGATGTGACAGTTGTGCTCATTCGCAAGAAGATGATTACAATGAGACTCTGAAGGCCTTTTTACAATAAACATGAATGTCAAAAACCCTAGACATTCAAAAACCTAACCCTCGGAGATGAAGCGCCAAAAGTCATGTGGGCCCCGTTTGGGTAAGTTAGTACATCAACTTCCTGGGGTCGTAACTTTTGCATACGATCTTCGTTTTAGGTGCACAATAGCCTGTTGGAAAGGTCTATCTGAGGACTACACATTTTTATGCTATCTATCAAAGGTAATTCTTGACTATGGCGAGCCCTAAAAGCATTGTTTAGGGCCTCAAAACGGCCCTGCCAGTGAAGGACCCAAAAACTAGGAAAAAAACTGTCAAACTCGAAAATTGTCAAAATGAACCAGTTGGAATAGGTGGGAGGCCACCGAAATCCATTTGGATCACAGTGGTCTATATGATTAATATGATTAAATGATAGGATGATTGGGACAGATTTTCATTACATTCATAATTTTGCTCCACGAAAATTCCATTGGAAAAAATATCAAAATATTTGAGACCACTGGCCAATTAATCATATGATTATATGATTAATGTCCACTGAGACCAATTGGTTTATCAAACCTTAAGAGGTAAGAGATTACTTCAATTTCTTTAAAATCGTATTTTTATACTAAAAAAACATTGAGAGAAGCGTTCCAAAATCACCATAGTTTTGATGACTTGGGAGGTTAGGAAGGTCAGTAATGTGGAAAATATTTTTAAATTGGGATCTAATATGGGTATAGGCAGGGCAATCCAAAATGAAGTGTTTTTCATCTTCTACCTGCTTAGTGTAACAAATTCTCTCATCCCATGGTGTTTGGGGAGTTGTCCAATGCCCAATTTCACTATGTAGCTCGTGAGAGTTTGTTCTTATTTTAGCAATGTTGAATTTCTTCTTTGCACTTCTCAAAACTGAGAGGTAATTTTGATCTTCTAAATTAGGGTTGAGCACCTCCTTGTAGTATTTTAATTTCCTTTTATCCGCTAATTCTTTATCACACCACATATTCTTCTTAAATATAGAAGTGATAATATTTGTAATATTATCGATATTCTGTATGATGGCTTCTTCTTGTACTCCTAAATAATTTAGCCAAGATTTGACATCTTTATGTCATCCCCGCTTGAGCTACTAATGGTTTTGACTAGAAATTGGGGAGCCTCTTGTCATCCATGTTGTTTACCTTGTTCTTGCACATTATGTATCTAATCATAGAAATGTTCTCAATGGGAGAAAGACTTGCTTTTATGAGCAAGAAATTAGGGTGTATTGCCCTTAATTTTAAGATTATAAGTTATAAAATTCTTTTGAATTTGTTTTGTTTTTCTCTAAGATTCTTTAGATATATTGCAACCTCAAACTTCATATCCATGTAAAATAACTGAAATGATAAAAATATGAAAGAAGAAGTTTTTTTTTTTTAAATCTCAAAACACACTTTACTTTATACTCACCTTACTTTTTATATTATTTTTTATAATATATGGAATACAAATTATTACATCTTTATGTCGACATAAAGGAAAACAAAAGATAAAGATATAGCCAAAGTGAAGTGAACAATTTAGGCATCTAGGAAAGAAAATGTATAGTAAATGCCAAAAGTCTTATTAATTGAATTTTAAATGGAGGAATTTATAATATATAAATAAAAGAAATAAGAGCAAGTTTGGCGTGTATGTAGTAATGAATGTGTCGTAGACGATTGTCGTTCTCACCAAAGAGATTATTCCCTCCCACTCACTTATATGTAATTATAGTTTAATTTTTTTTTAATTTAATTATTATATAAATATATTGTACAACTAAATAAAAAGACTAAATGACACCATTTTTAATTAATAATATCAAGTATTTTTATTATTATTTATTATTATAATATTGTAGATTATGTATATATTTAATCATCAATATAACATATTGTTGTTACCATTCATTAAAATAAACTTTGGTTATTAGCTCTCATAAACTTAAATTGATTATATCGATTTATATGTTGTTTTTGTGAACAAATAATATGGAGACAAAATTTCAAGTTTTGTTTGATTTTTATTGGTTGATAATTTATGGAGTTTAGGTTTATTATAAATTTTTGATAGTTAGATATAATGTTTTTATAGGTTGGGTTCGAAGAGAGAGTGGTTTTCATCTTATATTTTATTCATTTCACATATTTGTTAAATTATTTCATGCCAATGTGTTTTAAGTCTTGTCCAATGTATTTTTTTACTATGAAACTCATGAAATTAAGAAAACTATTGATATTAATAAGAATATTTTATTCTAAATATAATTATTGCAATGTTATGATAACCTCATCATATGTAAAAAGGGAAAATTCTTGCAATAAACATATTTCGTAGTTTTAAAAACATACACGTTCACAAACATTTTGAAATACAAAAAATGAAACATTACTATATTTGTCATTTAGTGCTTGAGTTGTTTTCATTGCTCAAGTTGCTTGTCAACCTAATTCCTTCATCTATTGGGGATGTCGTTCTTGTAGTAGGTATAATATTTTATAGATAAACTTGGTATTCAACATCTACATTAACCTGGGGGGCTTGATGGTACATTAGGACCATGTGTCAAAATTCAACTTAGATATAATGCAAACTTTATGACTTGGAAATAGGAGAAAGCTTAATCATTGACAAGACCTACATGCATAGTAATCTTTGAACCTTGGGACCTTGAGGATAAAGAGGTGGAGTTTTCTTTGTTTATTAGTCACTGTCGAAGGCCAAGGTAGTATAGCGATGAGTTCATCACTGACTTAGCATTAGTTCTATTTGACTTTTAAACATTTTCATTTTATCTTAAGTTTTTTGTAATGCTTCGTATTTTTTCAATTAAATAATAAAATTAAATTTATTTATTTCGATTTTTATTGGCTATATACTTTGAAGTGTTATTCACAGGCTTCCAACGAGGTTCTAGGGAGTCTCAAAAAATATCAATAGACGCTGAAAACTTGTTTTGATTTCTATTGGTTGTATACTTTGAAGTGTTATTGCTAGGTTGTCGACAGGTTCTAGGGAGTCTCAAAAGTTATTAATAGATACTGACCATTTGTTTTGATTTCTATTGGCTATATACGTTGAAGTGTTATTATTGGCATGTCGACAGGGTTCTGGGAAGTCTCAAAAACTATTAATAGATATGTTAGAATCTATTAATATATATATCTTATTAAATATTTATTGACATAGATTGTGGTAGCGAGGTACACTAACTATAATTTATTTTAGCAGTTTAGTTCATCATTGTGATGCCACTCCTTATCCATAGTGGTTGCTACATTTATCATTGCAATGATGGATATTTACTTACTTGCTACTCCTTATCGTATCACTGATGAATTTAGTTATTACATTTATTATATCAAGGATGACTATAGTTCTTATATTTAGTTATTACATTTATTATATCAAGGATGACTATAGTTCTTATATTGTAATGCCTATTCACCGCCATTGTACCAACTTTGTTGTACTAGCTTCGTTGAATCTGTGGAGGTAAAGTAGGATGTTCTTACGTTTTTAGTAATTTTAGAATTACAAGTTACTTGTTGCATATTCAAATTACATCCGTTGTTTGGATTTTCACAAAAATATTGTATCTCCGAAATCATGGAATAATCAACCTAACTCTGATGTCTCCTGTAGTAAAAATTGCAAATCAAATTCAGAAAAGTTTTTGAAACAAAACCTATAATAAATCTATAAACAATATTTTCTTATATTTTGAGATATAGCAATGTGTTTTATATTGCTCTTGAGGTGAATGTCAAAACGCTTTATGCACATTTTGAATATAATTTTTTTTAAAGAGCTAAATGCTTATATACACTATTTGTTTATAATTTGGAATATGATAGAATTCTTTATGTTATTATTAAGTGGACATTAAAGTGCTTTATGCATATTTTGAATATAATTATTTTTCTCCCTTAAATAAAAAATTGGAAAAAAAAATGTTATTTCACTCTATATTTTGACATTCATTAATTATATTTTAGATTGACCCAGTACATAAATATGGTGATCTCTTATGTTAACAAAAATCAAATTATTGGCGAGTCAATTCCAACGAGAAATACAAGGCCAAGAATGTTGGGGACACACAAATGGAAACACACCAGAAGCAAACAAGCACTTGGGAAACCAAATGGAAGTGTCAGTCCTGGATTGGAGGGTTGTTCTATTTTCAATATTACAATACATTTAGAACACAAATAAGTTTATGGTGCATACCTTTTCCTTTTTTGCAACCGTGCAATGAATTTAAGTAAAACACATTGAATCAATAAAGGGCATGCACTAACATTGCTCTTCTATTATGGACTAGATAGATGCTCTCAAAGTTGTAACCAACAAAGTCATAGAGAAATGTCCAACATAAAAAAATGGCAAATAACTAGAGGTGCAATAATCTTCTGCCCAAACATTCATGTACTAATCGTTTGTCAGCTTGTCTTCCCCCACATTGGAGCTCTGAATAAAATTCATTTGAGAGATCATCAACAAAAATAAACGAATACTTGGCCCTTAAATGTTCTCTAGAAATGTGTATATAGTAAAATTTGAACCAACATCTAGCATAATAAGAGACTAGAAGTCATAGAAGTATAAGCTATGAAACTTAAGAACAACTAGCTTCGGGGTACCTAACTTTTCTAAGACAAAAGAATTAATTCATATGAACCAAAGTCAAGGCCAAATATTGGGTGAAATTAATTACTTGTTGCTAAGTAGTCTATGTAATTTGAAAAATAAGGTCCTCTTCATTTGGTGAAATGTATCCTCATTTCATCTAGTCTTAGATAATTGATCTAGTTCAATCTTCATCTCTTGCTACTACTTCAAACCTGTGGGGCCAATATGTAAGTGTTAATACATAATTTAAAATTTTGGAAATTTGTTACTACAAGAAAGAACATATATGCATACATACATATATGCACTAGAAGTTGAGATTGATTCAAAGACATACTATGTTGAACTAGCCATACTTGTACAAGAAAACATGATGAAATTCTTAACATGTTAATGTTAACCTAGTAGGAATTAAATATGTAATAACTTTTTTTTGTTTCTTGGTGCTTGGCTTGCAGAGTAGGGCTCCTTTCATGACAACCCTATCTTTCCTTCGTTTGTAGGGTTCATTTGTGTAAAATAACAACAATATAATTGTTTGTTGGCCTCAAGCCCTGCGTGCTCTTTTCCAAATGTAAAGCATGTGTGCCCTCTCCCACTTCTGCAAACCCTACATTAGATCAATCTCATCCTCACAAACTAACTTATTCACAAGTCTAATGATTAAATATCAAAAGCAGAATTCTATATATGCCAAGACCACCATTGTAAAACTTGTCAAGTCTGTAACAAGTTACATTCACAAAATATGCCTTAAATGTAAACCCTACCACTCAAAACCATAGATCAAGAAGCACCTTGTAACAAGTTACATTCATAAAATATGCCTTGAATGTAAACCCTACCACTCAAAACCATAGATCAAGAAGAACCTAGGACTGAGCAATGGTACCTGATTCTAAGCTCATATGCAAAACATTGCAATTCATAGTTTCAATACCCATAAAAGAATCCATATACATAAGCCTCAATAGCCTCCTCCCTTCTTCCACAGATTTTTTTTTCCTGTTTGTGGATTGATGATCTCATGGTTAAGGTGTTCTCACACAATGTTATTCAAATTCTTTAATTCCTCCCACCAACGGTTTGTGGGTTGACGACCTCATGGTTAAGGTGTTCTCACACGATGTTATTCAAACTCTTTAATTCCTCCCACCAACGATTTCCATGGAGCAACAGGGGATGAGCATGGGACTGTGTGGGCGTAACAATGCCCCGCCTCTATTGAATCCATGGACCAAACGTTTATAATTAAATGATCTCTATAATAGAACTCGTTGAGATTTTGTTGGGAGAGGAGCATTGGTGTAGGCTTCTGTAGGGAACACAATGCACAAGCCTACATGCATGTTGTGTGCTCAATTAATATGTAACCATGAGAATAAGGCTGAGCCATAGGTGGCAACCAGTTCCTTGACAAGTTTTGTTTAGTTCCCAAGAAATTTGACAACCTGCACTATGTTGTATATGCTTGGGTAATATTGTCGAGATATAACAAAAGGATGTTACGACCCCTGTCAAGTACTTGCTCCTCGTATATGAAGTGCAGGAGGTGTGACGTGTATCCACTTATTTTTCTCTCTATTGCAAAAGAACATAAATTGTTCTAGGTTGGTGGGCTTCCACCCTTGCGAAACAATTTTGAATCAGGTACGAAGCTTGACCTTGAGGTTCAATGAGGTCTAGGTCGATCGAGTAATGGAGGTATCAGAGGATTTGGTTGTTTTTGTTTTATTGTCTTTATTTTTTTTAAGTGCAAAACTTTTTAAGTTAGAGGATTACATAAGTGTAAAAAAAAGTCTTCGTGCAATAAAAGTTTCTTTATTTTATATATATATATATATATATATATTATTTTTTTAATAAATATATGGTATAGCATGTGTTTGTGTGTATACATATTTATGTATGCATATGCATATGATAGCTTTTTTTAGGTTACAAATCCCACAGAAAATCCTTGAGTACTTCCCTTCATTTGGAGTATAGTACATAGGGTAAACACTAGAAGCTTCAGGGCACAACAAAACTCAAAGCTATTACAATAATATACTCATTAAGAGTTCAACATGTTACTTGTGAGAATTGAATTTGAGTGGGGAGGAAAACAATCATTCATCCCAACCACCCATTCTAAACCCAATCAACATATATATATATATATATATATATATATATATATATATATATATATATATATATATATTCACAACCATTTTATAGAAGCCATTTAATATATATAAAAAATAAATGTATGAGTGTTTTTATTTCTTAATATTTTTTATTATATATGATTTTTCTTTGTAAAATTTTTAGTTTGTATTGCAAGTTTGTGATTGTATAACAATGTTAACTTACTTTTATATATCTTAGGTATGTTTTCTATTCTTTTCACAACTAATCCCACGCGTTGCATTGCACTAGGTGTGTGGGGGGGTCACAAGGAGGTTGAAGAGAGGCAGAGCCCCTGAAAAAAAAATTGATGGTTTTTTTGTGCCCATTTTTAGTAGTTTTCAATGCATGGTTTTTCATCCATGGTTTTCTAATTCCAGTTAAAAGGAATTAGGGTTGTAGACTAATTTGAGATAATGGATTAGGGGTTTTGGATGTCGCAAGATCTTATATATTGTAAACAATGAAGATAGATGATGAATAAAGAATTAGAGGTGCAACTCTAAACATGTTGTTGGTTTTCTCAGTTTGGGTTTCTAGGGTAAAATATATGTGTAATGTGTGCATGTACCATTGTATCTTTTCTATTTTTATTAAGAATCCATTTGTAGTGATTAATTGTACAAGGTTAAAATCTACATTTGGTATTAGAGCAGTTATTGGCTTCAGGGGGATGCCTTTGTGGCTAAGGGTTTGGTTCGGGTCTGTGATAAACTTTGTTACAGTGGGAGCTCTATGATATTGACTCTTGTGGTGAAAATAAATGACAAGTAGTTCAAAAATAGAGATCGAAAAATTTTATGGGCAAAGTTTTGAGCTATGGAAGCTCAAGATGAAAGATTTTTTGATAGAAAAAACTCAATGGGTCATTGTGGATCCAGGTACTGCGTCTATGAGAATGTCAATAGAAGACTGGAAAAAGTTGGATCGGAAGACACATAATACAATATGGTTGTGTCTCTTAGATTAAGTACTATTGAATCTGTCAAGAGAAGCTACGACCAATGATTTATGGAATAAGTTAGGGACTTTGTATCAATCTAAGTCCCTGGTAAACAAATTGTTCCTATGGAAAAATTTGTACAACCTGAGGATGTAAGATGTAGACTCGATGATAGAGCATTTGAATGCCTTCAAAACTATGGTAAGTAAGTTATTATTTGTTGATATTAAGATTTTGATAAAGATAAATGTATCAATTTATTGTTCTCTTTACCAAAATCGTGGGATAGTTTGGTTGTGGCCATAGATAATACTTCAACTACTTTAAGTTTCGATGATGTTGTCTCATCCTTGTTGTCGAAGGAGATGAGGTGGAAAAACATGGAAAGCTATAGCACATATGCCTTATTTGCAAGAGAACGCTCTCGGGAACGGAATAGGTCTAAGTCCTCAAGTGGGAGATCTAAATCAAGGGGAAGATCTAAATCTCTTGGAAAACTTGTAAAGGTATGCTGGAGATGTGGAAAATAATGGCATTACAAGAAACAATGTAGATCAAAAAGTGTTGAGAGAGGGAAGGGATATGTTGATGCTTCTTCTACAGAAGCAAAAACCTCTGTGGGCAAAGGAGGGGATGTGTACTTGGCTTCTTCAAGCGTACATGCAGATCATGAGGCATGGCTGGTTGAATCAAGTGCATCTTTTCATATGACTCCCCATACGTAGTGGTTCTGCGAATATGAAAGGTATGATGGAGGTGACGTTTTCCTAGGTGAGAACTCAACAACCAAAATCATAAGATGAGGAAAAGTCAAGTTGAAGCTCATGGATGGAAGGATTAGAACACTCCCTGGTGTTATGCACATCCTAGGATTGGATAGAAATTTGGTTTTTGTAAGCAAAATGGATGATGCAGGGGTAAAAACAATGTTTGAGAAAGAAACCTATATGATGGTTCAAGGGGCAATGGTGTTGGTGAAGAGAGTTCGGATTGGAAATCTGTATAAGCTGTTGGGAAGCACTATGAATGATAGGCGCAACAATTTTGTTGTTCCTGAGATTCAAGATGAAGAAGGAAAAACGTGTACAGTCCCTAGAGAAAAGACTATGTTGTGGCATCAAAGACTGAGGCATGTCAGAGAGAAGGACCTTCAAATACTACATTGTAAAGGTATGGTTGAAGGTATGGCCAATTGCTCTCTAGATTTCGATTTCTATGAACATTGCTTATATGGGAAACAAAATCGTGTAAGATTCTCCTCTGGTGCAACGAGGGCAGAGAGAATACTACAATAGGTGCACAATTATGTGTTTGGACTTGTGTCGGTTCCGTCACTGGGAAAATCTATGTACATGTCTCATTTATAGATGACTTCTCAAGGGATACATGGATTTATTTCATTAGGAAGAAATCTAAAGTCTTTGACAAATTCAAAGAGTTTAAGGCTCTTATGGAGAATAGACAAAGAAGAAAATTAAGGTGTTGAGGATGGATAATGGTGGAGAATTCTACAGAAATGAACTCAAAGAATTTTGTAGGAAGTGCAATATAGCAAGACAGAAGACTACTCCATACACACCTTGGCAAAATGGAGTTGCATAAAGGGTGAACAAGACGTTGACATAAAAAGCAAGGAGCATGCTCAATGGTGCCATGTTAGGACAATAATTCTGGGCAAAGACAGTGGGTAGTACATGTTAGTTGGTCAATTGATCATCCTTATCAATGTTGGATGACAAGACTCTACACGAGGTATGGATTGGTAAGAAACCCTCTCTTACACATCTTAGGGTATTTGGCTATGATACCTATCTACACGTTCCAAAGAAAAACATGAATAAACGGGATAAAAATAATTAAAAATGTATCTTTATTGGTTATAAAGATGGCATCCATGTTTTGCAACTTCTAATCATGGAAAAGCTAAGGTTGGATGAATATATATACATTATCTATATGTTCCCTAATCCAAATCCAAATGTAGTTACCCAAAATAATAGCAATCAGAAGAATCCATGTGTATTCGCCAGCAATAGCTATCAACGGAGAATCTATAGGCCATCATCCATATGTGGCCCCCCCATACCAATAGCAATAGATTAAGTCCGAACAATCCGTATGTATTCGCCACCCAGACCAGTAGCAATCAACAGAGAATCCACAGACCAAAAAGTGAGGGGTTCAAAGAATAACTGTTGGACAAATTTTAATTGGTGAAAGAATTTAATGTGACTGAATGGTTCGAGATGCAATGAAAAATTCGAATCTGATCCTGTACGTTAAAGAATTTACTGCTACTGATTGGACATCGCATCGATCCTGTAATTGAATGGACTTCACATGCAACGAGTCCGCCCGATCCTATATAACGAAGGCTATGCCATTCTATTTCTCACCTCGTGCTTACAGACTCTGGGCTCCGGTTGAGTATTCCCGTCCTCAGGTAAGTTTTCACTTTATGTAATGTCATAAGCAAACTTAGCAGTCCGAAGGATCATACTGGTATATTTGGTGTTACAGCTATTTAGGCTCTCTAATCCCTGAGTTATCAATGATTGAAGTGACATTTTTTTTTTGTTTAGCAGATTTTGCAGCAGCTGTAAGTCCTCTAACCGCCTAACAACATGAGTGGACAAGTCCCCAACGTCAACTGCAGCCCCCACGTCGCCGGCCCCGACGTCAATACCGGCAACAACATCGGGTCGATCAACCCCATCAACGCCGGTTGCAACTTCGGCGAACAAGCCAACAACTACGGCAATCAATTCAACAACCAAGGCAACCGAGGCACACAATTTAACAACCAAGGCAACCGAGGCAGACAAGTGTACAACCAAGGCAACCGAGGCAGACAAGTCAACAACTATGGCGACAACGGCACCCAAAACATCCAGGGCGACTACGGCAAACAGGCCAACAATTCCGGCACCCAATACCAGCCCAACTACAGCTTCTAAACCAACTTAGAGCAGGTAATGACAAGTAGACCAGCTTATACAAATAGCTTTTTTAAAATCTCTTCTCTTTCTTGACGCAGTATAGGCAGAAAGGTGTCATGATTTTACTTTCTTTTGATCGATTACATTGTTTTTGCATGGCAGGTATGAGAAAGAATAAATGCAGTCGAAGATTGTGTGTTGATGTTCGACTGACTATGTGTTTGTAGGGTGAAGTACTTATGGTTTGTTTAGGGTTGAATGAGGCGTCTACTATATCGATTCAATTCTGTAATAAGCATGCCCATTAATAGTTATGTTATTCTGGTGACTTTGGCCTTTGCAAGATTGATGTGCAGCAAAAACGAGATGGACGCTGGCATGTTAAGCAAGCATATTATAATTATGTTTATGTATCTATCTACTTACCATGTTTTGTTTTAAATGGTTGTGTACAAAATATAACATCATCATTCAAATGAGTTTCCCCATATATATATATATATATATATATATATACAAGGATAAAGTTATGATAATAAAATAACAAAACTATGGTTAATATAATAATAATGAATGAGGGTTATCATTATGGGTTTAACTTGTTTTTTTCATTTAAAGAAGTATTTTCCTCAATGCTAATCAATTGTGGATGCTTCTATATAAATGACTTATCTTCCAAATTCACATTATTTGTTAATGAATTCTTCTACTTAATGAGGCACTCCGTGATTACTCATGTTCTTAGTTACCACATACATGTTTCAATGGTTGTTTCGGCTTTTATTATGATTTTTTCATTTTCAATCTAAATTGGGATCTTGTCATCAACTACCTTTTTTAAATAAGAAACACAAAAGATCGAATGTACACAAGGAAAAAGGAGACAACTCAAATCTATAATCCATATTACCAATACTTAACAACACCTTGCAGGGACCATAATACTTGGGTGTCAATTTTTTGTCCTCCTTTTATTATTTGAGGGATGTGTGTTTCTATACGTGTAGCCTCAAAATAACCTAATCCCCCTCTTCAAAGTGCATTCCATTGCGATGTTGATTTGCTAGTTGTTTTATTCTATCTCGTGCTATAGCCATGTTGTCCTTTGATATTTAAAGAACCTATTGTTGGTTTGGATGTGATTCTTCATCGCTTGAACTTTAGGTTTCCCTCTCTAAGATGATGTGATGGATGGAGGTTAATACCCATAGAGTGCTATACTTTGAGACATTTTGGATGAATTATGGAAGACAATGTTGTACCACCATTCTGCCAAAGGTAACCATTTATCCCATTTTCACTATTTATAATATATCCCACTTTCACTATTTATAATATGTAAAGAAACAAAGATAACGTTTTAAACATATATTCACCATCTCAATTTTCCCATGAGATTAGGGATGGTAAAAGGAGTTGTGAGCTAGTTGAATACTCAAACAAGAAAATAAATCAATCCAAAATTACCAGTGAAGATTGTGTCTATGTCACTTACAATAAATAAACATTTCATTAAATGTGAAATTAAACAAGAGGAATTGTAAGCTACATGAGTACCCAAACAATAAAACATGTCAATCCAAAACTACTAGTGAAGAATGGAACTATGTCACTTACAATAAATACATATTTCATTAAATGTGAAATCAAACATTTTGTATTGGATTTAGATGTTGAGTGAGATTGGATTTTTTTTCAAAATGAGAGAGTAAAAATTTGTTTAATTCACTCATTTGAATTTGTATATTAACCATTTATTCTTATAATAATTTATATAAAATCAAATATGAATAAATTTCAATGAAGCATTACACTAAACCATGGTTTTCTTAAATATTCTCTAATATTAATATTTATATGTTAAAAGCTAAATTTAGCTAAGTTCACTTATGAATAATAGTTTTGGATAAAAAGTTCTTGCCTCTAAAAACTATTTTAAAGCATATTGTGTTTGATTGCTTTTAAAATTATTATAAATTTACTATAAAAAAAGATGTTGCACCCTCCCTTCATCATTGAAATACATAGCGAAGTTTAGCTAAGTTCACTTCATGAATAATAGTTTTTGATAAAAAGTTCTCACCTCTAAAGCTATTTTAAAGCATATTGTGTTTGATTTCTTTCAAAATTATTATAAACTTACTATAAAAAAAAAAAAATTATTGCACCCTCTCTTCATCATTGAAATGACATAGTGAAGTTTAGCTAAATTCACTTCATGAATAATAGTTTTTGATAAAAAAATTCTCACCTCGAAAACTATTTTAAAACATATTGTGTTTGATTGCTTTCAAAATTATTATAAACTTACTATAAAAAAAAATTGTTGCACCCTCCCTTCATCATTGAAAAGACATTTGTAGCTATTGAAATTAGTGGAGAAACTTTATGAGAAACCCTTGAGTTGAAGTGCCTTGATATTCCTTAAGCAATTTAGCAACTCAAATTTCCTTCCTAGTTACTATGTTTTTGATATGCCTTGATGCAATTTAGCAACTTAAATTCCATTCCTGGTTACCATGTTTTTAATGGTTTGGTTGTGAGATTTGGTATAAATTGAGCAAATTCAAAACAGTTTATAACCTGTAACTTTAAAATAAAATGAAATTTTATTTACATGATTTTCCCTGTGAAAATTGGTTTATTTACAGTGACATAAATGTGAAGAAAATTCCAGATACTCGATAATTGTAATCGTAAATTGGTTTGGATGGTGCCAATTTAGACCAATCTTTGGCTATGGATGCATTTGTTAGTGCAATAATTGTTTTATTATATTCACCAGTGATCAAAATTGAACCCTTGCTATTCTTTCAAGGGGTTCAAACCCATCCTAGAAGGACAATTCAAAAACCCCCATTCCAAAAATATATAAAATTTTCAAATCACTTGTCATTTATGAAGGATAACAAATATTGTAAAATTTCAGAAGAATTGTTACAATATGAACAAACCATCAATGTCTCAACTCCCAAAACTTAGGTTCTTAATGATCATTGTACCTTCAATATTAGATGATGATGGATGTGAATCATGATCAATATCCAAGATTCAACACCCACTACTTACCCTTAGTCATCTAAAGAGTAAAATAGTATATTCGTATTGACTCTCATATATTCCCTAATACAATGTACCCTTCCACAACATTAAATCCATCACTCAACTCACACCCACATAATCCTACCACCATATTGGCGTATCCACCAATTTAAGTGTCTCTTAATGAAATCTTCTTCGAAAAGCTTGGAAATCTTGTTTATTTTAATCCCCACTTCAATCCATGCATTATGCATATTATCAAACCTTATTGATATGTGAATCGACATTGCATTCATTGTCCATACTTAATGAGTTTATATCTCACCCTCACCATAATGCCATTTAATTTGAGTTGTTAAATTGCATCAAGGAAATCCAACTCAAGGGTTTCTCATAAAGTTTCTCCAGCGATTTTGATAGCTATAAATGTTATTTTCAATGATGAAGGGAGGGTTCAACAATTTTTTTTATAATAAGTTTATAATAATTTTGAAAGCAATCAAACACAATATGCTTTAAAATAGCTTTAGAGGTGAGAGTTTTTTATCGAAAACTATTATTCATGAAGTGAACTTAGCTAAACTTGGTTTTTAACATATAAATCATAATATTAGATAATATGTAAGAAAACCATGGTGTATTGGAATACTTCATTGAAATTGATTCATACTTTATTTTATATAAATCATAACAATAATATTATAAGAATAAATGGTTAATAGACAAATTCAAAGTACTGAATTAAACAAATTTTTACTATCATTTTGAAAAAATCCAATCTCACTTAACATCTAAATCCAATATGAAATGTTCAATTTCACAAGAAATATGTATTTATTGTAAGTGACATAGATCCAATCTTCACTGGTAATTTTGGATGGACTTGTTTTCTTGTCTGGGTAGTCAACTAGCTCACAACTCCTCTTACCATCCTTATTAATATGATGGGAAAATTGAGATGGTGAATATATGTTTAAAAGGTTATATTTGTTTCTTTACATATTATAAATAGTGAAAATGAGATAAATGGTTACCTTTTGCCAGAATGGTGGTACAATATTTTTTTCCATAATTCATTCAAAATGTCTCAAAGTATAACACTTTATTGGTATCAGCATCCATCCATCAAATCACCCTAGAGAGGGAAACCTAAAGATCAAGCAATGAAGCATCACTTCCAAACCAACAATAGGTTCTTCAAATATAGAAGGAAAACTTGGATATAACACAAAATATAACAAAACAACTAGAAGATCAACATCACAATGCAAAGCACTTTGAAGAAGGGGATTTTTTTATTTTGAGGCTACAAATATAGAAACACACAACCCTCAAATAATAAAAGGAGGAAAAAAATTAACACCCAAGTATTATGGTTCCTACAAGGCGTTGTCAAGTAAATTGGTAATATGGGTTACAGATTTGAGTTGCCTCATTTTTTGTTGTGTACATTTGATCTTTCATGTTTCTTATTTAAAGAAGGTAGTCGAAGACAAGATCCCAATTTAGACTGAAAATGAAAAAACCATAATAGAAGCTAAAAAAACCATTTAAACACCTATATGGAAACTAAGGGCATTGGTAATTACTGAGTACCTCATTAAGTGGAAGAACCCGCTAACAAAGAATGTGACTTTGGAAGATGAGTCATTCATATAGAAGCATCCACAATTGATTAACATTGATGGAAATGATTGCTTGAATGAGAGGAGCAAGTTAAGTCCTAACCATAACCCTCATTTTTAATATCCCCGATATAATCCCCAGTTTAATTAATGCATAATGTAGATATGAATGAGGCTATGGCCAAGTGATGTAATATGAAAATTGTATTTTATGAGTTCTAATAAATAAAATGTGATGCCAGCTACTAGGGAACATGGACATAGATGGGGGCTGAGTAATCCATAAGAGAGAAGGGTATAGAAAGGAGGTTTTTACCCATGAGTCTAATTCCTGAATCTTTTTTTTGTTTTTAATGTTTTGAGTGAACCTTCTAATTTTCCCTTAAGTGTGGAAGAACCCAATCATTGAATACTTGTAAGAGGGAGGGTGTAAAAATTCACATCCCATAGTTATTGGGAGCATGAGGCTTATCACAATTAGTTTGGGGATGAGTGTGAGTGAAGAAATCAGGAAAATAGAGGAAATTCATATGGCAAGAGAGGGCAGATGTTACCGTGACATTTTTTTATGAACAACAAGTAGGGAACAAAGAAAATAGAATTGGAGGTGGAGCAACGATGGTGGGAGAAATTTGGAGTTTTTATGGATTTGAAGACTAAAGAAGCAAGTTGTCAGGATTGCAAAAGAGCCAGGTTCAATTGGACTCCTCTTTTCGTCTTGATCCCAGTGATACCTATCATTTTTTGTCCTTGTCTTTCAGTGGATCCACCCACTCTTTTCAACCACCTTTCTTTCCCACCTCTTCTTGTGTTTTCCCCTCACCATGGCCACCACTTTCAACCAAGACCTTGAAAACCTCATCACTACCCACATTGAGTCCCAAATGGACCACATGAAAGAGGAACTAAGGAAGGACATCAATTCCCACCTTTCTAGCCAGCTTGCATCCCACCTTGAATCTTAACTTGACTCATTTGCTACCAAGATCCTGGGAAAAATGCCCATTCCTGGAATCCATTCCTCATCTAACCCACATTATAACCTCGAAGGTACAACTTCCTCCAATTCCCAACAGTTTTAGTCCAACCCTTTTCATCATGATCTGCATCTTCCACGAGTGGAGGTGAAACATTTTGATGGATCAGATCCCATTGGTTGGGTCACTCAAATGGAACACTACTTTTCCTTGCATGGCATCAATGATGACTTGGAAAAAATTCATTATGGTGTCCTCTATTTGGATCCTAGACATTGGAAATGGTGGAAATGGCGTTGAAAATCAGTCCAAGGATATATAACGTGGACACAGTTTGTGGCTGAACTTTGTGATCACTTTGACACTGATACACATTCCCTTGGTTGTTTGAAAAAATTGAAATAGTCAGGTACCGTGGAAGATTTTATTGCGACATTTGAGAAATTACATTTCAGAACATAGGGCATGTCTGATACTTTTTTCGAAGAGTGCTTTATCAATGGCCTCAAGGATGAAATCTGTGCCCAAGTCCTCGTGAATCGCCCTGAGACTTGGTTGGAAGCTACTCAACATGCCAAGGAATCCAAACATGTTTTTTTTTCCAACACTGCAAACCTTCTTTCCCTCCAGGCCCTCTCCCTCCCACTCCTGCTCCTCATCCCACACCTCTCAAGATCCAAAAATTAACCTAGGCAGAAATGGATGAACGACAACTCAAGGGTCTTTTCTATAGTTTTGATGAAACATATTTTTGGGGGCATAAGTGTAAGGAACATAAGTTTTTCATGTCCATCTATGAGGAAGTTGTTGATGATGAGATCGAGGCTTCTCATGTAGTAGAGCTCCATGAGCCATCTCATATCACTTCGCCATCTGATCCACCATAAATTGAACCAATCATTTCATTGAATGCACTCAATGGCTTCTTTGCTCCCCAAACCCTCAAGCTAATTGGATACATTAAAAATAGGAAGGTCATCATTCTCATTAACAATTGTAGCACTCATAATTTCATTCATCGATGCATTTCTCAAGAAACCCATTTCTATATCCATGCAGTCAACAATTTTCAAATCATGATTGTCAATGGAGGTTCCATGAAATGTGGGGGGCATTGTGAAAATGTATGTCTCCAAATTGGCTAGTACAACCTGAAATATCATATGTTCGCTATTGACATGGGTGGATGTGACATTGTGTTAGGTCCAGAATGGATACGTACTCTTGGTCCCATCCTCATGAATTTTAAGGAATTGACCATGCAATTTCAACAGGATGTCCAACAACATAAGTTCCAAGGCATCACAACAGGCTCCCTTGATATCATTAGTTCCCATCAAATGGAAAAGCTCCTCAAAAAATGTCATTCAAGAATTATTTCGCAAATCAATGCCATTTAAGTTGTTTAGACAACATTCGTGCATCCTGACCTCCAATCTATACTCTCCAAATACCAAAATATTTTTTCCACTCCCCATGGCCTTCCCCCTTTCTGTGGTGGTCATGAACATTCCATTCCTCTAGTTCCTGATAGTATTCCCCCCAATTTCCACCCATATTGTCATCCCTTTTCCCAGAAGAATGAAATTGAGAAAATTGTTCAAGAATTGCTCGACATGGGTGTCATCCGCCATAGTACCATCCCTTATTCTTCTCCTATGGTCATGGTCCTCAAGAAAGAAGGAAAGTGGTGCACGTGTCTCAACTTTCGTGTCTCAATTTATGGAGTTTAGGTTTATTATAAATTTTTGATAGTTAGATATAATGTTTTTATAGGTTGGGTTCCAAGAGAAAGTGGTTTTCATCCTATATTTTATTCATCTCACATATTTGTTAAATTATTTCATGCCAATGTGTTTTAAGTCTTGTCCAATGTCTTTTTTACTATGAAACTCATGAGATTAAAAAAACTGTTGATATTAATAAGAATATTTTATTCTAAATATAATTATTGCAATGTTATGATAACCTCATCATATGTAAAAAGGGAAAATCCTTGCAATAAACATATCTCGTAGTTTTAAAAACATACACGTTTACAAACATTTTGAAATACAAAAAGATGAAACATTACTATATTTGTCATTTAGTGCTTGAGTTGTTGCCATTGCTCAAGTTGCTTGTCAACCTAATTCCTTCATCTATTGGGGATGTCGTTCTTGTAGTAGGTATAATATTTTACAGATAAATTTGGTATTCAACATCTACATTAACCTAGGGGGCTTGATGGTACATTAGGACCATGTGTCAAAATTCAACTTAGATATAATGCAAATTTTATGACTTGGAAATAGGAGAAAACTTAATAACTGACAAGACCTACATGCATAGTAATCTTTGAACCTTGGGACCTTGAGGATAAAGAGGTGGAGTTTTCATTGTTTATTAGTCATTGTCGAAGGCCAAGGTAGTATAGCGATGAGTTCATCATTGACTTAGCATTAGTTCTATTTGACTTTTAAACATTTTCATTTTATCTTAAGTTTTTTGTAATGCTTCGTATTTTTTCAATTAAATAATAAAATTAAATTTATTTATTTCGATTT
>JZKD02S0116263.1:0-24359 GCA_000966675.3 Picea glauca | reverse complement strand
AGACTAGGAGGTATAATTACAACTAATGGCCTAAAGCCGACATAAATAAAATAACATTACTAATATAATATGCCCCAATTAAGGGGTAATGAGCCAACATTAGGGATTAATAGTTAGGATCCACCTCCACCTTTCTGCATTTCGTTGTCTTTTCCTCTTTTACATAGGATCGATCCCACCAAATTGAGACATAGAATCCTCATTACTGCTTTAGAAGTGTCGTAATTTAGTGGTACATCCTACCTATACATGGATTCCCTAGGTAGATCCCCTTTTCCATTTGGTGTCCATGTTGTCCTCAATGAACTTAGGCTTAGGAGTCCTTGTTAGCCATGTCCTGATTATGATTTTGAGCCGCATATGTCTGATATATCATCACTCTTGGACTCACCCTTGAGACTCCCAAAAATGAGTCTTCTTTAAGCCCTTTTCATACTATATAAACATGAAAATATTGTCGAGTGATCTTGTTTTCCTTCACGCTCACCAAACTAAAACTTGAAGGAACAGTTGTCCGGTGGTAGCTTACCCCTTTTTCATTCTGGACGGTCAATTGTATGAACAAAGGTATAATCTAGGAATGTCGGTTCTCTAAAAGAGTATTCTCAGGTATAAGTTTAACCCTTTTTCAGGCCCGAGGGACTAAATTTATGAAAAAGGAACCCCCATGGAGCCCATAGTTAATCTCTTTTCAAACTCCATAAAATTGAAAAGATTTTCGAGTGACCTTGTTCTTTCACACTCGTTAAATTAGTCCAGAAGAACATCCCCTACAGAGTCCATAGTTAAGTTCTTTTCAGACTCCTTAAAATTGAAAAGATCGTCAAGTGACCTTGTTCTTTCACACTCGTTAATTGGTTCAGAAAAACATCTACTAGCATGAGTTTACCCCTTTTTTTGGCCTGTATATTAAGGAGGAAAAAGTTACACCTCAGGAGATTCGTCTCACCGGGAGAATTCCCCTAAGTAAATTTCACTTTTTCGGGCTAAGGAGACTAAATCTAGAAAAAGGCGGCAAGTCCATAGTTAATCTCTTTTCAGACTCCTTAAAATTGAAAATATTGCCAAGTTATCTTGTCTTTGTCACAATCATTAAAATGGTTTTGAATAGACATCTTTTCGGTGCTAGTTTACCCCTTTTTCAAACCGACTAGACTACCTACGAAAAAGGTACCCTAGTGGAGTCTTCTTTTACGCTTTTTCAGACTCTCTAAAAATAAAAAACCATCGAGCTTACCTTCTATGGACTAGTTAAAATTACATCGAAGGATGTTATCATTGTGTCCTATTAATCACATTTGTATTCCTGCATCTTTGGCCTAATGCCGGTTCCATTTTTCTCTCAACTGAACCTTTAAAAGCATGCCTTATATGCAAGTCTTGTAGCACGTTGCCTCAACGTTTTGACACCTTGACCCATGGAGGAATTTTCCCGAGTGTCATTTTCCTGCACATGTCTCCCTGCACTAAGCATTAGTGTGTTCCTTGCACTTAGAACTAGTATGCTTTGCGACACTCATTCCTCCTTTGTAATGTAGCATTCTTTTATTCTTTTTCAAGCTTTCAAAAATTATTGAAAAAGACAAAAAAAAATCAAATATACCCCAAAAAGAGGATGGGAAAAGTATTTTTTTTTTATGGTAGCACAATGTTCCCCCCTCTAACAAAGCACATCCTTCCATTTTTTCATCAAGCTCTGGGATTTAATGTGACTTTAGGAATATGTTCTCATCACATAGAGTTGTGTTCTCCTCCATTTGGTTATTCTTCCAAACACATGGAGAGTTGGTGTTGCCTCCTACATCATTAAATTATGTCAATGTCATGTTTCCTGAGTCTGATCATCTATCGTGCTATTTTCCAAGGGAATTTTTCACTACGCCTGAATCATCCTTTCTGCAGTTTGTCTCTTTCCCTCATGTCTGACCATCCCAAAATTCCAGTCAAGTCCTTGTTCGAAATCATTGAAGTTCTCTACTCGATCATTAAGATCCTCTTGTATGTTCCCCGACAAGCCGTCAAATACCTCTGGGTAGTGAATTCGTACACTCACATTACACTCCTACACAAGTTATGAATATCTTGAAGTTGTTGCTCGAGCTCTGAAGGACTCATCTCTAGCCATCAGGAGTCACTGGCTTCTTGAAGATGGATACTATACATGTATATCTTTGATTTTGAGATGTAGATCCACTGTATATTTCTCGTGGATAAACTTTATATAGTTATATGACATGGATCCACAGTGTATTTGATTGGCAACCATGATTTATTTCATCCTGATCATGGGTATGCCCGCCTCAGTGAGACAATAAATATTTTTTGTAGATGGCACCTCCCAAACTCTGGTCCTAAGCTCACTCACTTCGTACGTTGGTGAATATTTGTAATGTATTTCGGCCATCAGATTCTCTTCTGACATCACACATTAGGGGGAATATATTATAAACCTAAATTGTGCCATACATGCATACCTAGCATCAGTCCATCTTACTTACTATTTTTATCAATCCATCACTGAGCAGATCTTCTTAAAAACCATATTTTTGAAGATGTACATGCCATGCACCACTACTTCCCCTGTACACATTCTTTTTTCACCATTACATCTCGTGTGTGTATTCTATCTGCATCATTATAGCCCACGTATACCTACAAAAGTTACAAAAATTAAAAATTTGCAAGGAATTCATTGAGATTACGGTCTATTAGATAGTTTCCCAACCAATTGACCACCTATAGCTCGTCACCCAACCGAAAAACCATACTTTTGGCATATAAAATGAGGTGTTGGGGTCTCATTTCATGGAGAAACATAAGAACAATGAAACTTTTCCCATTTCACTTTCCCCCCTTGCCCTAAGAATTTGCAGCCACATTGTGAGTTTTGAGCCAGAATTCCCTATTCTTTCCCTTTTCCTCCATTGCAAGCCTAATCCATTCCCTATAGAGAGTTAAAGAGGAGAAAGATACGTGGAAGCAGTTGGAGCTTGGTGAAGAGGATCCCAGACAAGGTTCGAGGAGCAATCACTGATCTCATTGTAAGTGACTTTGTGAGATTAATATAAAGAAGTACTTTTTTTGTCCCTCCATGTGATGTGTTCAATATTTATGTTTGATTTACATTTTATTATGACATCTAACCCACTAATTCATATGTAAGATGCATGTTCGTAGTTTCTTGTTTTTATTTTGGTGAATGCAGGTCAACCTTGGGAGGATATTTGTAGTCGAGGAACAAATGAACGCAAAGGATCGACATCGGACACGAAGTTTAAGGTAGAGTTACTGGATCCTTATACTTTGTATTTTATGCATGAATGTGGGGTATTTTCAGGGTAGTTTTTAAAAGTAGGAGACTTTAGACGGTTAGATTTTCCTTCACTTTAAACCCTAGTGTAATCCATAGGGGGGTTTTCCCGCTATAGCACCATTCTGAGTTTCTTGATTATTGGCTCTATGATGAATGCAACACTGAGAATTTCGTTGACATCCTTACCTGGCAACATAACTTTCTCTGGAAGATGCAGGAACATAGGTAGTGTTATCTTCTTGTGCTCCAGTGGTTGGGTCTCTTCCTCCTCATCGGAGTCCATCTATGTTGGGGCTTATTTCTTCTATACCTCTAGGCCTGGGCTCAGTCCTACCCCTTCTTCCTGATCCCTCTTCTTCAGTTGCTCCACATGAAAAAGGTAATGCATCCCTGACTTGCGCAGGTTGAATTTGACTCCAAGCCATGAAATAACCTCCTTATCAAAGGCCTTCTGATATAAATAGAATGGAAGCATGAACGAGTGGAATTCCTATATATTGGCATACCTTGGCCACATGAATGTATGGTGTCATTTCATGTTGAATGAAATGTTTCGTGTGTTACAGTTGAGTAATTCCTACAGAATCCACAAACTCTATGTTGCATCGAGCAACCTATTATACCATTTGGAAAATGTCATGTTGTTGAAGGTAGTTTTCTCCAAGTCCGACCTTGAGTGCCAAGGTGCAAACATTTTTTCCAATCTCCCCTTATCTGTTAGCGACAATGGTCTTCTAGCGGATGAATTCCACTTTAGCATTGCGAATGAAAGAAACAAGTAGCCATAGGTGAAATTACCCCCCTTCTCATGTGCTTCCTCATAGGTCACCAAGAGTTCCTTTAGTAAATATTTTCACTAGTTGAAGACAACACCATTGGCACAAAAATCTGCCACTGATAGAGCATCCAATGTGAACTCTCATTTGTAGTAATATTGCATGAACTTTCTAGAAATTATATAGAAACCGGTCCTAACCGTCTTGTCTAGTATGGGGTCAATATTGGTTGTATTCCCCCCCTCTGTGTATGAAACCACTCATATAAACTGGTCTCCCCCTTCTTCTTTTCATGTTTTTTGGGACCCTGGAAACCTTTGGACATATCCTCGCCTTCGATGGATAGTCTTGTAAGCTCATGAATGTATTCTTCATGAATTGGATATCTCTTATCCAACCACAATATTCTATCATTTACCTTGCTGATGAGAAACTTGGTACACCTCGAAACTTCCACAGTGGTGCCAAAAACTGAAAAATCCCTAAGGTTGATGATGGTAGAGTTGAACAAATTGATGAACTCGGGATAAACTGCATGCCTCCCAACTTGTATGGAATGACACTCCAAAAGACATCAATTCTCATTTGGGGGAACATAACCTGGTCTATCATGTCAAGTTCGAGTAGCTTGAATTGCTCGACCTTCCCTTTGAGATCACCCATGTTCTCGCCTCGGGGGTCACGGGGCTCATCTAGTCTGCATCCTTTGAAATGACACTTCTACCAAGTTCACAGAACGTTATACCCGGGCTTAGCTGGCAAGTTCTATAATAAATGATATTCATCATTAACCCTATAGATGCAACTTGGATCTGAGTTGTCCAATGGGACTGGTTAACGGGGTAAATTTATTGGGTGATCTCGACAATTATCGGGAAAGTTGGTCAGGAATGTGGTCAATTCCAGACCTTACCATTTAATGCATGAGAATCCTGGTGCGAATAACGATGGCATATTTGCGTATCATAGATTTATGGTTTAACAGAATTCAGATGAGGTACTATAGTAGTAATAAAGGCTATGACTGGATTGGTTTTGTATGGCACATGGACTAGGATTGTGTCCGGATTCTCTCTCTCCCTCCAACCAAAAAGGGTTCCCCATCATATTTAATTACTATCATTAATAGCTTTGTGGCTCTTCTAATCATACACTGCTAAGTAAGCAGTTCTACATCAAACAACACTTAGACAAAAAAAAATGAACTACATGTCGCAGTGCAACAATGCACTCTTCGAATTTATTCACTGAATTCACAAAAATTGGAAAAACAAAACTCAAATATAACTACTAAACATGCTCCTTCAGACTAGAGCAACAGTCCTTTAGCTCAGTTTTGAGACATATAGGGTTTCAGGCGAGTGCCATTCACCCATCCTGGCTGCAACATACAATCCATTTGCATGAGTCTAACTACTCACGAAGGTCAGATCTTCACAACTATAAATGGTCCCAATGAATGCATGCGAAACTTTCCTGGATGTTTGTGGTATCGAAAGTCATAAAGTAGGACCTTATATCCTTATGCAAATACTTTGGTCTTAATGTGTCTTTCATGCCAAGAGTTTTTCTTTTCTTTCTCAACTGATTGATGGAAATCTACTATAAAACTGGTCTCTTCAAGTTCTTGCAATTCCATGAGACTCTGCGCAACTGATTCATCCTCTGACATGTGTGTAATATGTGTAATGTATAAACTAAGAGTAATGAATTATGTAGGTACCACAACCTCTTTTCCATAAACTAGTTGAAATGGAGTTTACTTATGGAGTTTCTTTTTGGTTGTCCTGTAAGCCCATAAAAATGTTGGGACTCTGTTATCCCAATCGCCCTTGTTTGCACAAGAAACCTTCGTTAATCCTCTCTCCAAAATCTTGGTAAACACCTCTAATGTTCCATTGGATTGAGATGGTAGGGACTACTCTTATTATGTTGGATCAAGAACTCTGTTGTAAGCTTTGCTATTATACTACTGATAAAATGACCTCCTTGATCACTGGTCAGACTCTTAGGACATCCAAACTGAGTGATAATATTTTCAAAAATTAACCTAGAAGAAGTATTAGTCAAACAATACTCGATATTTTTTGCCTCATCCCAACGTGTAAGGTAATTAGTTGCAGTAATAATATACATATCCTTTGAATGCTTAGCGGTGGGGTTGATTGGCACAATGAAGTCAACCGTCCATTTCTCGAATGCTTGTAGAGCTCGATCTAGCTGAAGAGGAAATTCATCTCATCGGGATGTCTGATATAGGTGGATATCGGTTGCCACCCACCTTTTCCAACTGGCTCAAAACAACTTTCTGGCAATTTTGGCAATTTACTATTTTTAGCAGGTTTTAACTTCCGGGGCCATTTTGAGGGCCTAAATGAAGGTTTTTCAATATTAAGGTTCTCAATGATAGACAAATGCATTATTTAGCTCCAAAATGAATCTCCTCAATGATACCTTTCTAACGATCTATCATATGCCTAAAACGGAGATCGTATGCAAAAGTTACGGCCCTGGGAAGTTGATGTACTAACTTACCCAAATGGGGCCCACATGACCTTTGGCACTTCATCTCCTAGGGTTAGGTTTTTGGATGTCTAGGAATTTTGGCATTCCCATTTATTGAAAAAGGGTGTTCAGAGCCTCATTGTAATCATCTTCTAGCGAATGCGAGTAGCCGTCACATCTCTTCTCAGAGATAAGCTGACACCATTCTAGCGAGTCTTTCACTTTGTATTTTTGTAGTCTCTGTACATTTCTCTGATTAATAGAAATCATGTATTATTGTATATCTATGTTTATGGTTGCATCTCTGATACATTTCTGTTATATTATTGAATATTTGCAATATATCTGTGACATTTCTTTATTATATCTCTGCTCTCATTTTGTGTCGAAAATAATATGGATCAATGTCTTACCCACTCTTTGAGAAATTTCGCAAGATCTATCATATGCCTTTGCATCCTTGAAGAGAATGACCCACCATAGTCCATCTTGGAGGAATTTCTACATAGTTGCATTTCCTCCAACATGACCTCCCGCAACTCCACTGTGGAACTCCCACAGTATGTACTATCTTTCATGATCTAAGACACATCCCCCGAGGATGATATCTAGTCCCAATTTATACAATTGCCCCATAATCAATTAATAGTCTCTTGATCTAACCACCATATGACGTTTCTAAGTTGCGGAGTATGTTTCTGGGTAGGCCCCTCTACTTAAGAATATTTTTATGTCTTCCAGGTATTTTGGTATAGCCTCAACCTGGAACAGGTCTGCATCTGGGAGATGATCATCGATTGCTCCACCACTTTTTTCCTAAATCTAATATAGACAGGTGATTCGGAGCCACGTTGCATCTTCCAGGATTAATGATCACTTCAAATTAAAATTCCTGAAACAGTAATAACCATCGACAAATTCTTCCTTCCAGAACAGGTTTGTTAACTAGATATTTTAATGTAGGATGATCAGTAAATAACTTTAAATGAGAGCCTAACAAATAATGTCTAAAATTATGTAGAGCATAAATCATATCTAAACCCTCCCTTTCTGTGGTTGTATAGTTTCACTTAGCTTGCGACACCTTCGTACTAGAAAAGTAGATAGGATGATCCATGGCTCCATATCCTGGTTGAGCTAAGATGTCTCCCAAGGAAATATTTGGTACGTCTACGTGCACATGAAATTTTTTCTCCCAGTTTGGAAATATCAGAATAGGTGTTGTTTTGAGATTTTCCTTCAGAATATTGAATGCTTTATCACACTCTGGGGTCCAATGGAACACTTTGGACTTCTTTAGTATATTTTCTAGAGGTCCAGTGATGTTTTCATATCTTCTGATAAACCTGTGATAGTACCCTGTGTGCCCCAACGTGCAACACAACTTCTTAGCACTCGTAAGTGGTGATATTTTCACAATAACCGCAACTTTGGTTGGGTCTACTAATACTCCTTATCGACATACTATATCACCTAACAAATTTTCATGTGGAACACAAACGATACACTTTTTGAGGTTCAACAATATCTGCAATTCTATACATCTATAAAACATCATATGTAGTAGTGCTACGTGTTCCTTGAGAAGACCATATATTTTCCAATCATCCATATAAACTTCTATAAACTTGTGGATAAATTCTCAGAAAGCTGCTATTACAATCCTGGAAAAACCTGCAGGGGAATTCTTTAGACCAAAGGGAATCACATTATATGAAAATGACCCCCATTCTATTATGAATGTGGTCTTCCTTTTGTCTTCTTCTGCAATCCTTACTTGGTGATACCTTGAAAATCCATCTATAAATGAGTAAGATTATTTCCCCGCAACATGTTCTAGCACCTCATCAATAAAAGGTGTTGGGAAAGGGTCATGTACACAGGAAGAATTAAGACTTTTGTATTCTACACACACCCTAATGTCCTATGTTCCTTTCTTTCTTTGGATGACTATTGGGATAACACATTCTGCTTCTTCTACTAAAAAAATGAGTCTAACTTCCAACATCTTGTCTATTTCCCTCTTAACCTTCTCTTTCACTCTGGGGTCAAGGTGATATGGTCTATTCGGTACAGGTTTTAATCCTAGTTTTATTTCAGTCTTCATCTCTCCCATATCTACTTTAATCCCTTTTAGCTCTGAAAATTTCTTTGGGAACAAGTCCTCATACTCTCACAATAGGCTATGTATTTATTGGCTAGTTTTCTCATCCCAGTAATCTCCCACCATAGATATCTTAGGTTTCTTTCTAGTTCCTATATTGACTTTGCGCAAATTCAATTGGTAATTACAAGAACCATCAATCTAGTTGGGTATGATGTTTTGGATTTCTCTGCTTCCTTATATTTCCTTAATGGCTAAGTTTCTCAATTCTTCTAAATCATCCAGGATTTCCAAATCCTTCTCAATATTATAACATTATATAGGTCTCTTATCCAAGTCTAGGTGAAGGTTGGACCGAAGTTATTGGATATGCTTTGCACATACCACTAGGTCTGATTTTCATTCACCATTATCTGTAAAAAGGAATTCTCTAATTCCTTGCAGGACTCCTTTAAGCTCTGGGTACTTACTTGTAAACGAGAAGTCCTTGAAAAAGTGACCTGCGAATGTTTGTTAGTCGTTGGTTTGTCTTCTAGTTTCTTCATGTATGTACCAAGACTTTGGAATTGGACCTAATGAATGGGGAAATACTTGAACCTAGAAGCGAGATGGTATTTCCGCAACTTTCCACTATCTCACACATTGTTCAATATGTACTTGAGGATTAGAATGTACATTGAACAGTTGCACAACTTGGAAATATGTCTGCATCTCTGATTCTAGCTGCTCCTTATCTTGAAATCTATATCAGATATCTTGATTCACATCTTCCTAGTTCTCAACTAAGAATTTTTTGTTGGTCCACCATCTATCAGGGGTTTCCTAGAGGGATAAATCCAACACTGAGATCCTTTGATCCTCCTCTATATTTTCTTCTATGTTGAACAAAAAACTGTCAAGTTCCAAGGTACCATCATATATCGGGTGTTCTTTAACCTTGGTTTCAACCCATCTAGTTGCTCTGAAAGTTGCACATCTTCTTGAAAATATTTCATATGAGCCTTGTTGCCAACTATCAAATGCCAACTTTGAATCTTCATCCACTGATTGTATGCTCCTCCAACTTATTGATCCATCAATAGTAGGATTTATGTAGTCTTCTCTTGTTCCTATTTTCATAGTGTACAACCGATCTAGGTCTTCTCCTTCCATATTATTGCACATTGTATCTGTGTATCGAGGACCTACATACGTGATGCAGACCTCCCCAACCCTCTAGCCAAAGTATTCTCACAGGATCGTTCTTTGTTTCCTTCAAGCCGGATTGACTCTTTCAATTCCCTGCTAGAATCTCCTTGCAATCAATCCATAGGTCCTTCAGAAGCTCTCCTGTGAAAAAAACACTAGGCACGAGCTCCTTCCTCCCCAAGAAACCACAGCGCTATGACCAAGGCTTGATTCCAAAGGCACTTGTCACAACTCTCAATCTCACGAGTTCGCAAGTAGAAACAACCGACTCTTTCTTCCCAAATTCACGATACCCGAAATGTCGATACGGGTATGGCTCCCTTATGTCAGCACCCTCCGTGCATGACCTCCGGCTAGGCTTATCAATAGCACCCCTCGCTACCCGCTACTTTGTGAGTTATAGCGTCGAGCTCACGTGCTCTTATCTCATGAATTCCCGAGATGCGAGAAGTCAACGGAGTGTTGACTCCTTCCAATATATGACACGTGTCCACCTGTCTATCACACAGGCCCACAACGTGGTTCTGCCATGTGTCCCGTGTGCTCATCTTCACACTTCGCTACTTCGCACCCCAAGCGATTCCTCCTTTGTATCCCGACACCCGAAGTGCCGAGATCCCGAACTCCTTGTTTCTCTCTATCACAACTTACGACTTCGCGATTTCTCCTTCTGAGTCTCTCAACTCTTCAACTACCGAACCCCAAAATACCCATTTGTCGAAATGGTTGACGACGCCCTTTTCCCATACTTATATTGTGTCTTGCGATTTTGGGGATCTCGGGATAGAAGTCTCAACCTCCTATCCTCTGAAATTCCAAAATGTCAAATTCCGACACACTTCACCAATAGTTGGCCCCACACAAATCTTTTCGCCCCTTCGGGACTTCGCACTTTGCTATTTCGCGAATCTCGTTACAAGGATTTTAGTTCTCCAAATCACAAAACCATGAAATGGTCAATGAAAGTATGACCTCTGTGTCGACAAGTATTCCACCTATCCACTCTCCATTGTTGGATTCTTCGGCACCTTCAAACCTTTGAACTCCGAAATGAGTATTCACGAGCGATCCAACGGACCTTGTCGGCTTGGATCCTACGACCCTATTTCTTCTGATCTTAAACTTAGAAAAATAATCACCATAATCCTTCTTGCTCCTCTACAATATCTAATGGCTCTCGGGACTTCGCAAATTCTCCACAGAGAATTTTGACTATCCAATGCCTCCTTGAAAACTCCTACAAAATGAACAAGGTATTCCTTCACGGAACTTGTCCACCTGCAAAAAAACTTCGCTACACCTCCTTTAAACACTTCAAGGCACTAACTCTTCTGAGTTTTTTCCATAAACTCGAGTCTTCAAAAAGACTCTTGCATGCATTCCTTTTGGCAACCCTTCAAATACTTCCAATTATTTGAATTCTTAGACTCTGCGCACTCTCTTTGCAACAACAGTCCTTCAACAACTCCCTCAGGTTGCAAACTCTGACACTCTACTCAGCCAGTGCACACTTTGCACATCTCCTGTGCTTAATTTTCACTTCTGCAAGAATGAGAACAATGTTATCCCTCCTGATATTTCATAGACGAACTCTAATTTCTATCAACGCACACCTTGCGGAAAATTTCGCTGCACTCCTTGCAAGAAAACTCTTGCTCAGACAAAGAAACAATTGAAACTCATTCCTTACTCTCCCTCTCTTCAGATTTCAGACATTAAATATGAAATCATACATTCACGCATCAAAGAAAATTCATAACAGAGAGTAACAAGAATATATCAATCATCATGTACAAATAGAGAAAACAATTGAACACCATGAGTCTGAACTAAAGATCTTTGTATTAATGCAGAACTTTTGTACATGGGTTTCTAGTTTACACAGCTCTCTGCTTCTACTCTCATATGATCTCTTTGATTGATAATGTTACAATGATACAATATGAGGGTGTCTATATTCATTTTTCCCTCTGCTCCTAAAACTATCTAATCTAGAATTTAATTCTACCTACTTACATTTACTAGCATAAATGCCTCTACCTACTACATACAAGAGAAGATCGCTCAAGGTATGATTACAATCTTCAAGTACACACTTTATTAACTACTTCATTTATGTTTGGTGCATCCTACTTCAAAACAAATTAAAACACCTTTGAACATGTGCCAAAAATGCGTTGGCGCTACTCGCGCTCTCTTGCTACTGATGATGCTCCTGCATCATACTCCCTCGCTTGAAAATTTTCATGGGCTCCTATCCATGAGCTCTCGCACAGTTTGTCCATGCTTCTGGATTTTGGCTTCATTTTCCCAGCTAGCGTCTTCAACTTGATGTCCCTTCCACTTGACAAAGTATTCAAAATATTCCCTTCTTCTGGTCCTTTTGCTAATTCTTTTGTCCAGTATGCTTTCCATCTGTGGTTTCTCTACAACTGGCATCTGATTTGTCCACTGAACCTCTGGTTGTTCACTGTCTTCCCCAAATTTGTATGGGTACAAATTTGGGATGTTGAATATAGGAGAAATTTTGATCCCATTAGGTAATTCAATCTCATAAGCATTTTCCCCAAATTTCTTCAAGACCTTACATGGTCCAATTTTATTCATTTTCAGTTTATTGTATGTTCCTCTCGAGAACCTTTCCTTTCTCAAGTGTGCAAGAATCAAATCACCAAATTCAAACTGAATTTGTCGCCTATGTTGATTTTCTCTGTGCTTATACTCCTATCTTGAGTTCTGCAACCGCTCCTTCACCTGGCTGTGAAGTTCCTTCATTGCTTCGGCAAAATCTTCTCACTAGCACTTCTTATCCCATCCCATTCTGAATCCCTTGGTTCAGAAATTCCTCTTGGTTGTGTCCCATAAACAATTTGGAATAGACTCTGCTCTCTACTCATATTAAGTGAATCATTATAAGAAAATTCCACCTCTGGCATAATGTTGTCCCACTGACTGTGATGTTCAGTCACCAAACTCCTCAACAAGTCTCCCAAGCTCCTATTCACAGCTTCTGTTTGTCCATCCGTCTGAGGATGATAAGATGAACTGAACGACAAGTTTGTTCCCATCTTTTTCCATAAGGTTCTCCAAAAGTGTCCCACGAACTTGGTGTCTCGATCTGAGATGATGCTCCTTGGTAAGTTGTGAAGTTGAATGACTTCTTTGAAAAATAGGTTCGCAATGTGAGTTGCATCATTGGTTTTCTGACAAGGTATGAAGTGTGCCATCTTATAAAATCTATCCACCACTACAAAGATCGAGTTGAACCCTCTTTGGGTTCTTGGTAGCCCCAATATGAAGTCCATGCTTACCGCATCCCACGACCTCTTAGGTATGGGTAACAGTTGATATAAGCCTGCATTCTGCCTCTTTCCTTTTGAATGCTGACAAATTCTACATCTGTCCACAAATCGTTTGACATCTGCTCTCATTCCTGGCCAAAAATATGACTCATTTAACTTTGAGAACGTCTTGTCATGACCGAAATCCCTGGCCAATCCTCCACTGTGTTTCTCCTTCAATAGATTCTCCCTCATGGAGCCCTTCGGAATACATAACTGATTGCCCCTGAATAAAAATCCATCCTGGATCATGTATTCAACCCATTGGCTTATGTCCCTAAGAATTGGATTCTCAGTCACCTCATACACTTCTTTAAAATCTAGATCATCTCTACACATGTTCCTGAGAATCAAAACACAGTGTTTTGACTCTGAACTCCTGCAATAGCAAACATTTCCTGCTCAATGCATCAATAGCCTTGTTAGAAGTTCTAGAAATATGTTTAATTACAAAAGTAAATTTCTACATGTATTCAACCCATTTTACATGTCTCTGATTCAACTTCTCCTATTGAGTCACAAATTGCAAAGCATGATTGTCACTGTATAAGACAAACTCCTTAGGAATCAAATAGTGTCTCCACTTCTTCAATGCATGAATAATAGCATAGAACTCCTTGTCATACATGGAGTATTTCACTTTGGTTTCGTTTAGCTTCTCACTAAAGTATGCTATCAGCCTGTCTTCTTGGCTCAAGACTGCCCAAATTGCAAATACACTTGCATCACATTTTACTTGAAATGTCCTTTTAAAATCCGGCAACACCAAAATTGGTTGTTCCGTGATTTTCCTTTTCAACAAATTGAAGATTTTCTCTGCTTCTTCTATCCAGTGAAAAGACTTATGTATTTTCTTCACTATTTCCATCATCATTGCACTAATTCCACTAAAATTCCTGATGAACTTCTTATAGAAACTAGCCAATCCATGAAAACTTCGAACTTCAAAGATATTCTTTGGCAATGGCCAATTCTTAATTACCTCCACTTTATATGGATCCATCCTCAACTTATCTACAGAAATAACAAACCCCAAATAAATGAGCTCCATCTTCATGAATGAGGATTTCTTCATATTTATCAGCAGCTTCTCTTGTTGTAGCCTCTACATCACTGTAGCCAAATGTTTCAGATGCTCTGCCTCTATTTTACTGAAAATCAATATGTCACCAAGGTATACTATGAATTTTTTTTCGATGAACTCCTTCAGGACTTCGTTCATCAACCTCATGAAAGTGCTCGACACGTTTGTTAGACCAAATGGCATGACAAGCCATTCATACAACCCTTCATTGGTTTTGAATGTTGTCTTCCATTCGTTTCCTTCTCTCATATGAATTTGGTGATAACCACTTTTCAAATCAATTTTTGAAATTGGGTCTCGCTTAAGCAATCCATCAAATCATCCATTCTTGGCAATGGGAATTTATACTTGATGGTTATCTTGTTGATTTCCCTCAAGTCAGTACACATCCTCCAGCCTCCGTCTTTCTTTGGACTGAGCATTGTCAGAACAACACATGGACTCAGGATTTCTCTAATCAACCCTTTGTCCATTAAATCCTGGACCTGTCTTTTGACCTCTTCATTCTCCTGCGGCATCAAACTATATGTTGCCTTATTTGGTAAAGTAGCTCCAGGTATAAGATCAATGTGATGACTTATACTTCTAATAGGTGGAAACAAACGAGGTAGTTCGTCCACAACTATATCAACAAATTCCTCCAATAGCTATTGGATTTCCTCTGGTAGATCATCCACTCTTGTGTTGGTCAAAACAATTTTAGGCTTCCTGACCACAATGAATTGCGGTTCCTCCTTCTTCTTAACCTCTGTAAGAAGTTCCTTCCCACTCATGAGAAGTACAACATTGCTTACTTCAGGTTTTACTTTTTGGTCCTTAATCGGAAACAACATGTGAGTTCTCCCATTCTTCTCTAGGGTGTATGTGTTCTTCCTCCCGTCATGAATCACATTCCTGTCATATTGCCATGGTCTGCCCAACAATAGATGACAAACATCCATGGGAATGACATCACACAATATCTTATCATTATATCCTCCTATCTTAAATTCAACTAAACATTGTTTAGTAACATTTACCTGATGTCCTTTTTGTAGCCATGAAACTCTGTATGGACATGGATGTTCAATAGTCTCTAGCTCCAGCTTTCCTACCATCTCCATAGAAACAAGATTGTCTGTGCTACCACTGTCCACAATGACCTTGCATACCTTGTCCTAGATCTTGCAAGCAGTCCAGAAAAGATTGTTCCTTTGCACTAGATTCTCCGCCTCCTCTTATGGCGTTAAGAGAACTTTCCTCATCACTAGTGATCTTCCGCCTTCAGCATCCTCTGCCTCAACATTCCACCTTTGTGCTTTAGCAATGTGAGTCTCACCTCCTTCTTTCTTCTTATCTGGATATTCATAAGACATGTGTCCAACCTTTCCACATGTGAATCATTTCACCACTCCACCTCTTCCTCTTCCTCTACCTCTAGAACGAGGAAAATTGTTTCCATCAACATATTGTCCCCTCTGTGAACTTCCACCTCTCTTAGCCTGAGTCTGAGGTTTCTTCCAGTCTTCTTTTGGTTTCTAGTTCCTATCCTAGGAAACTGCTTTGCCTCTGGCTTGACTTCTCCCTCGGCCTCTTTGACCCTACTTTCGGCTTAGCTTCTCTTAATCTTTCAGAGCCATCTGATAAGAATCTTCCACCGTTCGGATGGTCATCATGCTCATCTCATCCTAAATGTCATATCGTAGATCATTCATATGTCTAGAAAATTTTTCATCATCACTTTCGTGATGACCTGCTCTGATGTTTATCTTGTAGAACTCTTTAGTGTACTCCTTCACTGACATCAACTTCTGTCTCAAATTCTACATTCTCCGAAATAGAGTAATCTGGTAATCCCTGGGAATGAATTTTTCCTTCATCTTTGCAACCATCCTATCCCAACTCTTGATTTTCTTCTTTCCTTTGTAGAATCTGTCAGCTTGTAGCTCATCCCACCACAATGTTGCATGTCCTTTCAATATTGTGACAGCATGTTTGACCTTCCTATCTTCCTCAACATCTTCATAGTCAAAATACGTGTCTAGAGCTCTAATCTAGTCTAGAAGATCTTCAACATCCAGGTTTCCCTCATATACTGGAATGTCCATTTTTTCCCTAGCACTCATTCTTGCAACCACCCTAACCATACGTTTATTTGTTGCATCCTCTGTTTCAACTTCTTCTCCTTCATGTCCAGCTTCATATTCACTTTCAGATTTGCTGACATCTCCAACACCGGCTATGCACCTCTATTTTATTTCCACGTCCATGAGTCTAGCACGTATGTCATGCATCTCTCTTTCCATGGTTGGATTTGGCACCTGCCTACCCCTTTATTCTAGCATTTCCCTCTCCTCTGGCCAATCGGGTGTTTTCCTGTCTCTTCTTCTTGACGGCATGGTGAATCTTTCTTTTCCCTACTACAGAAAGCAAAAAATCTTTTTGTGCTCTGATACCACACTGACGTAGACCTCCCTGACCCTCGGGCCAAATTCCACTCACAGGATCGTTCTTTGTTTCCTTCGAACCGGATCGGCTCTTTCGATTCCCTGCTAGAATCTCCTTCCAATCAATCCACAGGTCCTTCGGAAGCTCTCCCGTGTGAAAAACAATAGGCACGAGCTCCTTCCTCCCCAAGTGACCACAGTGCTATGACCAAGGCCTAATTCCAAAGGCATTTGTCGCAACTCACAATCTCTCAAGTTCGCGAGTCGAAACTCTCGACTCATTCTTCCCAAATTCACGATACCCAAAATGTTGATACAGGTATGGCTCCCTTATGTCAGTGCCCTCCATGTGTGACCACCGGCTAGGCTTATCAATAGCACCCCTCGCTACTTGCCACTTCGTGAGTTATAGCGTCAATCTCATGTGCTCTTATCTCACAAATTCCCAAGATGCGATAATTCAATGGAGTGTTGACTCCTTCCACTATATGACACATGTCCACCTATCTATCACACGGACCCACAACATGGTTCTACCATGTGTCCCTCATGCTCAACTTCGCACTTCACTACTTCGCACCCCAAGCAATGCCTCCTTTGTATCCTGACACATGAAGTGTCGAGATCCTAAACTCCTCTCTTCTCTCTGTCGCAACTCACGACTTCACGACTTCTCCTTCCAAGTCTCTCGACTCGCCAACTGCCGAACCCCAAAATATCGATTTGCTGAAACGATTGACGATGCCCTTTCCCTATACTTATATCACGTCTCATGATTTGGGGGATCTCGGGATAGAAGTATCAACCTCCTATCCTCTGAAACATTGAAATGTCGAATTCTGACACACTTCACCAATAGCTAGCCCCACAAAAATCTTTTCTCCCCTTCGGGACTTCACACTTCGCGATTTCGCGAATCTTGTTACAAGGATTTCGGTTCTCCAACTCATGAAACCCTGAAATGGTCAATGAAATTCTGACCTCAGTGTCGACAAGTATGCCACCTATCCACTCTCCACTGTTGGATTCTTCTGCACCTTCAAACCTCCAAACTCCGATATGAGTGTTCACGAGTGATCCAATATCCCTCGTCAGCTTGGATCCTACGGCCCTATTTCTTCTGAGCTTAAACTTAGAAAAAAAAATCACCATAATACTTCTTGCTCCTCTACAAGATCTGACGGCTCTCAGGACTTCGCGAATTCTCCATGGAGAATTCCAACTGTCCAATGCCTCCTTGACAACTCCTGCAAAATGAACAAGGTATTCCTTCACAGAACTTGTCCACCTACAAAAAAAATTCACTATGCCTCCTTTCAACACTTCAAGGCACTAACTCTTCTGAGTTTTTACCACAAACTCAAGTCTTCAAAAATAATCCTGCATGCATTCCTTGTGGCAACCCTTCAAATACTTCCAAGTATTTGAATTTTTAGACTCTACACACTCTCTTTGCAACAACAGTCCTTCAACAACTCCCTCAGGTTGAAAAATCTGACACTCTACTTGGCCAGTGCACACTTTGCATGGATCCTTTGCTTAATTTTCACTTTTGTGAGAATGAGAACAATGTTATCCCTCTTGATCTTTCAGAGACGAACTCTGATTTCTGTCAACGCACACCTTGTGGAAAATTTCACTGCACTCCTTGCAAGAAAACTCTTTCTTAGATAGAGAAACAATTGAAACTCATTCCTTACTCTCCCTCTCTTCAGATTTCAGACATTAAATATGAAATCATACATTTACGCATCAAAGCAAATGCATAACAGAGAGTAACAAGAATATATCAATCAGCATGTACAAACAGAGAAAACAATTGAACACCATGAGTTTGAAATAAAGATCTTTGTATTAATCCAGAACTTTTGTACATGGGTTTCTACTTTACACATCTCTCTTCTTCTGCTCTCCTATGCTCTCCTCGATTGATAATGTTACAATGATACAATATGAGGGTGTCTATAGTCGGTTTTCCCTCCGCTCCTAAAACTGTCTAATCTAGAATTTAATTCTACCTACTTACATTTACTAGCATAAATGCCTCTACCTACTATAGACAAGAGAGGATCTCTCAAGTTCTGATTACAATCTTCAAGTACGCCCTTTCTTAACTAATTCATTTATGTTTGGCACATCCTACTTCAAAACAAATTAAAACACCTTTGAACATGTGCCAAAAATGCGTTGGCGCTACTCGCACTCGCTTGCTGCTGACGATGCTCCTGCATCAATACGTATCCAAGGGTTGAAATACTTTTATTCCATATGCCTCAAATCTCATAGTGTCTTTCTTTAGTTCAATCACCACATAGTTGTCATAATCCCAATCAATACCAAGTAGTACAGGATAAGGGTCCTTAGCCCCATGATTTTGATCACCTCAAAATAATCTACATTCTTCACTCGCAACATCTATTTCCACATTCTCCAGTCTTCCTATTGGGAAAATACAAACTGATTGGCCATTCTTAGTTGGATTGTGTAATATGTCAACTGGGGCTTTCCTAAGGCTTCCCAAGTATTTTTAGGTAGTATATTAACATCAAATCCTAGATGTAACATGGCATCCTTAATCTCAAATTCATCTAATTGGGCTGTTAATCTAAACTCCTTTCCAGTCTGTACTTTCCTTCTATGCACTCTCTGATTATTCTTCTCAGGAAGATTAGTCCTTATTCTTGTTTCTGGAGATTCTTCATTCCCTAGAACTAGGTATAATGCATTACGAAACTTTTTTGTCAACTAGTCATTCCCAAGAATATCAAAAAATAATTGAAACCAAAGGTCAACTACATTTTGTGGTTTCTCAGGTTATCTCATCGGGACTATAGGGTTTCTGGGTGCAGGGGGTGAAGGAGGGACTTGAAAAATAGTAAGGAAAACAATAGGCTGAGGGGGTTTCTCTTGCATCTTAGGGCCAAGGATATTCTGAAATACTTCTATGGAATTTTTAAAGAATAGCTTATGTTTCAGAGGATCATACATGTCCTCCTTAGGAACTTCTTTCTATATCTAAGGTAAATTTTCAACATCTGCGTCAGCCTTTTCCCCTCCTTGAGTAACTATATTAAGGTTGGGCAGTTTTCCTCTAATAACTCTCTTTATTTCTGAACTAATGAGGTTAGTTCCTCATTGATGTACCCGATCTTCCCATTTTTCAATTAATTCTGGGAAGTCTTTGGTTTTGTGCCCATTGGTTCCACAGTGAGAGCACCATGGTCACCTCAGATGAGGAAAATCTCTAGCCATGTGGCCTTTCCCATCATAGTTGTAGAATATACTTGGTCCTCTTCCCCTGGTTATTCCTCCTCTGAAGTATTCTCTAGCTCCACCTCCATAACCTCTTCCCTATTCCTAATGGGTTTCATTCACCTTGAATGATGTTTGATCTAGCCTATCCGCAAGTGCATCCAATTCTCTACATTGATTCATAGCATGTGTGGTAGATGTGCAAAACTCACAATGTACAGTATTCGGTACTATTGAATACTTCTAAATAATGGAGCATTGTCTTGGCCCATGCCCATGGATTCGATAAATTCGTAGATACTTGGGAAACTCCTCCTGTGAGTCCTAGCGAGGGTCCCATTGGATTTTGAGGAGGTCCCATTCCCCTCATTCATGGAAATTTGTTCACCAGATGTCCTTCTGTGTAACATGTGGTACACCATAATTGCAGTTGTCCTAGTCTGGGTATCGTCAATTCTTGAATCTTCTCTGTAAGAGATGATATTTTCCCTTGTAGTTGCACCAAATTTGCATCTGCAAGGGGTCTGGTCACTCTCAGGCTCCTCAGATATCTTGCCATGGCTTCAATCTTCATTGATGTTCCAAGGCATCTGTCAAAGTGGTTATCCATTGTTGTGTTAACGAAATCTATGTCAGAGGTAGAAATCCTTGGATATACCATTCTCTTTGATGTTCCTCATGAATTGGATGCTAACCTCCCTATAGAATCTTTAAACTTATGGTTGTATTCCTAGGCTGATTCACCTTTCGTTTGCTAAATTTCACGCAACTTAGACATTACTTGTTGTTTTGACTGAGGTAGATTAAACTCTTATATGAACTTTTTTCGTACCTGGTTAAGTGTGAATGCTTGACCTTGCACTCCTGGTACTCCTAGATCAATATCCTTCATGTACCATTTGAGAACATAACCTCCCAAAGTAATCTGGAACTCAACCAATTTATTCGCATCCAGAGTCCCTCTAGATCTCCAGATTCCTTTGCATAAGAACCATTGTTGCTCAACATATGTGTCTCCCTCACCCCATAATTCTGGGTATCAAGAAATCAAACCTCCCACGTTACCAACCATTGTTGATCTTACTGCTCCTACCAAAATAAAACCTAACAGCCTTGGTTGCGATCCACCAGGGGATCCCAATATCCTCCTAGTATTCGTGCCTCCTGGTTGTGACTGCTTGACTGACTGTAATGGAACATGAATAGCATAAGAAGGTAGTATACAATTTACCACATGTATAGATGACACTTGGGGTATGGGTTATTCAGGGCTAGTTCTACTGGCTTCGGTGCGGGTTTATTTGATCTGGGGGGTCTTGTTCTCATCGTCTGGAAAGGTCTCTTTAGTCGGGTTCTCGACCTTTCCTGGAATTGGGGATAAATATTCTCTTTCTTATTCAAGATCCATGCCAACTTCCTTTTCCCTTACTTCTACACCTTCTCCTTCTTGTCCACCCTCTTGGGGAATTTTTTCTCTCTATTCTTCTCTATCATTTAATCTTTGACTAGACAATCTTTCTTGTCTTCTCATCTTTTGCAACTCTTCCATCTATCCTTCCTCTACTTCTCCTGGTATGACTTCTTTCTGAAACTTCTCAGACTATTTTACTGCTTTCTTTATCTTACCACACCACCACTTCTCAACTATGGTGGCTCTTTTCAAGGCTCTATCATCTCTTAAGTCCATTTCTTATTGCTACCCCATTTTTCAAAGAACCCTCTCCCCTCTCTCGGGCCATGACTCCACCCCAAACTCACCCCACCCTAAGCAAGGGTGTTTACACTTCCATCTCAGTCGAGGACATAGTCAACATCCCCTCCTCCATCAAGAAAACCTTAATCCACAAGGGGATTTCTCTCAACAGTATTCCCCTTGCTTATTTCCTGAAATATGCTTCTTCCCATGAAAATATTGATGATTCTCAGTTGCAAACTCTATAATGTATCCCTATAATGTTTTATTGACCCAGAAATTGATCGCTTGCATTATCGGACAATCCAGCTGATGAAATGTTGCAATATTTTTTGTATCCCAAGAACAGGTATTCTTGACTCGTTCTTGGAATTCCGGAGCTTCTTGGAGCCTATCTATCCAATGGAAAGTTCTTCTGAGAACTTAACCCAAAATATTTCATACTGGTCACTCGATATTTTAGAGTAAAAGACTACCTCCCGTGTATCTTTCATAGATTTTCCTCTCATCTCCGCTTCTTTCCATATGGAGGCGTCACAATTTCTCTCCCACCAGTGGTGAATATAAAATCTGTGAAACCTTGGAAGAATTCTCCCTACAGGTTCCCTTTTAATGTAGGTCCCAGCAATGGAACCATTATGTTGGCACGTAAATGATCAGACCAGGGTCCTTCTCAGGTTACCAGCAAAAAGCACCGAGTAGTCTAGAACACTGTCATTTTCATCTCCTCCAAAGAGAAGAAGTCTCACCCGAAGTGAAACCAAGACAAAAATATAGGGAAGGGAAAGGAGAATACTTAGTTGGGTTTCTAGAACCTTCAAGATTCACCATGATATTGCGCAAGATAGACTAACTATAGAACATATCTAAACTCATTCATACTGGAACTAAAGATAGTCAAGTTGTCAAAGCATTTTCAAATAGAGATATCATATTGATCTTATCAATCATAAAGAAGTATTTTAAAGAGACAATTCATAAGTATAAACACAAAATGACACATCATATTTCAAAATTTTAGTTCCTTCTTCATCTATTATCATCAGAGTTTCTTGGATACAATCTTAGAGATACAAGTTATTAATATGTTACAAACTTCTGGCTCCGAACCCATGTCACAAAGATCTATCTACCCTTTTCCCCAAAACTGTATACAAATTACAATTACAGAACCTTTTCTCAACTACACCCAACCACAATAGCCAACCCAACCATATTAGCTAACCAACCCTTTTACAATAGTCTGCATCTCATATATAGACTGAGTGGAATATTTTAGCATTGGGCTCACATGATTTCTTGTTCTTTTGTAACTGTTTTTCCCTTGTTGGTGTTGCGATGTCCCTTTTCGCAACTGATTTTTATTCCTTTACTTGCTCCATTGTCCATCTCTTTTGTAGATTTCTCAACTCATATTTAACCAAAACTGGTATTGTGCTCCTCCTTGCACAATATTCAACCCAAAAATGAAGGTCTTAACACCAGTGCACATTAGTTGAGTTATACATCGTATATCATGTGTAAATTATCATTCATTCATTCAATTAATACAATTCTTGATTCTCTCTCTCTTATTTCCCTCTTTTCTCATTTCTTCTGCAAATTGTGTATGTCCTTTGCTAGCTAGATATTATCTGTGCAGGTTCATCCACATTTACACTAAGAACCAAATTAGTAAGAGACACCAATCTCTTACAGATCTTCGTAGACACCAATCCCCACCACTACAAACCAACTTAGCAAGTGACACCAATCTCTGAGCTACACCAACCCTCACCGAGTCTTCTTTCTATTTATTCCTTCACTAGGTTTTCTTGCTTCTTTTTCCTTTACCCACTACTACATATGGGTGGATTATTCCATGAAAATTTTCCACACTTCCACTAGTTTCATCATTTCTTTAAAGAGGGCAGGATTTTTGTGGATATTTCCACGCACGTTCATCGCAATATTGACGAAAATATTAATGTAACCAAGTTGGGATGTTCATTGCTATAGCAACGATCTTTCGTGGCAATAGCGACGAAAATTTTACCTATCTCATTGGTCGGTGATAATGGCTAGTTGACTATTTTATCTATATATATGTGACTTTAAAAGACTTTGCGACGCAATTTCTATAGTTGCGACATTGTTCTTGGCTTTTGTTTGAGCTGTTTATTTTTTTCGTCACCCACCAATTGAACAAATCGAATTCTCGATCTACATAGCTTGGATTTTGAACTTGCAAGGTTAGTATGTTATTTTTTATTGATGTACTCATTTAACTTGTAATTTTTTTTTCAAATGTCCAAATTGCATTTAGATTGTTTTTTCCTTGATAATATAATATGTGTGTACCATATTTCATGTCTTTGATTTTTGGATCTAGTTCGTATATTCTATGGAAAAGGGTATGTGGATTCCATAATATTCTAGGTTTATGGAATTCACATATCTTTTTCCCTTCAATTGTAGCTATAATCTCTCTCTCTTTTCATTGATAAAGATATGGAATTGCTCTTGAAACTCAACCCTAATCGATGAAATGATAGTAATTGATTGTTATATTTCCTGCTTTAAAAGGGACTAATAAGATAAATAAACACTAACCCTAAACTTATGTTAGGTGTATATGTCGTTATTATATAAAGAAAACATTTGTACACATATGACCTTATTATAAAGATGTTATATA
>JZKD02S0116252.1:8187-24359 GCA_000966675.3 Picea glauca | reverse complement strand
TATTCATGCAAAAGAATAATATCTAAGCAAGATCATTATTCACGAGAAATGAATCCCATCTATTATGAGAACATTCATATTTATCATAAAATATATACCTTCATTAGTTATCCTTTTTCTTTAAGGATAAAAAACCAAACAAAATAATATCTATAATATTTTTCCATATTTGTGGCAAGTTAACAAATTTTCATTTATTTCTTATTAGATGGTTATATTCTACAATTAGGTCCCTTCCAATTTATTGGCCCTCATTTTGGAATTCCCTTATTCAATTGCTCGAATAATATTATATCTCATTCATGTTACTAATTATTGATTCTTTTTACAAGAAAAAATTTATTTAAAACAAGAATTGGTATTAGAATTTATATGGTTGGAATAAACATGAAATCAAATAAGAATTTTCATAATGTATGAGATTTTTAGAGAAATAGTGTTTATAAGGCTTTGAAATGTCCAATGTTTCGAGTGTACACTTCAACTATCATCAAGGACAATGAAGCTTTAAGATGTTAGAAAAGAGTGTTAAGGATTAGTGATTTAAACAAGGGATTAAGAGATGATTGTTGAGGGGAAAAATAAGAAAATGATGATGAAACATTAATAAAATAATGAAAAACATGTTATGGATAAAACACTATTAAAAATAAGGTATTAAAATATGATAATAAAAATGAAATATTATGAAATGACGATTGAAGAGAAAAGAGGAATATGAGAAAAATAATTAATGAAATAGTGAATGCCATTATGAATAAAAATTATATTATAAAAATGAGGTATAAGATAAGATGTAAAAATACAATATCGAAATATGATGTAGAAAAGAGATATTAGAATAAGATATTAAAGAAATAAATAAAATATATTCTCAAACAAGAAGAAATTGTTAACATTAAATGAAAAATTTATATAAAGAAAAATGAGATTAATAGATTGGAGAAAGAGGTGAATGAGATAGTAGACTTAAATAGATTACAGAGTTATGAAAAGAAAGGGAAATAAATTAATTATATATGTAAGGAAAACATAGGTCTAGAGAGAGAGGAGGGAGGAAAAGACCGATTAATAAAGTTTGGAAACAACGAAAAAAGTCAATTAAAATAAAAACCTAAAATGAGGGGCCTACTGACCGAGGCATGGAATGGTGGGATTCCAAGATTGGCTAATTTTGTAGCCATGTTCATGATTGAAATTATCAATATGTTTTTCAATTTCCAACACTTCTCGAATGATATGAGAGGAGTAAAAATGGGTTGAGGATAAAATTTTGGTTTTGTCAAAACAAATCAGGTGTTTGGATTTAAAATAGTGTTTGGTAATAGATGACTTGGTGATATGATTTTGGGTCCTTAAGATGAGATTTAAAGGATTGCTGATTAGAAGCTTTGATCAATTATATTTCCCTCTCTTGGAATAATAAAAAAATTTGATATCAGATAAATGAAAATTTGAAAAATCATAAGCCCATGGCATAGCCCTCAGTCTCAACTTCATCATGCATTTTATGGATTAAAAATATGATTCGGTATGCTCAATATATCCACGTTTTTGTCCAACCTCCCAATGAGCACTTTTTTCATGTTCAAAACAAATATCTTTCTTGGAACTAAGATTTTCTTGAAACCACACTTATATTCTTGAAAACACACTTATTTTCTTGGAAACACACTTATTTTATTTTCTTAGAACCACACTTATTTTATTTTCTTGGAACTGCACTTATCCTGCAATACTCCACATCCTATCTCTTATACCCCCATGACATTCTCCATTCCCAATCCATCCTCCCTTAGTTTTATTTCATTTTGTGGGATCACACACCCTTTTTCTCCCTCTCACTCTTGCATTCCCCTCTCACACCCACATCCACTTATCTTACTTAGCCTTATTTCATCCATTTCCTTGCGGGGTCACACACCCTTTTTCCCCCTCTCACTCCAGCATCCCCCTTACCCTTGCATCCCTCTCACACCACTATAAGGAAAATAACATATAGTGGAGGTTTTTGCGGAAGCCCCTATAAAAACAGCCCCAAAATACGTTTGTAGCAGACGTGCCTAGGCGTATGTTTTAGCAAAAGTTTTTTTAACTGTACGTTCATAAGATTATACCACACCAGTGTGCCACAAGAAATCAATGCACTAGTGCTAATAGATAATTATGCATCGTTGCAGAGTTATTGAAAAAAATAAAAAACAATGGTGTGCATCATATAAAAGAAGCTTGCGAGCATCAATGCACACGAAACGGGTGCACCGGTGTGCAAAAAACAAGTGCATCGTCTTCGAATTTTTCCTTTCAAAAATGCATACCAATGCATCCTCGTCCATTGGGCGCATCAGTGCATTCCAAACTAGTGCATCGTCGAAAGGTTTGTTTTTTTAAATAACTATGCATTGTTTGCAGCGCTGCATCACCAAAAATCAATGCACCGATGGAAATATACAATGGTGCATTGTTGCAGATTTATTTAAAAAAAAATAAAAATAAAAATCATGGAAAACATATAAAAGAAGCTCATGAGCACTTTTGCACACGAAACATGCACACCAATGCGCAAAAAATAGATGCACATACTTCATTTTTTTTAAGGCATACTAGTGCACCTTTGTACTCTTGGTGCACCGACATGTTCCATATGGTGCACCGGCACAAGATTTTTTAAGAATAATGATGTGTTTTTTGCAGTGTTGAGCACTGGTGTGCTTAACACAAGCACATCGGAACATGGATAAATAAATAAATAAATCGGTGGTAAAAACCCATTTTTACCATTTCCAGTGCAGAGAAGCTCTCAAGCACCGGTGGTACCTTTTCCTAGATGAAGTGCACTACCATTGGTGCTTTCATTTCTTTCTTTGTTTATGTTCGATGCTCAGTTCTTCGGATTCCAATTTTTCCATATGGTGGGCAAATTTTGTTTTTTTCACTACATATGAACCATGCCTCCTTGACGAGAAAATGTCTAGGTAAATTATTTATTTCTTTGTACATTGTATTTTTTCCATATTAAATTGTGAAATTGAGTAAAATTTGCATTGTTTAGAAAAAAAAAAAACTTTTATGTGCGTTGCACCCTGTAAATTTTACAGGGTGCATCGAAAATATATAGGTCATTTTCGTCGATGTATCGTAATACCAAATGCGCCAGTGCGTACTTATGAATGACACATTGGCGTGTTTACAATAAACGATGCACCATTGATAGTTTGCATTAAACGGTGTGTTGATTATAGTTAAAACACCGGTGTGTTCATAAAACTATACACACCATTTAATGGAAACTATTTATGTTCAACGGTGCATTCATAATAAACGACACACCATCAAAAATAAATAGTTTCCATTAAACGGTGAATTTTTTAAATTGAATGCATCGATGCATTCATAAAAATGTATGCATCGTTAAAAAGAGATAGTTGTTCATGCAGTGTGTCCTTTATAGTTAACACATAGGCACGTAGAAAATCAACTACACACCATGGACATTATTTTGTTTTTCAACCAGTGTGTGGATTATAGGGAACGATCGATGCACAAGAATGGATATGGTGCACCATTTAAAATGAGTTTCTATTTTAAGTGATGTGTCGTGATGAATGGAACACATTGTGGAATTGGAGTATCTAGACGCACCGTGCTTTCGTGATGTGTTGTATACAATGGGGCACACCTGTGCATTGATAATTACTATGCATCCCCTTAAAATAAATTACATTTTGCATGTGGTGCGTAAGATATGTGTGTGCACTGTGGGCGGTGCGTGACTGTTTTTTAGGTGCACTAAGGGATAATTTTTTATTTTTTTGAAAAAACTTTAAGTTTGCATATTTTGAAATAAATTTCTCTTTTACTGGAAAAAAAAGTTATTTTTTTTATGTATGATGTTGATGTAATTTATATGTTAACTATGCACAGATGTCAGCGCATGGATCAAGAGAAACAATAGAGAGTGGACCAGTACAATATGGTTTAGGAGTGGGAGGCCAGAGAGAGGGAGAGGGATTTGTACCCTTAGCCTAGTACTACAGCTATGCGGGTCCTCTTGAGGAATGTAGGCCTCCTCAAGTACTACGAGGAGGCTACATCCTTGAAGGGGAATTCCTCCTTTCTTGCACAATTGATATGTCGATGGGATACCCATCAAAAGGAATTCATATTCGGTCCTCATCAGTGGTACCATCCTACTGAGGAGGATATGTATTTTATCATTGGGCTATCTAGGAGAGGGGAGGATTTTCCCCAGTTTCCTGATGTCCCAATGGGTGTTGCAACCGAGAATCAATTTACCTACTCTCAGAGGTATATTGTGCAAGATATACCTTCTCCTAGTGATTTTTAGGTTGTTGGTGGATAGTTATGGATCACCTCGTTTGGTGCATAGGACGTTAGGTACCTCTCACTATTATTGTTGACCATTTCACACTTTGCTGGTGATCGTCGTCGCATTAATTGCATGCTTTTATATTATGTGTATTCTTTAATACAGAGGCCATGACTTATTAGGTAGTTTTCCATTTTCTTAAGGTAGCTTTGTAGAGAACTGGATAGATGTTGTGTTATGATAGATGGGAGGGCAAACTTCCCATTTTCTTCAAAGTTCTTTTGTTTGTTTTTTGAGAGGTTTCCATAGACATGACCTAGTTTTTTCCATCAGCCTCCTAGGTCGGTGACCGAGGTGTGGATGCACATGTGGGGAAATATGGTTCCCAAGAGGGGCATGCTCAATTTTCCAGCTAAGATTTCTAGGGAGGCACTTCAATGAATAGCCAGTGAGGCAGATCACGTGTTCATGATGGTTTTATCCCCTTACATGGCGATGGATTCACAAGGATGTCCCAACATCCTCTTCACAATAGATGAGCCATTGAATGATCGAGGTAAGATTTAAATTAATCTTTTACTTTCATTTTATTGTCTTACAAAATTCAAATAAATTTTAATCTAACATGTTCTTTAATGTATTTTATTAATTTTTTTAATGACATTGTCGACTAATTATTAACTTTTGTAATATTTTGCAGATGTTGGCTCATTGTTTGGGGACATGCCTCCTCCCCCACCACCTGATATAGATAAGGAGATGGTTGAGGATGTGGTGGGCCAAGGTCCTTAGCTGCATATACCACTCAACATGTTGCGTAGGCCAGATCTTAGATATGGGATGGAGGTGTGTGATAGAATGTGTGTATTTTTGGTTGGCGCGAGTGTCTTCCATGTCTAGATGTGAGACATTAGGGCTGACCCTCATCTCTTGCAAATCTGAATGAACTTTCCACGTGATACGACGTCTCTTATGCATCATATCGTTGGAGCTTCCAAGTTACTAGTAGGGATGAGGGATGACATGGTCTCCAATAGTAATGATGATGAGTGTGGTGATGATCATCATCATGGTCATGATTTCGATGCTTCTTCTTCAATACCTCCTCCTATTCCTCTTTCGGGTGTTGGTGTTGATCAGGGTGGTGATCATGGAACTTCTTCTTCAATACCTCTTCCTCATACTGTAGGTGTAGAAGTTGATTAGGGTGCAGGTGATCATGGAACTTATGCTTTAGTACCTCCTCCTCCTCCTCCTAGTGGTGATGTTGTAGATCAGGGTGGTGATGTTTCTCTTCAGAGACCTAGATATGTAGTTATAACAGTTATTTGTCTTTTTGACTAGATATGTACATTATAACAGTCATTTTACTTGTTCATATATATATTACATTTTTTTTGTGTTCATGTTGATGTACTTAATTTATATGTTTATGTTGATTTTGATGTTAGGTCATGTTATATAATTTTCTCCATAAGTAAAATAGTCTTAATTAAGTACTTTATTTTTTAATATATCTAAAATAAAGTACTTGTGTCTAAAACAAGTGAAATTAGCAGCAAAGCTTCTTATACCTAACTTTTAGAAATGTTTTGATGTATTAACTTTATATAGTACAAATGATAGATTTAAATAGGTTAGATTACAACATTTCTAATTAGGTTATTATGTTGTCATTTTTATTTGAACATGATGAAAATGAAAATACCAAGTTTACCTAACTTTTAGAAATGTTTTGATGTATTAATTTTATATAGTACAAATGATAGATTTAAATTGGTTAGATTACAACATTTCTAATTAAGTTATTTTGTTGTCATTTTTATTTGAACATGATGAAAAAGAAAATACCAGGTTTATCATGTTTTTGTAGTTAAGAGGTCTTGAAAAGTAAATAAGTTATAAAAATGGGTAAATGTATGTTTTTTCCATTCGTTTGGAGAAGCTCCGCTTCTCTTTTGTCTTCATCCCTTTCATCGTCCCAAATCACTCCACCTAGTGTGTTTTCAATCTGCTTGGTGTACTCACTGGCATAATCGAAAGACTCATATGATATGTACCTGTCTTCCATACACCCCTCAGTTTTTTCCCTTTGATGAACAAATCCTTTCAATTTATTCATGTAACTCTCTAAAAAAAAAATCCGATGATAGGAGACCACCCCAACTAATTCAACCTCATCTATTAGGTGAATTAGAATATGAACCTGCAAGTCCATAAAACTTGGTGGTAGTTCCTTCTAAAAAATACAAACAATATTATCTATCTCTTGATGCCACCATGAAATGTTAGCCATATAAATCTCCTTTTATGTGATCCAACGTACAAATGCAGATAATTTAGATATGGATCACCTTAGGTCATGGAGGAACTCATGGTTCACACACCCATGCATGAGAAGAGGATAATGATACTACAAAGTAAACACATAAAAAAATAATTATGTTTTATCCCATGGCATAAAAATAAAAATTACGAATAATAAAATCATATTTTTGACATACGTCATACCTTTAGAACGTTCAAATGGTCATGTGATTTCAACGCCAAAAAATGGTATTGACACACAGTGAAGCAATGTCATAGGGAAGACCCATATAAATAAGGTACCTTCACACCCAATATAAATTCCTTTGCTAAAGAAGGATCTTCTTTCTTCAAAATCCATGGGACATCACCTTCTTTGAAAGACCAAGAGGGACTAGCCTCTCCTCTACTTTCTTGTCTTCACCAATGTTTCTATTTAGTTTTTGAAGAAATAAAATCTCTCCTCACAACTAATGTGTCTCTTTCTTTCGATGATATATGCCTCCATAAAGAAGATGAAACATTTTTAAATATATGCATGGGATCTAGTAAGTGGGAAATCTTAATATGATCCCAATAAGGGATCTCATAAAAGATAGATTTCCTTTTCATCCAAATGGTAAATTTCTCAACATAGGTGTCTAAGAATTATGGACCATCGAATACAGGCTCCCCATTTGAATCAAACATTTATGTAATCTCCTTCTCTCTCTCATATTCTCTAAGCCATTATGCTAGTGTCATTATTCCAGGCCTTTGGTTTCTCTCTGGTTTACCATTGAAAGAAGATGTTGCTCTTATATAAGGGTATTATTCTAGGATAAATACCCTCAAGTATTCATACACTGGCTTTTGTAGGTGGCTGGACCACCTAGCCTTTAGAGAAGATCCACAACATTTACATCCATGATAGCCTTTTTTTACAAGACCTGTGAAATTATTGTATACATAGCATGTTATAGCAAGATTTGCCTCACCCTATGCAATCTTCTATAGAAGGCCTTTTTCCATTTCCCCATGTAGGCTTATCATCCTTGTTTGTAAAATCCAAAGTAAAAAACACATATTTTTCCACATTTACACATCTTTCCTACTATACAATATGCGTATACGCAGGGTACTCCACTACAGCCTACATAAATTGGGATTTGTGCCAAAAAAAGAAAATTAATGTCAGGTTTCCATGTCACGACAGGAGATCTATGATACTTGGCCTTCCATATAATGGAAAAATTCCGACTCAGAGCTTCAGTTCCATTTTGAAGGCTATAAATGGGTCAATTCCGAGCTATGGAAAGAAGAGAAAGAATTCAACTTTGAGAGCAAAGTTACTCTGGAGAAATTATTTACTTCATATTGAGCTTGCATCCCTTTGTCCTTTAAGTCAAATAGTGTTCAACCCCCAAGCTCTTCCCTTATTGATTGAGAACCTCATTGCTTCTCTATTATGAGCTTGCCTTTGGTGGAGGATTGAAGTGGTGGAGGCCCAACTGGAAGGAAATTTCAGTTCCGAACTGTGCTGACACAAAAGTCTGTAACATTTTCACCTCTGCTAACCATATATTAATAAATATACTATTTTCCTGTCCAATTGATTTCTTGCAAATATATTGAATTATTATTCCATGGGTGTATTTTTCATGTTTATTAATGGATTATGCTATTGAATGTGCTAACATCATATAATATCACCATATGCTTTCTTTTCTTGTTTTTTGAGGACTAGTTGCAGGTATATTGCTTTGGATCAAGTNAAATAATGAAAAACATGTTATGGATAAAACACTATTAAAAATAAGGTATTAAAATATGATAATAAAAATGAAATATTATGAAATGACGATTGAAGAGAAAAGAGGAATATGAGAAAAATAATTAATGAAATAGTGAATGCCATTATGAATAAAAATTATATTATAAAAATGAGGTATAAGATAAGATGTAAAAATACAATATCGAAATATGATGTAGAAAAGAGATATTAGAATAAGATATTAAAGAAATAAATAAAATATATTCTCAAACAAGAAGAAATTGTTAACATTAAATGAAAAATTTATATAAAGAAAAATGAGATTAATAGATTGGAGAAAGAGGTGAATGAGATAGTAGACTTAAATAGATTACAGAGTTATGAAAAGAAAGGGAAATAAATTAATTATATATGTAAGGAAAACATAGGTCTAGAGAGAGAGGAGGGAGGAAAAGACCGATTAATAAAGTTTGGAAACAACGAAAAAAGTCAATTAAAATAAAAACCTAAAATGAGGGGCCTACTGACCGAGGCATGGAATGGTGGGATTCCAAGATTGGCTAATTTTGTAGCCATGTTCATGATTGAAATTATCAATATGTTTTTCAATTTCCAACACTTCTCGAATGATATGAGAGGAGTAAAAATGGGTTGAGGATAAAATTTTGGTTTTGTCAAAACAAATCAGGTGTTTGGATTTAAAATAGTGTTTGGTAATAGATGACTTGGTGATATGATTTTGGGTCCTTAAGATGAGATTTAAAGGATTGCTGATTAGAAGCTTTGATCAATTATATTTCCCTCTCTTGGAATAATAAAAAAATTTGATATCAGATAAATGAAAATTTGAAAAATCATAAGCCCATGGCATAGCCCTCAGTCTCAACTTCATCATGCATTTTATGGATTAAAAATATGATTCGGTATGCTCAATATATCCACGTTTTTGTCCAACCTCCCAATGAGCACTTTTTTCATGTTCAAAACAAATATCTTTCTTGGAACTAAGATTTTCTTGAAACCACACTTATATTCTTGAAAACACACTTATTTTCTTGGAAACACACTTATTTTATTTTCTTAGAACCACACTTATTTTATTTTCTTGGAACTGCACTTATCCTGCAATACTCCACATCCTATCTCTTATACCCCCATGACATTCTCCATTCCCAATCCATCCTCCCTTAGTTTTATTTCATTTTGTGGGATCACACACCCTTTTTCTCCCTCTCACTCTTGCATTCCCCTCTCACACCCACATCCACTTATCTTACTTAGCCTTATTTCATCCATTTCCTTGCGGGGTCACACACCCTTTTTCCCCCTCTCACTCCAGCATCCCCCTTACCCTTGCATCCCTCTCACACCACTATAAGGAAAATAACATATAGTGGAGGTTTTTGCGGAAGCCCCTATAAAAACAGCCCCAAAATACGTTTGTAGCAGACGTGCCTAGGCGTATGTTTTAGCAAAAGTTTTTTTAACTGTACGTTCATAAGATTATACCACACCAGTGTGCCACAAGAAATCAATGCACTAGTGCTAATAGATAATTATGCATCGTTGCAGAGTTATTGAAAAAAATAAAAAACAATGGTGTGCATCATATAAAAGAAGCTTGCGAGCATCAATGCACACGAAACGGGTGCACCGGTGTGCAAAAAACAAGTGCATCGTCTTCGAATTTTTCCTTTCAAAAATGCATACCAATGCATCCTCGTCCATTGGGCGCATCAGTGCATTCCAAACTAGTGCATCGTCGAAAGGTTTGTTTTTTTAAATAACTATGCATTGTTTGCAGCGCTGCATCACCAAAAATCAATGCACCGATGGAAATATACAATGGTGCATTGTTGCAGATTTATTTAAAAAAAAATAAAAATAAAAATCATGGAAAACATATAAAAGAAGCTCATGAGCACTTTTGCACACGAAACATGCACACCAATGCGCAAAAAATAGATGCACATACTTCATTTTTTTTAAGGCATACTAGTGCACCTTTGTACTCTTGGTGCACCGACATGTTCCATATGGTGCACCGGCACAAGATTTTTTAAGAATAATGATGTGTTTTTTGCAGTGTTGAGCACTGGTGTGCTTAACACAAGCACATCGGAACATGGATAAATAAATAAATAAATCGGTGGTAAAAACCCATTTTTACCATTTCCAGTGCAGAGAAGCTCTCAAGCACCGGTGGTACCTTTTCCTAGATGAAGTGCACTACCATTGGTGCTTTCATTTCTTTCTTTGTTTATGTTCGATGCTCAGTTCTTCGGATTCCAATTTTTCCATATGGTGGGCAAATTTTGTTTTTTTCACTACATATGAACCATGCCTCCTTGACGAGAAAATGTCTAGGTAAATTATTTATTTCTTTGTACATTGTATTTTTTCCATATTAAATTGTGAAATTGAGTAAAATTTGCATTGTTTAGAAAAAAAAAAAACTTTTATGTGCGTTGCACCCTGTAAATTTTACAGGGTGCATCGAAAATATATAGGTCATTTTCGTCGATGTATCGTAATACCAAATGCGCCAGTGCGTACTTATGAATGACACATTGGCGTGTTTACAATAAACGATGCACCATTGATAGTTTGCATTAAACGGTGTGTTGATTATAGTTAAAACACCGGTGTGTTCATAAAACTATACACACCATTTAATGGAAACTATTTATGTTCAACGGTGCATTCATAATAAACGACACACCATCAAAAATAAATAGTTTCCATTAAACGGTGAATTTTTTAAATTGAATGCATCGATGCATTCATAAAAATGTATGCATCGTTAAAAAGAGATAGTTGTTCATGCAGTGTGTCCTTTATAGTTAACACACAGGCACATAGAAAATCAACTACACACCATGGACATTATTTATTTTTTCAACCAGTGTGTGGATTATAGGGAACGATCGATGCACAAGAATGGATATGGTGCACCATTTAAAATGAGTTTCTATTTTAAGCGATGTGTCGTGATGAATGGAACACATTGTGGAATTGGAGTATCTAGACGCACCGTGCTTTCGTGATGTGTTGTATACAATGGGGCACACCTGTGCGTTGATAATTACTATGCATCCCCTTAAAATAAATTACATTTTGCATGTGGTGCGTAAGATATGTGTGTGCACTGTGGGCGGTGCGTGACTGTTTTTTAGGTGCACTAAGGGTTAATTTTTTATTTTTTTGAAAAAACTTTAAGTTTGCATATTTTGAAATAAATTTCTCTTTTACTGGAAAAAAAGTTATTTTTTTTTATGTATGATGTTGATGTAATTTATATGTTAACTATGCACAGATGTCAGCACATGGATCAAGAGAAACAATAGAGAGTGGACCAGTACAATATGGTTCAGGAGTGGGAGGCCAGAGAGAGGGAGAGGGATTTGTACCCTTAGCCTAGTACTGCAGCTATGCGGGTCCTCTTGAGGAATGTAGGCCTCCTCAAGTACTACGAGGAGGCTACATCCTTGAAGGGGAATTCCTCCTTTCTTTCACAATTGATATGTCGATGGGATACCCATCAAAAGGAATTCATATTTGGTCCTCATCAGTGGTACCATCCTACTGAGGAGAATATGTATTTTATCATTGGGATATCTAGGAGAGGGGAGGATTTTCCCCAGTTTCCTGATGTCCCAATGGGTGTTGCAACTAAGCATCAATTTACCTACTCTCAGAGGTATATTGTGCAAGATATACCTTCTCCTAGTGCTTTTTAGGTTGTTGGTGGATAGTTATGGATCACCTCGTTTGGTGCATAGGACGTTAGGTACCTCTCACTGTTATTGTTGACCATTTCACACTTTGTTGGTGATCGTCGTCGCATTAGTTGCCTGCTTTTATATTATGTGTATTCTTTAATACAGAGGCCATGACTTATTAGGTAGTTTTCCATTTTCTTGAGGTAGCTTTGTAGAGCACTGGATAGATGTTGTGTTATGATAGATGGGAGGGCAAACTTCCCATTTTCTTCAAAGTTCTTTTGTTTGTTTTTTGAGAGGTTTCCATAGACATGACCTAGTTTTTTCCATCAGCCTCCTAGGTCGGTGACCGAGGTGTGGATGCACATGTGGGGAAATATGGTTCCCAAGAGGGGCATGCTCAATTTTCCAGCTAAGATTTCTAGGGAGGCACTTCAATGAATAGCCAGTGAGGCAGATCACGTGTTCATGATGGTTTTATCCCCTTACATGGCGATGGATTCACAAGGATGTCCCAACATCCTCTTCACAATAGATGAGCCATTGAATGATCGAGGTAAGATTTAAATTAATCTTTTACTTTCATTTTATTGTCTTACAAAATTCAAATAAATTTTAATCTAACATGTTCTTTAATGTATTTTATTAATTTTTTTAATGACATTGTCGACTAATTATTAACTTTTGTAATATTTTGCAGATGTTGGCTCATTGTTTGGGGACATGCCTCCTCCCCCACCACCTGATATAGATAAGGAGATGGTTGAGGATGTGGTGGGCCAAGGTCCTTAGCTGCATATACCACTCAACATGTTGCGTAGGCCAGATCTTAGATATGGGATGGAGGTGTGTGATAGAATGTGTGTATTTTTGGTTGGCGCGAGTGTCTTCCATGTCTAGATGTGAGACATTAGGGCTGACCCTCATCTCTTGCAAATCTGAATGAACTTTCCACGTGATACGACGTCTCTTATGCATCATATCGTTGGAGCTTCCAAGTTACTAGTAGGGATGAGGGATGACATGGTCTCCAATAGTAATGATGATGAGTGTGGTGATGATCATCATCATGGTCATGATTTCGATGCTTCTTCTTCAATACCTCCTCCTATTCCTCTTTCGGGTGTTGGTGTTGATCAGGGTGGTGATCATGGAACTTCTTCTTCAATACCTCTTCCTCATACTGTAGGTGTAGAAGTTGATTAGGGTGCAGGTGATCATGGAACTTATGCTTTAGTACCTCCTCCTCCTCCTCCTAGTGGTGATGTTGTAGATCAGGGTGGTGATGTTTCTCTTCAGAGACCTAGATATGTAGTTATAACAGTTATTTGTCTTTTTGACTAGATATGTACATTATAACAGTCATTTTACTTGTTCATATATATATTACATTTTTTTTGTGTTCATGTTGATGTACTTAATTTATATGTTTATGTTGATTTTGATGTTAGGTCATGTTATATAATTTTCTCCATAAGTAAAATAGTCTTAATTAAGTACTTTATTTTTTAATATATCTAAAATAAAGTACTTGTGTCTAAAACAAGTGAAATTAGCAGCAAAGCTTCTTATACCTAACTTTTAGAAATGTTTTGATGTATTAACTTTATATAGTACAAATGATAGATTTAAATAGGTTAGATTACAACATTTCTAATTAGGTTATTATGTTGTCATTTTTATTTGAACATGATGAAAATGAAAATACCAAGTTTACCTAACTTTTAGAAATGTTTTGATGTATTAATTTTATATAGTACAAATGATAGATTTAAATTGGTTAGATTACAACATTTCTAATTAAGTTATTTTGTTGTCATTTTTATTTGAACATGATGAAAAAGAAAATACCAGGTTTATCATGTTTTTGTAGTTAAGAGGTCTTGAAAAGTAAATAAGTTATAAAAATGGGTAAATGTATGTTTTTTCCATTCGTTTGGAGAAGCTCCGCTTCTCTTTTGTCTTCATCCCTTTCATCGTCCCAAATCACTCCACCTAGTGTGTTTTCAATCTGCTTGGTGTACTCACTGGCATAATCGAAAGACTCATATGATATGTACCTGTCTTCCATACACCCCTCAGTTTTTTCCCTTTGATGAACAAATCCTTTCAATTTATTCATGTAACTCTCTAAAAAAAAAATCCGATGATAGGAGACCACCCCAACTAATTCAACCTCATCTATTAGGTGAATTAGAATATGAACCTGCAAGTCCATAAAACTTGGTGGTAGTTCCTTCTAAAAAATACAAACAATATTATCTATCTCTTGATGCCACCATGAAATGTTAGCCATATAAATCTCCTTTTATGTGATCCAACGTACAAATGCAGATAATTTAGATATGGATCACCTTAGGTCATGGAGGAACTCATGGTTCACACACCCATGCATGAGAAGAGGATAATGATACTACAAAGTAAACACATAAAAAAATAATTATGTTTTATCCCATGGCATAAAAATAAAAATTACGAATAATAAAATCATATTTTTGACATACGTCATACCTTTAGAACGTTCAAATGGTCATGTGATTTCAACGCCAAAAAATGGTATTGACACACAGTGAAGCAATGTCATAGGGAAGACCCATATAAATAAGGTACCTTCACACCCAATATAAATTCCTTTGCTAAAGAAGGATCTTCTTTCTTCAAAATCCATGGGACATCACCTTCTTTGAAAGACCAAGAGGGACTAGCCTCTCCTCTACTTTCTTGTCTTCACCAATGTTTCTATTTAGTTTTTGAAGAAATAAAATCTCTCCTCACAACTAATGTGTCTCTTTCTTTCGATGATATATGCCTCCATAAAGAAGATGAAACATTTTTAAATATATGCATGGGATCTAGTAAGTGGGAAATCTTAATATGATCCCAATAAGGGATCTCATAAAAGATAGATTTCCTTTTCATCCAAATGGTAAATTTCTCAACATAGGTGTCTAAGAATTATGGACCATCGAATACAGGCTCCCCATTTGAATCAAACATTTATGTAATCTCCTTCTCTCTCTCATATTCTCTAAGCCATTATGCTAGTGTCATTATTCCAGGCCTTTGGTTTCTCTCTGGTTTACCATTGAAAGAAGATGTTGCTCTTATATAAGGGTATTATTCTAGGATAAATACCCTCAAGTATTCATACACTGGCTTTTGTAGGTGGCTGGACCACCTAGCCTTTAGAGAAGATCCACAACATTTACATCCATGATAGCCTTTTTTTACAAGACCTGTGAAATTATTGTATACATAGCATGTTATAGCAAGATTTGCCTCACCCTATGCAATCTTCTATAGAAGGCCTTTTTCCATTTCCCCATGTAGGCTTATCATCCTTGTTTGTAAAATCCAAAGTAAAAAACACATATTTTTCCACATTTACACATCTTTCCTACTATACAATATGCGTATACGCAGGGTACTCCACTACAGCCTACATAAATTGGGATTTGTGCCAAAAAAAGAAAATTAATGTCAGGTTTCCATGTCACGACAGGAGATCTATGATACTTGGCCTTCCATATAATGGAAAAATTCCGACTCAGAGCTTCAGTTCCATTTTGAAGGCTATAAATGGGTCAATTCCGAGCTATGGAAAGAAGAGAAAGAATTCAACTTTGAGAGCAAAGTTACTCTGGAGAAATTATTTACTTCATATTGAGCTTGCATCCCTTTGTCCTTTAAGTCAAATAGTGTTCAACCCCCAAGCTCTTCCCTTATTGATTGAGAACCTCATTGCTTCTCTATTATGAGCTTGCCTTTGGTGGAGGATTGAAGTGGTGGAGGCCCAACTGGAAGGAAATTTCAGTTCCGAACTGTGCTGACACAAAAGTCTGTAACATTTTCACCTCTGCTAACCATATATTAATAAATATACTATTTTCCTGTCCAATTGATTTCTTGCAAATATATTGAATTATTATTCCATGGGTGTATTTTTCATGTTTATTAATGGATTATGCTATTGAATGTGCTAACATCATATAATATCACCATATGCTTTCTTTTCTTGTTTTTTGAGGACTAGTTGCAGGTATATTGCTTTGGATCAAGT
>JZKD02S0116219.1:12387-24360 GCA_000966675.3 Picea glauca | reverse complement strand
GGGCTCAGCGTGACCGATCTTGCAATGACTTGATTGGTTCGAGTCCCAACTTCTTGTACCCAGATCGTGTCGGGGACATGCACGAAGAAAAATAAATGAAGAGAAGACCGCTTTGATACCATTGATCCATATTTAGGAGCAGAATGAACTGATTAACATAGTGAATACAATAAGCACAAATATGTGAAGAACAACACATATATCTAGTGAACAATATCTTCTATTGAATAAATGAAATAGGCTAAAACTGTAAAACTGCAGAACTGAAACACTTGCTCAAATGGTGGTAGCTATCTCTGAGAAGAGATGTGGTTGCTACGCGCATCCTTTTGAGCAGAAAAAAATTACAATGAGGCTCCAGAGGCATTTTTTTATAGTACTCATGAATTCCAAAACCCTAGACATCCAAAAACCTAACCCTAGGAGGTGAAACGCCAAAAGTCATGTGGGCCCCTATGGGTAAGTTGGTGCCTCAACTTTCTGGGGTCATAACATTTTCATATGACCTTTGTTTTAGGTGTGTGATATCCCTTTGTAAAGTTTTTTCAGAGAAATACACATTACGCCATCAAACTCTGACTCCGTCTACGGTTTGACTATGATGAGCGAAAAAAACACTGTTTAGGGCTCCAAAATTGCCCTGGAAGTACAACAAGATGTGATGACATGAAAACAAACAAAATAATATAGTTGGATTAGGTGAGAGGCCACCAGTATCCACTTTGAAGATGTGTATGGCTTCAGACATCCCTAGAAGTATAGAACCCAAAATTACCAAAAAGTATAGAAGAACGTGTTGAACTAAAAATAGAGAAGAGGAGCCAGTTGGAATAGGTGGGTGGCCACCAATATCCACTTGGATCAATCCTCCCCCCTTAGGAAGAAATGGTCTCCATTGCGCTAAGTTCCCCATCAGGTGAGGAAACTTCTGCTGGATTTTGCCTAGGGTGAGACACTTTCCTTGGTATAGGAGCTGCCCTTCCTTGACAACCTGATAAAGATGGATCCTCTGTTGGTGAGTGCCCTTGACATGTGTGTCCACTATATAATCAATGGATTCTTGTTCCATGCAGTCATGCTTGAGCTCTGTTGGTGTTAGTTGTTCTGCGATCTTTGAGGAGTCCAATAATGGTGGAAAATATGGCCAAAGGAGGTCCACATTGAACACTGGGTACAGGCCAAGGAAGGGTGGAGTGTTGAGCTCAAAAGAATTTCTACCCAGATCCTTGGTGATAGTGTAAGGTCCATAGCAAAGTGGGCAGATCTTTCGATGTGTCCCTGTGAGACACTCCTTCTACAAATGTAACCAGACTTTGTCTCCAACCTAAAACTAGTGTGGTACCCCGTGTTGAGCATGGCACTACTTGTACTTAACATTTGATTTCTACAAATTTCTGCAAAATCTCCTGGACATGTTGGTGGATGTGATGAATCCACTCAATGAATCTGGTGGCTTTGTCGGTCTCAGATTGAACATGGGAAGAGTCTTTCTGTGTGGTGGCAAGAGGTAGTGCAACATCAATGGGACCCAAGTCTTGTGATTAGTGTGGATGATCGTCTCCTTTCCTAGAATGTAATTTTTTCATTGATGACAAGCTTGTACAATGGAATACATTTCCTTGTCATAGGTGGGATATTTCCGGACAATATCTAAGAGTGTCTCACTATGCTATGCCACTCGATGAACATGTTGAGTGAGAAATGTGCCTACATTAACATAGTAATATGAATCACTCTCAATCTTGAATGGGTGTTGTAGATAGGGGAAGGAGAGTACTAGAGCTGAGCACAAGCGATGCTTCAAATCATCGAATGCTCATTTTTGTTCCTTCCCCCACACAAAATTTTCTCTACCACCACGTTTGGTCATCTAGCTGAGGGCCCATGCAATATGGGAGAATCCCAACACGAACCGTCGGTAGAAGTTGGCCAGTCCCAAGAAGCTCTGAAGCTCGGATAGTGTGGTCGGGGTTGGCCAGTCACGAATGAATTATATCTTAGCTATATCAACATGTACCCCATGCTCATCAACAATGTATCCCAAGTATTGGACCTTGTTCATGCCAAAAGAGCATTTTTCCAAGTTGGCATATAGCTTGTGTTTCCACAGAGTGCTCAATATGCCACATATGCTCCTCCCAAGTTCTATTGAATATGAGGATGTCATCCAAATATAACACCAAAAATGAGTTGGTGAAGGGTCTCAATACATCATCCATCAACTTGATGAAAGTGGTTGGTGCATTTGTTAAGCCGAAGGTTATGACCAACCATTCAAAGAGACCTTCTTTAGATTTGAAAGTTGTCTTCCATACATCAGTTGGTTTGATGGGAACCTGGTGGTAGCCATACTTTAGGTCAATCTTGTTGAAGAAATTTCCCCCCTTGAGTTGGTCAAGAAGGTCATCAAGCCTAGGAATTAGGTACTGGTTCCTGACTGTGATTTTGTTTAAGGATCTGTAATCAATGCAGAGTCACCAAGTATTGTCCTTCTTTTGCACCAGCACAATCGGGCTTCCGTAATGCGAGGATCTGGGTTTGATGTGCCCCATTTGAAGAAGCTCTTGGATCTGATTCCTGATTTCATCATTTTCCATCAGTGAGAAATGATAGACTGGTCCATCAGGTAGAGGTGCACCAGGGGTCAAATCAATTGGATATTTGAATTGGTAGTGCATCGATACCTCAGTGGGTGAGGAGAATATGCCTCTATATTCTTCCACAAGCCCGTCCACTTTCCTCTGCTACAAAGACAGGCTCTATGTAGAGGCCACAAATGTGGCGGAGACCTTATGCTTACTGTGAGAATGAATCACAAAGAAGATGAACTTCCCAGTCTATGAAATGAACTTACTGCATTGCTTAAGAGAGATTAAAGAAATAGTGGTAGGTCGTGCTACCTCTGGTATCATGTACAATTGTCTATCCAAAGGAATAATAACACTGCGGGGTCTAGAATCATACACAACATGATGCTTCAACAAATATGGTTGTCCTAAAAGAACATTACAAAATTCAAGGGGAGAAATATTACACAATACCTCATATTTGAAAGGCTTGATGTCATAGGGCAGACGACACTGTTTACTAAAACAAAGATCTCTTCCTTGGTGGAGCTAATCAATGGTGTAGGGATGCAGGTGCAATGTCATTGGCTGGTCCAACTGCTTGATGACCTCTGCTGAAATCAGGTTCTTTTGACTGCCGCTATCAACAATGAAATGAAGTGGAGCCCCCTTTACCACATCTATGAGTGAAAGAGGTGTTCCAATGCCTTTGGTTCTCTTCGTTCACTTGGCCAGATTTTTGTGGTAACGATAGTGGAAATGGGTTCAACATCGACAATCTACTTCCCTCCTTCGAGATTTGCTTTAGAATCAGAATCAACCTCTGACTTGGAAGCCTTCAACTCGACCACGAGTGACTACTTGGAGCGAAATTCTTCAGTGTTGTGCCAACGTATTTTATGGTACTCACACCATTTTCCCATGTCCTTCTTCATCTTCTCATTGCGCTTCTTGTGTTGCGGATTGGACTGGTTTTCCTGAGAGTGGCCATATTTTCTATGTCCCTTGCTGTGTGCATTGGGGCCGCCTTTTCCTTGCTTCAACTATGAGGAGTTTGCAGATCCAAACTCTCGCCTCTTCTGCTTAAATTTATACTCGATCTTGACAACGTACCTATAAGGTGTACCCAATGAGGTGATGTACGGAAAATACATTTCTATTTGAATGTATCTATGAAAACAACCATGGTATTTGAGCACCAGATGTCGCTCAAAGTATTTGATACCCAATTTGGTGTGCAGGGTATGGAAAATATTGGTGAAATATGGTACTTTCTGGTCCCTTTCTTGACGCAGGGTGGTCCATCTAGTGTACTAGTCATCGTAGCTTCCAATAGGGTTGTATTGTTATTTAATGGCATCTCGAAAGGAATCACATGTAAGGGAAACCACAAATATTGTAGATTCCTCTATGGCCCTTTGCTCAGAGTAAGTGTCCCACCATTCCTTAACATAGGGGACAACCTTGAGGAGTGTAGAAGTAATCTTTTCCCTATCGGAAAAATTGTGGACCGAAAAATACCCTTTAAGAAGATTCAATCATTTATCTACAACATTTGCATCTATCAGTCCTTCAAATAATGGAATATCAAAATTTACCTCTACCTTGAAGGGGTTTGCATGGTCGCTTAATGAAGATGATTCTTCTGTGGGCAGCCGTCGAAGGATCTGCGCAAAGTTGTCCATCATTTCATTCCTTTGTCATGCAATGGATTACTCAAGCAACATTTTAAAAGGATGTCATGCTCTATCATCTTTCTTTTTGTCTCCCATGGGTTGTTTTCAGGCTCGGCGTGGTCGATATTGCAATGACTCGATTGGTTCGAGTCCCAAATTCTTATACCCAGATATTTTTGGGGACATGCATGAACAAAAATAAATGAAGAGTAGAACGCTCTGATACCATTGATCCATATTTAGGAGTGGAATGAATTGATTAACAGACTAAATAAAATAAACAAAGAGATATGAAGAACACCATAGATATCCAATGAACAATATATTATATTGAATAAATGAAATAGGTTGAAACTGTAAAATTTTTGAACTAAAACACTTGCTCGAATGGTGGTAGCTATCTTTGAGAAGAGATGTGGATGCTACACACATGTGTCTAAGAAGAAAAAAAATAAAATGATGCTCCAAAGGCCTTTTTGATATTATTCATGAATGCCAAAACCCTATACATCCAAAAATCTAACCCTAGGAGGTGAAAAACCAAAATTCATGTGGGCCCCTATGGGTAAGTTGGTACCTTAACTTCCAGGGGTCGTAACTTTTGCATACAACCTCCATTTTAGGTGCATGATTTCCCATTGGAAGGGTCTTTGAGAGAACTACACATTACACCATCAAACTTTGACTTCGTCTACAATTTGACTGTGGCAAGCCAAAAAAACATTGTTTAGGGCTCCAAAACGGCCTTAGAAGTACAACAAGATGTGTTGACATGAAATCATACAAAATAATCCATTTGGATTAGGTGAGAGGCCACCAGTATCCACTTGGAAGATGTGTAGGGCTTCAGACAACCCCATAAACGTAGAACCCACAATTACCAAGAACTACAAAAGAACACGTTGAACTAAAAATAGACAAGAGGAGTCAGTTCGAATAGGTGGGTGGCCACCAATATCCACCTGGATCAATCCTCCCCCCTTAGGAAGAAATGGTCTCCATTTTTTTGAGTCCCCTCATCAGGTGAGGAAACTTCTGTTAGATTTGGCCCTAGGTGAACCACTTGCCTTGGTGTGGGAGTTTCCCTATATTGACAACCTGATAAAGTTGGATCCTCTGCTGGCGAGTGCCCTTGACCTATGTGTCCATTATCTGATTAGAGAATGCTTGTTCCATGTAGTTAGGGTTGAGCTATGGTGTCCGTTGTTATTTGATCTCTGAGCTGTCCAATAATGGTGGAAAATATGGCCGAAGGAGCTCCACATTGAATAATGAGTGTAGGCCAAGGAAGGGTGGAGTGTTGAGATTGAAAGAATTGTTACCCATAGCCTTGGTGATAGTGTAAGGCCCATATCCAAGTGGGCAGAGCTTTCGATGGGGCCTTGTGAGACTCTCCTTCTGCAAATGTAACCAGACTTTGTCTCCAACCTAAAATTGCTGCGGTACCCTGTGTTGATCATGGCACTGCTTGTACTTAGCATTGGATTTCTGCAAAATATCCTAAAGATATTGGCGGATGTGTTGAATCCTCTTAATGAATCTGGTGGATTTTTCGGTCTCAAACTGAACATGGGAAGAGTATATAGTTGTGGTGGAAAGAGTTAGTGCAACATCAATGGGACCCAAGGGTTCAAATCCTAGCCCCACCTAAAATGTGCTATGGTCAGTGGAGCTATGGACAACCTTGTTGTAACTGTGTTGAACATAGGGAAGACTCTCATCCCATGTAAATGGATGCTTAGAGTTGCACATGCACATGATGTGCACAATTATCCGATTGATGACCTATATTTGGTCATCTATTTGGGGGTGGAAAGCAATGGATTTAGTGAGCTTAGTGTCCAACAGTGACGAGAGACTCAACCAAAATGGGTTGAGGAACCTATTGTCCCTGTCGGAGATGTATTTATGTGGTATTCCAAAATGGACCCACACTCGTTCAAAGAAGATCTTGACAGTATCTTCCACTGTGGCCATCTTCGAAAACCAATCAAAAACCACAAATACGCAGTCATTACCTTGCTTGGTGGACGGAAGGCTAGACATGCAATCCATTGAGATGGATTCCTAAGGCTTCGCGGGAGTAGGAAGAGGGGTGTATAAGCCTTGCTTCTTGATGACTATCTTGGAAATGGCATAGGAAGTGTAATATTTGATATAATTGCTGACGTCCTATCAAAGTTTTGGCCAATAAAAATGTTTCTGAAGAACGACCATAGTTTTCTCCACGCCAAAATGTCCTACCATATGACTATAGTGGGATTCCAAAATCAATTTTGCATGAACACAGAGGTGGCCCAAATGACATAATATTCTGTCCTGAATGTGAAAATCGATGACAATCACAACTGTACCCACGAGCTGATAGGTGGTGGCGAAGTCCAAATCTTGCTGGTGCTATAGAGGGAAAACCCTTCGATGGACTACAGTAGGGTTCAACGTGTAGGCAGAGCTAACCATCTAAAGTATCCTAATTTTAAAAACTACCCCGAAAATACCCCACATTCATGCATAAAATACAAAGTATAAGGATTCAATGACTGTACCTTAAACTTCACATCCAGTGTCTATCCTTTTGCATTCAGTTGTTCCTTGACTACAAATCTCCTCCCAAGGCCGACCTGTATTCATAAACAAACAAACAAAGAACTACGAACATGCATCTCATATATGAAGTAGTGGGTTAGATTTCATAATCAAATATAAATCAAACATAATGATTGAACACATCATATGGTGGGACAAATGAAGTACTTCTTTATATTAATCTCACAAAATCACTTACAAATGAAATCGATGACTGATCCTCGAAATTGGTCTGGGCTCCTCTTCACCAAGCTCCAATTGCTTCCACGTATCTTTCTCCTCTCACAATTCTCTCTAGGGAAATGGCACAAGCTACTGAATGAGGAAAAAGGAAAGAATAGGGAATTCTGGCTCAAAACTCACAATGTGGTTGCAAATTCTTGGGGCAAGGGGGAAAAGTGAAATGGGGAGAGTTTCACTATTCTTATGCTTAGCTTTTGAATGAGACCCCAACACCTCCTTTTATATGACAAAAGAATGGATATTTGGTTGGGTGATAGGATATAGGCAGTGCGATAGTTGGGAAACTACCCAATAGCCCGTAATCTCAGCGAATTCCTTGCAACTTTTTAATTTTTGCAACTTTTGTGAGTATACGGGAGCTGTAATGGTGCAACTAGTGTATGTAGATGAGATGTAGTGGTGCAACAAGCATGTGTACGCAGGAAGTAATTGTGCAAGGCATGTACATCTTCAAAAATGTGGGTTTTAAGAAGATTTTCTCAATGATGTCTTGGAAAAAATGGCAAGTAAGGGGGCCTGATTCCAGGTATGCATGTATGGTGTAATTTAGGGTTATAACAGCTGGTAAAGTTAGGGCCACTCAGATGCCTCATGTCCACAGGAATGGAGCACAGTGGTGAATGAAACCATGGGAGGTAGATTGAGGCAGTCAGCGACATGATTTGAGATCCCTGTCTTATACTTGATGTTGATATGGAACTGCTACAGGTAGGTGGATCACTTCTGATGGCGGTCGTTCTGGAATTTCTCCTATGTCTGTATGAACTGCAGAGGCTCGTGATCAATGTGGATGATCATATCCTTTCCCATAATGTAATGTTTCCATTGACGACAGACTTGTATAATGGAATAAATTTCCTTGTCATAGGTGGGGTATTTTCGGATAGTATCTAAGAGTTTATCACTATGGTATGCCACCATATGATCATGCTAATTGAGAACTGCGCCTACAACATAGTCAGATGCATCAGTCTTAATCTCGAATGATTGTTGCAAATCGAGCAAGGAGAGTACTGGAGATGAGAAAAAGTGATGCTTCATATCATCGAATGCTCCTTGTTGTTCCTTCCCCCACACAAAAGTTTCCCTGCCACCAGCCTTGGTCACTAGCTGAGGACCCATGAAATATGGGAGAATCCTAACATAAACTGTTGGTAGAAGTTGGCCAGTACCAAGAAGCTCTGAAGCTTGGTTAGTGTGGTTGAGGCTGTCCAGTCACAGATGACTTGGATCTTAGTTGGATCAACATGTACCCCTTGATCATCAACAATATAGCCCAAGTATTGGACCATGTTCGTGCCAAAAGAGCATTTTTCCAATTTGGCATATAGATTGTGCTGCCGCAAAGTGCTCAAAACCTATTGAATATGCCGCATGTGCTTTTCCCAAGTTCTACTGAAGATGAGTATGTAATTCAAATATACCACCACAAAATAGTTGAAGGGTCTCAATACATCATTCATGAACCTCATGAAAGTGGTTGTTGCATTTGTTAAGACGAAGGGCATGACCATCCATTCAAAGAGACTTTCTTTAGATTTGAAGGTTGTCTTCCATACATTAGTTGGTTTGATGGGAACCTAGTGGTAGCCAGAATTTAGGTCAATATTGATGAAGAAATTTCCCCCCTTGAGTTGTTCAAGAAGGTTATCAATCATGGGAATTGGGTATTTGTTCCTAACTGTGATTTTGTTTAAGGCTCTGTAATCAATGCAGAGTTGCCAAATCGTGTCCTTCTTTTGGACTAGTACAATCAAACTTCTGCAAGGGGAGGAGCTATGTCTAATGTTCCCCTTTTGAAGAAGCTCTTGGATCTGACACTTGATTTCATCATTTTCCATCAGCAAGCGACGATAAATTGGTCCATTAGGTAGAGCTACACCGAGGGTTAGATCAATCAGATGCTTGACTTCGTAGCGTGTCAGTACCCTAGTGGGTGAGGATAATATGACTCTATATTCTTCCATGATATTGTCCACTTGCTTTTGTTTCAAAGAGAGGCTCTGTGTAGAGGCCACGAGTGTGGCAACGACCTTCTACTTACTGTGAGCATATATCAAAAAGAAGATGAACTTCTCGATTTGTGAAATGAAGTTACTGCATTTCTTCGGAGAGATTAAAGAAATAACGGTAGGCGGCGCTACCTATAGTATCCTATAAAATTGCCTACCCAAATTAATAATAAAATTGTAGGGTCTAGAATCATACACAACATGACGCTTCCACAAATATGGTTGTCCTAAAATAACATCACAAACTTCAAGGGGAGAAATATCACACAATACCTTATCTTTGAAAGTCTTGATGTCGTAGGGCAGACGACACTGTTGGCTGACACAAAGATCTCTTCCTTGGAGAATACAACCGATGGTGTAGGGCCACAGGTGTGGTGTCATTGGAAGGTCCAACCACTTGACGACCTCTATTGAAATCAGGTTCTTTAGAATATCTCTATCGAAAATGAAATGAAGCGGAGCCCCATTTACCCAAATCTGTGAGTGAAAGAGGCGTTCCCATTCCTCTTGTTCTTTTGGTTGGTGGTAGAGAAAGTGGCATCGTGTTCAACATAGATAATATGCTTCCCTCCTTCAGGATTTGATTCAGAATCAGAATCGACCTCTCACTCGGAAGCCTTCAACTCGACCACGAGTGACTGCTTGGGGCGACATTCTTTAGTGTTGTGCTAAGGGATTTTGGGGTACTCACACCATTTTCCTGTGTCCTTCTTCATATTCTCATTTCCCTTCTTGTGTTGCATCTTGGACTAGTTGTCCTGAGAGTGGCCATATTTTCTCTATCCATTTTTGTGTGGGTTGGGGCCACCTTTTCCCTGATTTGGTTGTGAGGAGTTTTCATATTCGAACTCTCACCTCTTCTGCTTGATCTTGACAACGTATTTATAAGCTATACCCAATGAGGTGATGTCCAAAAAATCCATTTTTGTATGAATGTATATATGCAAACAAACGTGGTATTTGAGCACTAGATGTCACTCAGAGTCTTTGATACCCAATTTGGTGCTTAGGGTATGGAAAATATTAGTGAAATTTGGTACTGTCTAGTCCCTTTCTTAATGCAGGGTGGTCCATCTGGTGTATTGGTCCTCGTAGCTTCCAAAAGGGTAGTAATGTTATTTAATGGCATCTTGGAAGGAATACCATGTAGGGGAAACCAAAAATATTGCAGATTCCTCTATGGCCCTTTTCTCAAAATAAGTGTCCCACCAGTCCTTAACATGGGGGAAAACCTTGAGGAGTGCAAAAGTAATATTTTCCCTATCGGAAAAATTGTGGAGCGAAAAATACCCTTCAAGCAGATTCAACCATTTATCTATAGAATCCACATCTATCAGTCCTTCAAATAATGGAATATAAAAATTTACATGTACCTTGAAGGGGGTCGCATGGATGCTTGATGGAGATGCTTCTCCTGTGGGTAGCCGCCAAAGGATCTATGCAAAGTTGTCCATCATTTCATTCCTTTGTCATGCAAGGGATTCCTCAAGCAACATTTTAAAAGGATCTCCTGCTCCATCATATTTATTTTCATTTCCCATGGGTTTTTTTCGGTCTCAGTACAATCGATCTTGCAATGAATCGATTGGTTTGAGTCCCAAATTCTTGTACCCATATCTTGTCGGGGACATGCATGAAGAAAAATAAATGAAGAGTAGATTGCTCTTATACCACTGATCTGGATTTAGGAGAAGAACAAACTAATTAACAAAATGAAGACAACAAACACATAGATATGAAGAACAAAATAGATATCCAGTGAACAATATCTTCTATTGAATAAATGAAATAGGATGAAACTGTAAAAATACAGAACTAAAACACTTGCTCGAATGGTGGTAGCTATCTCTGAGAAGAGATGCGGTTGCTACGCACATTCGTTTGTGTAGAAAAAAATTACAATGAAGCTCTAGAGGCCTTTTTGATATTACTCATGAATTCCAAAACCCTAGACATCCAAAAACCTAACCCTAGGAGGTGAAACGCCAAAAGTCATGTGGGCCCCTATGGGTAAGTTGGTACCTCAACTTCCTGGGGTCGTAAATTTTGCATAAGAACTCCGTTTTAGGTGCGTTATACCCCGTTGGAAAGGTATTTAAGAGAATTACACATTTCACTATCAAAATTTGACTGTGCCTACATTTTTACTGTGGGAAAAAAAAAAAAAAACACTATTTATGGCTTCAAAATGGCCTTGGAAGTACAATAAGATGTGCTGACATGAAAAAATACAAAATAATCCACTTGGATTAGGTGAGAGGCCACCAATATCCACCTAGAAGATGTGTAGTGATTCAGACAACCACATAAGTGTATAACCCACAATTACCAAGAATTACAAAAGAATGTGTTGAACTAAAAACATACAAGAAGAGCCAGTTGGAATATGTGGGTGGCCACCAATATCCACCTGGATCACCCTTGGACTACTCACATGCATCAAAAGTTTTTTACTTCTCTCATTATTTGAAACTCACTACTATTCCTATCTTACAGATAACAACTCCTACAAGAGGGGCAAATGTAGTGTATGAGGTTCACACTTGGCTATTCACATATTTCTACCCACAAGGAGGTGCATTTTTTGGTTCACTCCTATGCTACATTCATATGTGACCCACTCAATGATGATAAGTTACCACTCAAGAACTACTATAATGTGATGCACAATTTTCTTGTATTTCCCATCACCTTATTCTAGATGTGGAACATATCTAGGTGTTTTGGTGAATCCTCCCCATAGACAGGTGACATCCCCCTTGGATCGGGTTTTGTTAAGCCCTAATACTGGCTCATTACCCCTTAATTGGGGCATATTATATTAGTAATGTTATTTTATTTATGTCGGCTTTAGGCCATTAGTTGTAATTATACCTCCTAGTCTCC
>JZKD02S0116219.1:0-12377 GCA_000966675.3 Picea glauca | reverse complement strand
TGAATAGAAAGAGCCCCCCATCGAGGTGACAGTGGGTGGGGGAAGCTCCTGTTACGCCGGTTTCTACCCTTGACTCAAGCTTTTTAACCTTTCCTACAAACCGTGCGATAACATCGCCAGCAAAATCCCTTGGAGTCAAAATCATGGGATTTTAAGTGTGTCGCCCAATTGATTTCCAAACAAAATGGATCATTATACATAACAACACACATCAAAATCACCCCCTCTCTCTCTCTCTCTCTCTCTCTCTCTCTCTCTCTCTCTCTCTCTCTCTCTCTCTTAAAATTTAAATAATTTAATATTTATCTAAACAAAAATTAAACATCTACAAGACAATTTATATAAATATAATTAAATATATATGAGACAATTTATATCAACATTTTCACATTTTTTATAAAAAAAATTATTCACTAACACATTCATATAAAATTATTTACTAAATTTAAAAAAAATCATCAATTTATTTATATCATGAATTAAATTCTTCATTCTTTCATAAAAACCTTTACTCTTAAAAAAAAATCACTAACAATTTTCTATAAAATTATTTATTAAATTTAAAAAATTATTAATTTATTTATATAATGAACTAAATTCTTCATTCTTTCATAAAAACCTTTACTCTTAATCGATTCCAATTCATATTTCAATATTCGATCTCGATTTTGAAAAAATAAACCTTTTTATATAAAACTCTAAAAACATTATTTAAAAAGTGTGTTATAATTTCTATGGTGGTTCATTTTGTTGATCTTTGGAACACATTAAATAATTCTCCTTCTCCCGTACCAACCATCTTGATTAAACAATTTCCCCATATAACCATTTGAATAAAAATTAAAGTAAAAAAGTGCACACCAATACCAATCATAAACAAAAGGTAACCTCTAAACAATTTAACACGTGTATTGTAAATGCATCACATAAGAATGAAGACTTAATTGAAATAATTCATTGGGTCCTTGAACTAGCCAAAAAGTAATATTGAGGTTTTGTTGAGGTTTTCTTTTTAAATTTTTATTAATTGTAATAAATTTTAATGTATTTTAAAAATGTTAAATATATAATTTAGAGAATTAGTTTAAGTGGTTATGAGTAATATGTGAGATGTTTTCTCCAATAATAATCAGTAAGATGTGAGATATTTTCCTTCAATGATGAGGGAGGAAGATCAAGTGTTCTACTATCCCTTCAGAATTAGGCTTTATAATCAAGCACTTCATTTATCATTGAATTATGTAAGTATTTCAAACTTATATGATTTATTGACTTGTGTAATTATTAAATTCTCAAATAATCAAAAAATAGTATTGAGGTTTTGCACTTTAACTTTTAAATAATCTTTTGTACAATCTCCTTTTGAATATTATTATTATTATTTCATCTTGTTTTCTTCTTATTAATATATTAAGTAGGTCTATTTTTTTTTTTTAATTGAATATATAAACATTTTGATGCACTTCTCACTTTATTATTGAAATTAAATAAATAAATACATTATAAAAACACTCTTACAATTTATGTATGTTAAAGAAATATTGATTATTTGTATATTATATTCTCTATATTAAATAAATATATATTATTATAATTTATATATGTTAAAGAAACACATTACAAATGTACCATAAAAATTCCAAGTATACCACAAAAAATCCTAATGCACTACACAAATATAATAACTTTCTATCACAAAATATCAAAGGAATCAAACCATTAAAATTTGGCTTCATCGAGCTCACCAATATTCTTCTTGTAGGCTGTGAGGATGACCATCTTTGAAAATCGATCATGACCATAAATACACAGTCATTACCTTTCTTGGTGGATGGAAGGTCAGACATGTAATCCATTGAGATGGATTCCCAAGGCTTCTCGAGAGTAGGAAGAGGGGTGTATAAGCCTTGATTCTTGATGGTTGGGTTGAAAATGGCACATGCAATGCAAGATCTGATATACTTGACGATGTCATGTCGAATTTTTGGCCAATAAAAATGTTTTCGAAGAACGACCACAATTTTCTCCACGCCAAAATGTCTTGCCATGCGACTGTAGTGGGCTTCCCAAATAAGCTTTGCACGCTCTCTTGTAGGAACACAAAGATGACCCATATGGCATAATAGTCCATCTTGAATGTGAAAATCGGTGATAGTCATGTCTATACCCAAGAGATGATAGGTGGTGGTGAAGTTAGGATCTTGCTGGTAAAGTTGGGGCCACTCAGATGCCTCTTGTCCACAGGAATGGAGCACAATGGTGAGTGAAACCATGGGAGGTCAATTGAGGCAGTCAACGAAATGATTTGATATCCTTGTCTTATACTTGATGTTCAGATGGAACTGCTGCAGGTAGGTGGAGCAATTTTGATGGCGGTCGTTTTGTAATTTCCCTATGTTTGTATGAACCGCAAAGGCTTGTGATCAGTGTGGATGATCGTCTCCTTTCCCATAATGTAATTTTTCCATTGATGATAGGATTGTACAATGAAATACATTTCCTTGTAATAGGTGGGGTATTTTGAGACAGTATCTAAGAGTGTCTCACTATGGTATGCCACTAGATGACCGTGCTGAGTGAGAACTGCACCTACAACATAGTCAGATGCATCAGTCTCAATCTTGAACGGTTGTTGTAGATCGGGAAAGGATAGTACTGGAGCTGAGCACAAGAGATGCTTCAGATCATCGAATTCTCATTGTTGTTCCTTCCCCCACAAAAACTTTTCCCTTCCACTGCCCTTGGTCACCTGGATGAGGGCCCATTCAATACGGGAGAATCCCAACATGAACCGTCGGTAGAAGTTGGCCAGTCCTAAGAAGCTCCGAAGCTTGGTTAGTGTGGTCAAGGCTGTCCAGTCACCAATGACTTGGATCTTAGCTGGATCAAAATGTACCCCATGCTCATCAATAATGTAGCCAAAGTATTGGACCCTGTTCATGCCCTCCAAGCTGGCATATAGCTCGTGTTGCCGTAGAGTTCTAAAAAGTTGTTGAATATGTTGCATGTTTTCCTCCCAAGTTTTGTTGAAGATGAGGATGTCATCCAAATATACCATACCACCACAAAAGATTCAGTGAAGGGCCTGAATACATCATCCATCAACCTTATGAAAGTGGTTGGTGCATTTGTTAAGCCGAAGGGCATGAATAACCATTCAAAGAGAATTTATTTTGATTTGAAGGCTATCTTCCATACTTCAATTGGTTCAATGGGAACCTAGTGGTAGCTAAACTTTATGTTAGTCTCGCTGAAGATATTTTCCTCCTTGAGTTGGTCAAGAAGGTAATCAATCCTGGGAATTGGTTACTGGTTCTTGATTGTGATTTTGTTTAAGGCTCTGTAATCAATGCAGAGTCACCAAGTCCTGTTCTTCTTCTAGACCAGTACAATCGGGATTCCACAAGGGGAAGACCTAGGTCTGATGTGCCCATTTTGAAGAAGCTCTTGGATCTGACACATGATTTCATCATTTTCCATCAGTGAGCGATGATATACTGGTCCATTAGGTAGAGGTGCACTGCGGGTCAAATCAATCAGATGCTTGACTTGGAAATGCATTGGTACCCCGACGGGTGAGGAGAAGATGTCTATGTATTCTTCCACGATCCCATCCACTTGCTTCTATTTCAAAGAGAGGTTCTGTGTAGAGGTAACCAATGTGGCACTGACCTTCTTCTTACTATGAGAATGAATAAAAAAGAATACAAACTTCTCGGTCTATGAAAATAACTTACTGCATTTCTTAGAAGATATCAAAGAAATAACGATAGGTGGCGCTACCATTGGTATCCTGTACAATTGTCTACCCAAAGTAATAATAACACTGCAGGGTCTAGACTCATACACAACATGACACTTCCACAAATATGGTTTTCCTAAAAGAAAATCACAAACTTCAAGGGGAGAAATATCACACAAAACCTCATATTTGAAAGGCTTAATGCCGTAGGGAAGACGACACTGTTGGCTAAAACAAAGATCTCTTTCCTTGGCAAAGCTAGCCAATGGTGTAGGGTTGTGGGTGCAGTTTCCTTGACAAGTCTAACCGCCCGATGACCTTTGCTGAAATCAGGTTCTTCTGACTGCCGCTATCAACAATGAAATTAAGCGGAGCCCCATTTACCCACATATGTGAGTGAAAGAGGCATTCCCCTTCCTCCGGTTCTTCTGGTTTGCTTGGCTAGAATTTGGTAGTAGCGACAGTGGAACAGGGTTCAAAATTGATAATCCACTTCCCTCCTTTGGGATTCGATTCAAAATCAGAATCAACCTCTGACTCAGAATCCTTCATCTCAACCATGAGTGACTGCTTGGAGCGACATTCTTCAGTGTTGTGCCAATGGATTTTATGGTACTCACACCATTTTCCCATGTCCTTCTTCATCTTCTCGTTTCCCTTCTTGTGTTGCGGCTTGGACTGGTTGTCCTAAGAGTGACCATATTTGATCTGTCCCTTGTTGTGTAGGTTGGGGATGCCTTTGCCTTGCTTCAACTGTGAGGAGTTTGCAGATCCGAACTCTTGCCTCTTCTGCTTAAATTTATTCTCGATCTTGATAACGTATCTATAAGACGTACCCAATGAGATGATGTCTAGAAACTCCATTTCTGCGAGTTTCTGTTTGAATGTATCTATGAAAAAAACCACAATATTTGGGAACAAGATGTCGCTCAGAGTCTTTGATACCCAATTTGGTGTGTAGGGTATGGAAAATATTGTTGAATTCTGGTCCCTTTCTTGACGCAGGTTGGTCCATCTGGTGTACTAGTCCTCATAGCTTCCAACAGGGTAGTATTGTTCTTTAATGACATCCTAAAAGAAAACCATGTAGGGGAAACCAAAAATATTGCAGATTCCTCTATGACCCTTTTCTCAGAGTAAGTGTCCCACCAGTCCTTAACATGGGGGATGAAATTGAGGAGTGAAAAATTAATATTTTCCCTATCGGAAAATTTGTGGACCGAAAAATAACCTTCAAGTAGATTCCACCATTTATCTACAACATCCAAATCTATGAGTCCTTCAAATAATGAAATATCAAAATTTACTTGTACCTTGAAGGGGGTTGCATGGCCATTTTATGAAGATGCTTCTCCTGCGGGCAACCGCCTAAGGATCTGAGAAAATTTGTCCATCATTTCGTTCTTTTGTCGCGCAAGGTCTTCCTCAAGAAACATTATAAAAGGATCTCCTGCTCCATCATATTTATTTTCATCTTCCATGGGTTGTTTTCGGGCTCAGCGTGACCGATCTTGCAATGACTTGATTGGTTCGAGTCCCAACTTCTTGTACCCAGATCGTGTCGGGGACATGCACGAAGAAAAATAAATGAAGAGAAGACCGCTTTGATACCATTGATCCATATTTAGGAGCAGAATGAACTGATTAACATAGTGAATACAATAAGCACAAATATGTGAAGAACAACACATATATCTAGTGAACAATATCTTCTATTGAATAAATGAAATAGGCTAAAACTGTAAAACTGCAGAACTGAAACACTTGCTCAAATGGTGGTAGCTATCTCTGAGAAGAGATGTGGTTGCTACGCGCATCCTTTTGAGCAGAAAAAAATTACAATGAGGCTCCAGAGGCATTTTTTTATAGTACTCATGAATTCCAAAACCCTAGACATCCAAAAACCTAACCCTAGGAGGTGAAACGCCAAAAGTCATGTGGGCCCCTATGGGTAAGTTGGTGCCTCAACTTTCTGGGGTCATAACATTTTCATATGACCTTTGTTTTAGGTGTGTGATATCCCTTTGTAAAGTTTTTTCAGAGAAATACACATTACGCCATCAAACTCTGACTCCGTCTACGGTTTGACTATGATGAGCGAAAAAAACACTGTTTAGGGCTCCAAAATTGCCCTGGAAGTACAACAAGATGTGATGACATGAAAACAAACAAAATAATATAGTTGGATTAGGTGAGAGGCCACCAGTATCCACTTTGAAGATGTGTATGGCTTCAGACATCCCTAGAAGTATAGAACCCAAAATTACCAAAAAGTATAGAAGAACGTGTTGAACTAAAAATAGAGAAGAGGAGCCAGTTGGAATAGGTGGGTGGCCACCAATATCCACTTGGATCAATCCTCCCCCCTTAGGAAGAAATGGTCTCCATTGCGCTAAGTTCCCCATCAGGTGAGGAAACTTCTGCTGGATTTTGCCTAGGGTGAGACACTTTCCTTGGTATAGGAGCTGCCCTTCCTTGACAACCTGATAAAGATGGATCCTCTGTTGGTGAGTGCCCTTGACATGTGTGTCCACTATATAATCAATGGATTCTTGTTCCATGCAGTCATGCTTGAGCTCTGTTGGTGTTAGTTGTTCTGCGATCTTTGAGGAGTCCAATAATGGTGGAAAATATGGCCAAAGGAGGTCCACATTGAACACTGGGTACAGGCCAAGGAAGGGTGGAGTGTTGAGCTCAAAAGAATTTCTACCCAGATCCTTGGTGATAGTGTAAGGTCCATAGCAAAGTGGGCAGATCTTTCGATGTGTCCCTGTGAGACACTCCTTCTACAAATGTAACCAGACTTTGTCTCCAACCTAAAACTAGTGTGGTACCCCGTGTTGAGCATGGCACTACTTGTACTTAACATTTGATTTCTACAAATTTCTGCAAAATCTCCTGGACATGTTGGTGGATGTGATGAATCCACTCAATGAATCTGGTGGCTTTGTCGGTCTCAGATTGAACATGGGAAGAGTCTTTCTGTGTGGTGGCAAGAGGTAGTGCAACATCAATGGGACCCAAGTCTTGTGATTAGTGTGGATGATCGTCTCCTTTCCTAGAATGTAATTTTTTCATTGATGACAAGCTTGTACAATGGAATACATTTCCTTGTCATAGGTGGGATATTTCCGGACAATATCTAAGAGTGTCTCACTATGCTATGCCACTCGATGAACATGTTGAGTGAGAAATGTGCCTACATTAACATAGTAATATGAATCACTCTCAATCTTGAATGGGTGTTGTAGATAGGGGAAGGAGAGTACTAGAGCTGAGCACAAGCGATGCTTCAAATCATCGAATGCTCATTTTTGTTCCTTCCCCCACACAAAATTTTCTCTACCACCACGTTTGGTCATCTAGCTGAGGGCCCATGCAATATGGGAGAATCCCAACACGAACCGTCGGTAGAAGTTGGCCAGTCCCAAGAAGCTCTGAAGCTCGGATAGTGTGGTCGGGGTTGGCCAGTCACGAATGAATTATATCTTAGCTATATCAACATGTACCCCATGCTCATCAACAATGTATCCCAAGTATTGGACCTTGTTCATGCCAAAAGAGCATTTTTCCAAGTTGGCATATAGCTTGTGTTTCCACAGAGTGCTCAATATGCCACATATGCTCCTCCCAAGTTCTATTGAATATGAGGATGTCATCCAAATATAACACCAAAAATGAGTTGGTGAAGGGTCTCAATACATCATCCATCAACTTGATGAAAGTGGTTGGTGCATTTGTTAAGCCGAAGGTTATGACCAACCATTCAAAGAGACCTTCTTTAGATTTGAAAGTTGTCTTCCATACATCAGTTGGTTTGATGGGAACCTGGTGGTAGCCATACTTTAGGTCAATCTTGTTGAAGAAATTTCCCCCCTTGAGTTGGTCAAGAAGGTCATCAAGCCTAGGAATTAGGTACTGGTTCCTGACTGTGATTTTGTTTAAGGATCTGTAATCAATGCAGAGTCACCAAGTATTGTCCTTCTTTTGCACCAGCACAATCGGGCTTCCGTAATGCGAGGATCTGGGTTTGATGTGCCCCATTTGAAGAAGCTCTTGGATCTGATTCCTGATTTCATCATTTTCCATCAGTGAGAAATGATAGACTGGTCCATCAGGTAGAGGTGCACCAGGGGTCAAATCAATTGGATATTTGAATTGGTAGTGCATCGATACCTCAGTGGGTGAGGAGAATATGCCTCTATATTCTTCCACAAGCCCGTCCACTTTCCTCTGCTACAAAGACAGGCTCTATGTAGAGGCCACAAATGTGGCGGAGACCTTATGCTTACTGTGAGAATGAATCACAAAGAAGATGAACTTCCCAGTCTATGAAATGAACTTACTGCATTGCTTAAGAGAGATTAAAGAAATAGTGGTAGGTCGTGCTACCTCTGGTATCATGTACAATTGTCTATCCAAAGGAATAATAACACTGCGGGGTCTAGAATCATACACAACATGATGCTTCAACAAATATGGTTGTCCTAAAAGAACATTACAAAATTCAAGGGGAGAAATATTACACAATACCTCATATTTGAAAGGCTTGATGTCATAGGGCAGACGACACTGTTTACTAAAACAAAGATCTCTTCCTTGGTGGAGCTAATCAATGGTGTAGGGATGCAGGTGCAATGTCATTGGCTGGTCCAACTGCTTGATGACCTCTGCTGAAATCAGGTTCTTTTGACTGCCGCTATCAACAATGAAATGAAGTGGAGCCCCCTTTACCACATCTATGAGTGAAAGAGGTGTTCCAATGCCTTTGGTTCTCTTCGTTCACTTGGCCAGATTTTTGTGGTAACGATAGTGGAAATGGGTTCAACATCGACAATCTACTTCCCTCCTTCGAGATTTGCTTTAGAATCAGAATCAACCTCTGACTTGGAAGCCTTCAACTCGACCACGAGTGACTACTTGGAGCGAAATTCTTCAGTGTTGTGCCAACGTATTTTATGGTACTCACACCATTTTCCCATGTCCTTCTTCATCTTCTCATTGCGCTTCTTGTGTTGCGGATTGGACTGGTTTTCCTGAGAGTGGCCATATTTTCTATGTCCCTTGCTGTGTGCATTGGGGCCGCCTTTTCCTTGCTTCAACTATGAGGAGTTTGCAGATCCAAACTCTCGCCTCTTCTGCTTAAATTTATACTCGATCTTGACAACGTACCTATAAGGTGTACCCAATGAGGTGATGTACGGAAAATACATTTCTATTTGAATGTATCTATGAAAACAACCATGGTATTTGAGCACCAGATGTCGCTCAAAGTATTTGATACCCAATTTGGTGTGCAGGGTATGGAAAATATTGGTGAAATATGGTACTTTCTGGTCCCTTTCTTGACGCAGGGTGGTCCATCTAGTGTACTAGTCATCGTAGCTTCCAATAGGGTTGTATTGTTATTTAATGGCATCTCGAAAGGAATCACATGTAAGGGAAACCACAAATATTGTAGATTCCTCTATGGCCCTTTGCTCAGAGTAAGTGTCCCACCATTCCTTAACATAGGGGACAACCTTGAGGAGTGTAGAAGTAATCTTTTCCCTATCGGAAAAATTGTGGACCGAAAAATACCCTTTAAGAAGATTCAATCATTTATCTACAACATTTGCATCTATCAGTCCTTCAAATAATGGAATATCAAAATTTACCTCTACCTTGAAGGGGTTTGCATGGTCGCTTAATGAAGATGATTCTTCTGTGGGCAGCCGTCGAAGGATCTGCGCAAAGTTGTCCATCATTTCATTCCTTTGTCATGCAATGGATTACTCAAGCAACATTTTAAAAGGATGTCATGCTCTATCATCTTTCTTTTTGTCTCCCATGGGTTGTTTTCAGGCTCGGCGTGGTCGATATTGCAATGACTCGATTGGTTCGAGTCCCAAATTCTTATACCCAGATATTTTTGGGGACATGCATGAACAAAAATAAATGAAGAGTAGAACGCTCTGATACCATTGATCCATATTTAGGAGTGGAATGAATTGATTAACAGACTAAATAAAATAAACAAAGAGATATGAAGAACACCATAGATATCCAATGAACAATATATTATATTGAATAAATGAAATAGGTTGAAACTGTAAAATTTTTGAACTAAAACACTTGCTCGAATGGTGGTAGCTATCTTTGAGAAGAGATGTGGATGCTACACACATGTGTCTAAGAAGAAAAAAAATAAAATGATGCTCCAAAGGCCTTTTTGATATTATTCATGAATGCCAAAACCCTATACATCCAAAAATCTAACCCTAGGAGGTGAAAAACCAAAATTCATGTGGGCCCCTATGGGTAAGTTGGTACCTTAACTTCCAGGGGTCGTAACTTTTGCATACAACCTCCATTTTAGGTGCATGATTTCCCATTGGAAGGGTCTTTGAGAGAACTACACATTACACCATCAAACTTTGACTTCGTCTACAATTTGACTGTGGCAAGCCAAAAAAACATTGTTTAGGGCTCCAAAACGGCCTTAGAAGTACAACAAGATGTGTTGACATGAAATCATACAAAATAATCCATTTGGATTAGGTGAGAGGCCACCAGTATCCACTTGGAAGATGTGTAGGGCTTCAGACAACCCCATAAACGTAGAACCCACAATTACCAAGAACTACAAAAGAACACGTTGAACTAAAAATAGACAAGAGGAGTCAGTTCGAATAGGTGGGTGGCCACCAATATCCACCTGGATCAATCCTCCCCCCTTAGGAAGAAATGGTCTCCATTTTTTTGAGTCCCCTCATCAGGTGAGGAAACTTCTGTTAGATTTGGCCCTAGGTGAACCACTTGCCTTGGTGTGGGAGTTTCCCTATATTGACAACCTGATAAAGTTGGATCCTCTGCTGGCGAGTGCCCTTGACCTATGTGTCCATTATCTGATTAGAGAATGCTTGTTCCATGTAGTTAGGGTTGAGCTATGGTGTCCGTTGTTATTTGATCTCTGAGCTGTCCAATAATGGTGGAAAATATGGCCGAAGGAGCTCCACATTGAATAATGAGTGTAGGCCAAGGAAGGGTGGAGTGTTGAGATTGAAAGAATTGTTACCCATAGCCTTGGTGATAGTGTAAGGCCCATATCCAAGTGGGCAGAGCTTTCGATGGGGCCTTATGAGACTCTCCTTCTGCAAATGTAACCAGACTTTGTCTCCAACCTAAAATTGTTGCGGTACCCTGTGTTGATCATGGCATTGCTTGTACTTAGCATTGGATTTCTGCAAAATATCCTAGAGATATTGGTGGATGTGTTGAATCCTCTTAATGAATCTGGTGGCTTTTTCGGTCTCAAACTAAACATGGGAAGAGTATATAGTTGTGGTGGAAAGAGGTAGTGCAACATCAATGGGACCCAAGGGTTCAAATCCTAGCCCCACCTAAAATGTGCTATGGTCAGTGGAGCTATGGACAGCCTTGTTGTAACTGTGTTGAACATAGGGAAGACTCTCATCCCATGTAAATGGATGCTTAGAGTTGCACATGCACATGATGTGCACAGTTATCCAATTGATGAACTATATTTGGTCATCTATTTGGGGGTGGAAAGCAGTGGATTTAGTGAGCTTAGTGTCCAACAGTGACGAGAGACTCAACCAAAATGTGTTGAGGAACCTATTGTCCCTGTCGGAGATGTTGTTCTGTGGTATTCCAAAATGGACCCACACTCGTTCAAAGAAGATCTTGACAGTATCTTCCACTGTGGCCATCTTCGAAAACCAATCAAAAACCACAAATACACAGTCATTACCTTGGTTGGTGGACGGAAGGCTAGACATGCAATCCATTGAGATGGATTCCTAAGGCTTCGCAGGAGTAGGAAGAGGGGTGTATAAGCCTTGCTTCTTGATGACTATCTTGGAAATGGCATAGGAAGTGCAATATTTGATATAATTGTTGACGTCCTATCAAAGTTTTGGCCAATAAAAATGTTTCTGAAGAACGACCATAGTTTTCTCCACGCCAAAATGTCCTGCCATATGACTATAGTGGGATTCCAAAATCAATTTTGCATGAACACAGAGGTGGCCCAAATGACATAATAGTCTGTCCTGAATGTGAAAATTGGTGACAGTCACAATTGTACCCATGAGACGATAGTGTAGCATCCTGATCTGGCGTACTTACCAAACTTATTCTTTGAGGACACTTGCTTGCAAGTGATCCAGATTTTTATGATGATAAAACTTTTTCTCTCATTATGATGCGTTAAGTTATATGAAATGATGTTTTTACTACCTTGATGTAGATAGGTGCTGCTGACTCAGTTTCTTTGAGTGTGCAGGGTTTCGGACCTTGAGGATGCAGAGGCATTGGTGGAACTTCCTTGGACTTCGGATTGAGTCAGGGAGTGGGCTATTTGAGTTGTTTCATTTACGATGATATTGTTTCGTTTGATGATATGCTATTGACTTTATGATATGTTGTTGACATGATCTGACATGATGGTTGATGATGCAGGCTGACGATAGCTTGCCGACCAGACTCACATATGGATTAAAGGGGCCACACACGAGTTCCAGAGAAATTGAGGGAGAGGTGTGGACAGCAGCCCTGCCACAGCCTACTAGCACTCTCGCCGTGGCTCGAACTGTAGGTTAACGATTACCTAGTTCGAGAGGATCCACGATGC
>JZKD02S0116208.1:14164-24360 GCA_000966675.3 Picea glauca | reverse complement strand
CCCACCTATTCCAACTGGCTTATTTTGGAAGTTTTCATGTCAGTACATCTTTTTGTAATTCCAAGGCCATTTTGGGGCTCTAAACAATATTTTTTTGGATTGCCACAGTCAAACTATAAACAAAGTTAGAGTTTGAAGGCATAATGTGTAATTCTCAAAAAGACCTTTCCAATGGGTTATCACATGCCTAAAATGGATGTTGTATGCAAAAGTTACGACCCTGGGAAGTTGAGGTACCAACTTACCCATCAGGGCCAACATAACTTTTGGCATTTCATCTCCTAGGGTTAGGTTTTTGGATGTCTAGGGTTTTGACATTCATGTTTATCATAAAAGGGCCTTCAGATCCTCATTGTAATCAACTTCTTGTGAATGAGCGTAGCCATCACATCTCTTCTCAGAGATAAAGTTGCCACCATTCTAGTGAGTCCTGCACTGTATTTTTACAATGTCTATACGTTTCTTTCATTAATAGAAACCATGTATTGTTGTATTTCTCTGTTTCTAGAAATTTTTATGTGTATTTCATTGTAGTATCTCTGCTTTCATTTCGTTCAGAAAATAATCTGGATCAGTGGTATCAAAGCAGGCTGCTCTTGATCGTTTTCAGTGCATGTCCCCAAAAAGGTCCAATTACAACAAGTTGGTTCTCGAGCTTGTCTCTCTTGAGGACAATTGCTCTTGCACACCCAAGAAACCCTCTCTGGCGGCAATAAAGAAAAACAGTGAAGCAAAAGATTCTATTAACGAAATGATGGAGAATTTTTCCCACATCCTTCAACACCTGTCGATAGCAATCGATGCATATTCTTCAAGCGACCACTATGGAGGAACCTCTCCCTTTAAGGTACAAGTTAATTTTGATAATCCTGTATTTGAAGGTCAGATAGATGCGGATGCCTTAGAAAAATGGTTGAATATGATAGAAGGTTATTTCTCTATTCACAATTTTTTCGACAGGGAAAAGATCACCTTCACGCTCCTCAAGGATCTCCCCCATGTCAAATATTGGTGGGAAACTTACTGGGAGCAAAGTTCCACAGAGGAATATGGAATATATGGGGTCGAGCCCACTTGGGAATTTTTTGTGGATGCAGTCAAGGAACAATACTACCTTGTTGATAACTATGAATACTGGTACATGAGATGGACCACACTACGACAAGAGAAGAGCAAAACAATGTCAGAGTTCAAAAATTCTTTCCATACCTTGCACACCAAGTTGGGTATCAAAGACTCCGAGTGGCATCTAGTTTTGAAATACCATGGCGCTCTGCATAGTTACATCCAAACTAAAATGGATTTCCTAACATCTCATCAATGGGAGTTGCCTCTCGATATGTTGTCAAAATCGAGTAGAAATTTAGGCACCAGAATAAATGGGAGTTCAGATATGAAAATCCACAACAACTAAAGCATGGTAAAGATGACCCTAACCAACAACCTTTCAACAACCAGTCTAAGACACAGAAAAAGAAGGGGAAAGGAAAGACAAATAATGACACTAGGAAGTGGTGTGACGTCCACAAAATCCCTTGGCACAACATCAATGAATGTCGCTCGAAACAGTCATTGGTGGCTGAGGCCGAAGACAAGGAGACGAACCTTGATTCATAATCTGATCCAGAAAATATTGAAAACAGATAGATCATCGATCCAAAACCTACTACTACTGTCGCGACTGTAACAATTCAACCAGAAGAACTAGTAGATCCTGAAGAGGGGGAGCGCCTCTTCCATTCACAGATGTGGGTGAAGGGGACCCCGTTGCATTTCATTGTTGATAGCGGTAGCCAGAAGAACCTCATCTTAGTTGAGGTCATAAAACAGATGGGGTTGTTGACAACACCACACCCGCAACCATACAACATCGGGTGGCTTCACCAGGGACAAGAACTTCGTGTCGGCCAACAATATCGCATGTCCTATGGCATCAAATCCTTCAAGGATGAGGCAGTGTGTGATGTCGCCCCTCTTGACACCTGTGATGTTGTTTTGGGCCAACCATATATGTGGAAACATCATGTTTTTTATGAGTCTCGACCCCGTAGTGTCATTATTAATATGGGGGGTTATCTCTATAGAATACCAAAGGTAGTTCTGACTAATGTTCCACCAAAACAGTGTCGTAAGGTAATCTCTCATACTGCAAAATTCATCCTCTTCACAGTATGTTCAAAGGATGCATAGAAGGTCACTACAACCACTGCAACCTCAACACCTTTTATCCAGCAGAAGCATATTGCATAAGAGAAAGCATGTATTGTTTCTTGACCTACAATGGTGCCTAAAAAATACCCTGTCAAGCCCAAAGACAATAGGTTGGTGAAACAGATTCAACCCTGTCAACAATAGGTTCATGACAACCTTCCATAGACCAAGCAACACAACTTCTCCAACAAGGCACACAAATCACCAAGATTCAGATTCAAAAAATGCTTTCCCCTCTTCCTCGAGCACTCAATGCAATGGATACCATTGCTTCCTAAGGGGGGAGGATTGATCCAGGTGGCCACCCACCTGTTCCAAATTCCAACTGGCTCATCTTGACAGTTTTTAGTTCAGTATGTTTCTCTGTAATGGGGACATTTACTTGTAATTCTGCACTTACGAGGTTTTCCTGAAGCCCTACATAGCATCTAGGTGGAAATTGGTGGCCTCCCACCTATTCCAACTAGCTTATTTTGGAATTTTTCATGTCAGTACATCTTCATGTACTTCCAGGGTTGTTTTGGGGCTCTAAACAGTGTTTTTTTTTTTGGCTTGCCACAATCAAACTGTAGACATAGTTAGATTTTGATGGCATAATGTGTAGTTCTTGAAAATACCTTTCCAATGGACTATCACGCGTCTAAAACAGAGGTCATATGCAAAAGTTTCGACCCCGGGAAGTTGAGGTACGAACTTACCTATCGAGTCCCACATAACTTTTGGTGTTTCATCTCCTCGGGTTAGGTTTTTGGATGTCTATTGTTTTTCCATTCATGTTTATCATAAAAAGGCCTTCAGAGCCTCATTGTAATCATCTTCTTGCGAATTAGCGTAGCCATCACATCTCTTATCAGAGATAAATCTCCCAACATTCTAGCAAGTCTATCACTCTGTATTTTTACAGTTTCTGTACATTTCTTTCATTAATAGAAATCATGTATTGTTGTATATCTTTGTTTTTGGCAATTTTTAAGTATATTTCCTTGTAATATCTCTGCTTTCATTTCATTCTAAAAATACTCTGGATCACAATAGCAGTATACTTTGATGACTGGACCATTTACAGTCTTCGAAAAGACCATATATAGTGGCTAAGAATGATGTTGGAGAGATACATACAAATCCATTTATCTTTTGCATATTTGCCACGCCAATTGGTATATTGTTGGGCCACATTGTATGCAAAGACGAAATTAAGGTAGACATGGCTAAGATCAAAGTCATTCTTGAATTGAAACCACCAATAAACTAAAAAAAAATTAAAATCTTCCTTGGGCACACAAGATACTATCGAAAGTTTATTCGTCACTACTCTTACATAACATTTCCAATCGACGAGCTACGGACCAAGGAAGTTGTATTTTATTGTAGCCAAGAATGCAACAAGTCCTTTGAGATATTAAAAGGAAAGTTGGTAGAAGCACCTATCTTAAGATTTTTGGATTTGTCAAATAAATTCCACGTGCATGTAGACGCATCCAACGTCATTGTCAGCTTAGTATTGGCCCATTCATATGATGATTTGATCGACCATGCAAATGCATATGCCATTCGGAAGTTAAACAAGGCAGAAATAAATTAGTCAACAATGGAACGTGAGGCCCTCGCAATGATATTTTCCCTACAAAAATTTAGGCACTACTTATTAGAAAATCCATTTGTATTCTTTATAGACCACCATGTGTTGAAATATCTTATAAACAAGCTTGTGCACCAAGGGAAAATGTGTCGATGGCTACTAATATTTCAAGAATTCGACCTTGAATTTAAACTCCGATTAGGGAAGAAAAATGTAGGTCCAAATCATATGTCCTGACTAGAGATAGGGGAAAATCCAACTGTTGGAGTTACTTCACGCACACTTAGGATTTCTTTTTCCTAAGGTTCTTCCTTGTTTATTATTTATTATTCAGTCTCCTATATTTTAGGAAGAATGTTCCTCTATGGAGAATATTTTCTTTAGTTTTCACTTCAGTTTGATCAGTTGAGTGGAGTCTAAAGGCTACATTAGGATTATCACCATGCAGCATTGGGATCATCACCAGCTAATGCGCATTGTCCTTGGGATCATCACTAGACTAGCACACTACTCATGATTCCCTAATCTCCTCCTCACTTCACTATGTTTCAGTCAGTTAACTAAAGACTGATAGACTAGTTAACTCAAATTAGGTGGTTGTTGGCATAGGGGTAGACCTAGGGTTCAACGCTACAATAGCCCACCAACAAAACCCTAACTACTGGCCCTTTCGGCAACATTTGCGAAGCAGATGAAGTCTCACCCGAGGTAGAGGTAGGGGTGGTTGCAGGACTCTGGTGTCTGCAACCTTAGCTAGGACACGGATCTGTGATTCTAATCACTTCATAGAGCACTCAACAGTTAACATTCATCAATATTCAGTTCTTATTTACGACGCAGTTAAACCCTAATTACAACACAATGCAATATTCATTCAAATCTACTATATTCAAGCACTCAAGCACCTCCACATAGGCCAGATCTAGTACTCATCCATATTATTAAGCACATAGCATTAACATGTATATCTATCATTCATCTATGTTAAAGCACTAAGCAAGTAAACACATCAATACATCGCACAAAGCAGAGCAACACAACATGTACGTGGTTCACCCCCACCCTGGGGCTATGTCCACCAACTCTTCTCTTCTTTATTATCTCGAGTCAAGCTTCTTACGTGTACATAGCATCCAAGTCCCACTCCGTAGAGGACAGGAGATCTACGCACCTCACTAGATCCTCCTTCCTTGCGTTACAACACAAATCCTTCCACAGTTTGTTACAACCACTTTCACTTAGCTCTGCAAGTCTCACACAGTATGCACAAAGCACTTACAACTCTTGATCACATAGATCCAACCCTAACACTTAGCACCATTTACAATTGACCTCTAGGTCTCATAGATGCCCCACCTTACATCGCCTGGACATCTATTTATACTTTACAAAATAGGCCTAAGCATGGGTAAACCCATGGGCCGACATCCCATACCCATTACATAATCCTGAATCCCAAAAAGGGCCCTAAAAGGGGACGAGATCCCATGATATCCACTTCGTCTTGCACTCCACCTTCCACAGCCTGTCAAAGTCCCAAAATTAGGTCAAACATGACCAAGAATCCTCAGCACTTGGTCAAGGTCCAACATGCCCCCAACACTCACCTATGACTCATCCCGAGTCACTCTAATCTGATTAGTTCTGCTTCAAAAGATTTGAGCTTGGCTCAAGCTTCTTCGACTTGTTGTTGTGCCACGACCTTCTATTGAGTGAACTTTTGGATGACTGCTTCGTTGACAAGTCCCTCTAGGCGTTGTTCGACTACAATGATGACTTGCTCCAATTCTGCTCCTCGGCCTTCGATTTCTGTGAACAGTTGGTAAGCCTTATCCTGTATAGGTTGGAGCCTTTGAGTTACTTCCATAACTCTACTCTGAATAGTGTGGACCTGTTGTTGGGCAGTGCACTGCTCTTGGGATCGCTTCATTCTTTCCACAACTAAGAGGGGCTTCAACTTTTCCTGTATTGTTTCTACTTGATACTTCGCTTCTTGGAGGAGTGACTCCAGTGCCTTCAATTATGGATTCTCAGTGAGTCACTCATATGTCTGGGCACTACGATCACACAGTTGCTTTCATTCCAGGGCAAGGACTTTTATTCTTTCAATTACGCTTCGAGCAGTTACTTCCCTTTGATCCCTTACATCCTGCGGGGTGTCAGGTATGGTGCAGAGGTCTAAATATGTTATTCATTGTTGTAGTTGTTGGACAGCTTCTGCGAGCTGCTCTACTTGATGCGTGACTCGGTCTTCTGTCTGTGGCTCTAAGCCTGTCACAGAGCGAAGTGCTCTGTGGACTACTTATTTCACTTCGAGTTTCTCTACGAACAACTGATCTTTTTCTTCTTGCATTTGTGCTTTCTCTTCTTCAAACTTAGTCTGGAGAGCAACCTTCTCTTGTTCTACAACTCTGCGTTGTTCAAAAATTTCTCCTTGTACTTGCTTCAAGGCCTAGGAGGCTTGTTCTGTTTCTTCTTGTGTATGACAAAGACGAGCTTCGACCACATCAGCGAATCGGTGGAGTTGGGCTGGCTCATCTCCCAACTCTGGTTCTCCTAATCGCAAAGGGTAGTGGACACTACACAGCTAGACTGAAGGGCCTGCTATACCCATCGTAATTCGACCTTAATTCTGTCATACATTTTCTCCTACTTGGCTTCTTGTTTCTCCATTACTTCCAATGAAGCGTTGTTGAGGGTTGCTACGATGAAGTCAAAATCATCAGTAGTGAGCACAGCCTTCATCTTGGTCATGGTGGCTCTCGATTTCTTTCAGGAAGAAGGTTTCAGGGGAGAAACCTTCCTCTTCTTCAGGGGATCGGTCTCATCTCTAGGTGGTGTTACTTTGCCTTGATTTTGTTCAACTCCTATGCCATTTATCTCTTCATCATCACCCCCTCGGTCAGGTGATATTGAAGCGGTCTTTCCCGAGGTGTTGCTTAAGTCTTGGACCTCTTCGGTCTTCTTCGTTCTGCTGGGTCCGGGTGTATCATGCGCGGTCTATGGGCTGTCAGAGTCAAACATCTCTGCAGGGTCTCCAGGAATAAGGAGGTCTGTTGACCAGTCCTTAGTAATCTCCTCAAGGTCCTCTTCCATGAGTTTGTAGTATGACTGAAGTTGCTCCTTATGTTCATCGGCTCGCACTGTAAGGTAGATGAAGTGTCTATTTGCACAGAACTTCATCAGGGGTTGGAACCTCTGTAGGGTGTTTGGAGTCATGCAAGGTTCATCTTTGATGGCTCTCTTCAACTAAAGGTGATATGTATGAAAAACAACGTTCAACTGCCATTGTTTGTTCATATCACTTGAGTACTAGAGTGTGGAAAACTTCGTAGCAAGCGGCTCGAACGGTTCAATATCCAGGAAGGTCGCACCTTCTGGCATCTCCCAGGAAACAAAGGTGATAAGGATCAGGAGCCAGCTAAAGTGGAACTCGTAGCCCTGATCCTATGCTTCACGGTAGTCTAGTTCCAGCTAATTCACTACGTACTTCACCCAGTTCATCTGTAGACCTTCTACGCACTTCCCTGCGAGGTCAACAACAAAGCCTATGACCTGCATAGGTCTGTTCTTCCTTACTAACTTTCTTGCAAATAACTGACAAGATAGGCGCACTGTGCCATTCTGGATGGAGGCTACCTTGTAGACTCGCGTTCACTTTTCAACATCGTTGTATGTATCCTTGATCTTCTGTGTTGGTGCGTGATCTGTGTCTTTTCCTGGATAAAACTCCTATGGGTAGGGTCCTTGCATACTTATTTTTGTGATACTTAGGTCAAATGTGATACGGAGGTCTAGCCATAAGTAGCTTCCATGGTAACATGAAAGCAATAGCTTGACACAGGCGTTGACTTCCTAGTGCCTTCTGAAGTGTGGGATTTTCATTACATTTAACAGGGTCGACTGTAAGAAGTTCATCATCCATGGCTAAGGGATTATCTTTTAGTTCTTCCCCTTTGTCCTGGTCAGGTATTTATACAGGGTAAGCATACTATAGTTTTTGCGATCTCCGAGGTTGAAGTCACTGAACTTCAACACTGCGACCTTATCTTGTTGTGTTCGAACTGCATGTATCCCCTTCGGGAGCTACATAGTAACCATTGTGTAATAGAAATCTCTCGCCACGCTATCTCGACTTACCGTGCTGGTCAGAGGCAGGATGTAGTCAGGAAATATGGTCGAGATCAGCTTCAAATTTGCTAGGTCATCTATGTGTTTGGTTCTCTTTTTCATTGATGGTCGGGATGGTATGGGTTTGCGAGCAATCGATAGAGAGGCTTACACTCCTCTCGTCGAGCATGCTTGTACACCTACAGACATCACTCTTTCAGACATGACTCTCTCAATCATTAGGTTGATGAGTACTTCTTTCACAGACTCTTCGACTGCTCTAAGTTCTTCGGACATACACGCTCGTGGTTGAATATCTCAGGTTCAAAGAATAACTGCTCAATGCAACGGGATGGATGGCACTAACGCAGTGATCACTATGAGGAATCAACTATGCTGCAAGCTCAGATAGTCATGGTTGGAAAAAGTGTTCTCGTTGTTTGGTACGATGGGATAAATAGATAACTCGACAACGGATCTCTTGCAATAGGTGAGAATCCTTCATTAACTCAGTTCTGTCCATTATGGTGCGGTCCCAACGGTCTGGTGGCGAACTTTCTAACCATAAATTCCTTTCTATTCATTCGGGTTGTTGGTATAACGGTTATACTGTTTCCAATGGCTATATTATTTCTCCATGGCAAAGTGCCATGTGACACAGTTCTGATATCTTGACGAAGTTCCAATTTTGTAAATTTTTCTTCTGCGAAGTTCCCTATGGAACCTTCTGTAATTTTTCTATATTTTCTCTCTTCTTACATAGTTTTCTAGCCTTTTTTCCAGTGAACTTCATCTCAGAATTCCTTTTTCCATTCTGATTCTTATCTTCTTTTGGCATGGTAACTTTGCGCTGGTGAGATTTTGTCCTAGAAATCAGGGGTAATAATTCATCTGTATCTGGAATAGGTACTTCAGTCTTCTGTGGGTCTTCTAGTGTTCTTCTTACTTCTACATCCAAGTTTCTTGTTTTAAATAGCTTCGCTCGGTTCTTCTGTTCTTCAATCAAGTGTGTGATCCTCCTAGTCATGAAATCTTTCAACTCTTGCTTCTTTTGTTCTAAGACTTCTTCTTCTTTCCTTCTGGCCTGATCTTTTTCAATCCACGGTTTCCCTAGTAACATATCAAATGGAGTGTTGTTCTCAATAAATTTAACAACTTCAAATTCTTCCTCCGTCGAAGTTCCATGAGCACTCATAGATATCCGAGTAAGTCTTCCACATAGAGTTATCAACTTTCCTCTAAGTAATCTTAGTCCTCCCAATGAAGGAGTCATAGTAGGCTCCCCTAAAAGCTCTCAAGTTCTTTCTGTTGTCAGATTCACCTGTGTTTCTTCATCCAGAACATAGTCAATGTCAAAGTCTCATATTATTGTTTCAATGCACTCTTTTTCTTTGAAGATCTCTAATAAGCTTATATGTAGGTGTTTATTCAGGATTCCTTGCATCTGTAGCAATACTTTCTCTGATTCTTTCTGGGGTTCTGTCATGATCTTAGTTTCTGGATCTGCCTTAGGGTTTTCTTGGTTCATATTCATTCTTTCAACCTTAGAAATCATTCTAGGGCAATCCAATACTTAATGGTCCATAGCTTTACAACAAAGGCAACTAGGTATTCTACTAGGGCATTCCTTAGCCAGATGTCTCAATCTTCTACATCTGTAACAAAGGGTTAATCCTCTCTTTCTTTTAAATGATCCCCAACCCTTCCTGTACTGTGCGCTAGGATCGTGATAGTTAACCTGCAACAAATTATTTCTAGGGTCATGCATCCATTCGTTAGTCCAAACATTCTTTCTATGCATAGGTATAATATATCTTTCATTATTCTTATCAGATCTAATCATATCAAATCTTCTTTCTTCTACTAGTGCCCTAGTTTTCAAGCTAGGAAAAATCTTATCAAACATACCTAGATTCATATTTTAGAAACAAAAATTTCCACTAATCTTACTTCTACAGAGCACAAAGCTTCCAGATCTAAAACTTTTCACTATTCTTACCTCTATCAGAGTACAAAGCGTTCAGATATTACCTCTTTTCTTCAAATCAGACTTCTTTTCTTAGCACATAGCTTCACAGACTGTGCACTAGAGTGACAGATCTATGCACAGAGCTTTCACAATTTTAGGCCAGGTCTTTGCACAAAGCTTCTTCTTCCTCAGTTCCCAGCAATCACAGTTTGTGGTCCCAGCAAAGGAACCATTTGTTGGCATAGGGGCAGACCCGAGGTTCAACGCTACAACAATACACCAACAAAACCCTAACTATCGGCCCTTTCGGCAACACCTGTGAAGCAG
>JZKD02S0116197.1:13022-24361 GCA_000966675.3 Picea glauca | reverse complement strand
GACAATAGGAATGGTGTCCATGGCATTAGGGAACTCGTAAAGACTTTTAAGGTAGGAATTCCAGTTCCTTAAGGGAATCCTATTATTTTCTTTAGTATTGCGTTTTAGAATTTGGCTCCAAAACTTTTTAGGATCCAACTTATATAGTTGTGAAAGTTGTTCTTGTCTTTTATTGATATAGTACCTTTTTTTCCTTTTAATTAGGGCTTTGTACGTATTCATCTTATCAAGTTTTAAGGACTCATTAAAAGCATCCCTAATGGCTTTCCTAGCAATTTTACATTCTTTATCATACCAAGGGTTGGTCATTAGTATTATTCTTTTTATAGGACACCTCGAAAGAGAACTTGTTAATAGAAGTGGAAATGGTAGTTGTAAAATTATGATAGAGTTCTTCAATGTTGTCTTTATAAGTTAGGATATTTAATTTACTATTTAAATCCTTTAAGAAAATGTCAACTTTACTTTTATCAAAGCACAAATTCCTTTGATTATCATAATTCTCTTCAATGGAGCTCCAATGCATGGAAAATTTTAGAATTAGGGTTAAAGGTTTATGATCAGAGTCAGGCTCATGGTCATTTAAAAGGTCAAAATTTCTATTTGGTTGGAAACAAGGATGTCAGATATCACATAATCTACAACACTACTACCTAGCCCATGAATACAAGTCATCTGGTTGGAGTTTGGCCACCTCATTACTCCATTGCAAATTATCAAGTCTTGAGAGCTGCAGAGCTTGACCAACTCAGTACCAAGCAAATTCACAATTAGGTCTTCAGAGCTTCTTTTGTAGCTATTAGATAAAACAAGGTCCTAATCTAGCCATAAAGGATTATGGTTGGATTCATTACTTAAAAGAGTAGCTTGTTTAGTTGCAGTCCTAACATTAAAGTCTCCTAGCAGGAGGATATTACCTTTGTTTTTCAAACTATAAATATCTTGTTCTAAATTATTTTAGGGAAAATTGTTATCTAGATTGTTTTTCTTATAAGAAGTAGAATTAATAGGTTCAAAATAACAAATTTCTATATACATATTCTTAACATTGGTGTCTGAAATTTCTATCCAAATGTACTGATTGAGATGGTCAATCTTATGAAGTTGAATGTGAGGAGAAATGCTCTTTCTAATATAACAAGCTATGCTTCCTATCCCTCTACGGTGGAATTTTTTGTTCCATGCCAACCATAAGACAAATCCTTCTATGTTAGGGACCTTAGACTCCTCATGCTCCCAAGTTTCAACTAGATAGATAATATCAATATCACTCGGGTTCCAACTTATCATAGAACCTTTGCGTCATGGAAAGCCACGACAGTTCCAAAAAAGGATCCCGAGTGTCCCAAATTCCTATTTATTATTATCCTTCTGGTCTCTATCCCTAACAATAGCTTTTCGATTCCTAATTATTGCCCATTTTCCTTCTTTCCTGGCTTCTTTTACCTTTTGAACTTCCTTCCTTAATTCAACTTGGTCTTCAGGAATGAGGTCTTCATTTATAAATATTCCTGACCTTTTAAGCTCAGATATTTACTAAGTATGCTATATTTATGGTCATTACAACTTACTTTGACATAGATCAACCTATCTGTGTGATCAATTATTTTTCCTAGTCTCTTTGTTTCTATGAGGTAAGTTGTATCAATTTGTGATTTATTATTTAATTCTTCTTTTATTATTTCTAGTCTTGTTGTTCTTTTATACCAAAAATTATGAGGTTGAAGGTTCTTTTGTTACGCTCATGGTCGAGTTCAATTAGCTTATTCATTTTCTCTTTGATGAGTTTGATATCCAATTTGTTTGGTTAGTTTTTCTTATAGCTCTTTAATCCTATCTCTCAAGTTGTGATAATTTATACATTAATAATTTATTAAAGTATACATTGATTAATTGATTAATATATTAATAATGTAATGTATTAATTAATTTATACCTTAACACATTTTTAATTAATACATTGCTAAAGTATTAATGCATTAATAAAGTATTACATTAATAATGCATTAATGAACTAGTAATACATTGACCTTAATGTATTTCATAAATCATTATGAAAGCACTAATATATTAATAATGTAATGTATTAATTAATTAATACAATGATAAAGTATTGATATAAAAATAAAGTAATACCTTAAAAATACATTATCAAAGTATTAATACATTTATTGAAAATGACCATGGTCTACTATGGTTGATCATGATCATGGTTTCTTATGGTGATGACTATGAATAACATTAATACATTAATACATTAATGTATATTAATTAATAGATTAATACATTTTTAATAAATACATTAAGAAAGTATTAATACATTATTACATTAATGTAATGTATAAATTAAATTATTAATTTATATTAATGTATAATGTGACATATTAATTAATTGATGCATTAATAATATAATTTATTGATTAATTAATACATTTATACAATATTAGTTAATACATTGTTAAAGTATTAATACGATAATAAAATAATACATTAATAATACTGTATTACATTGATAATAAAAAAAATACCTTTCATACATTAAATATATTTAATACATTAAATGCATTAATAAAAACATTAAAATAATACATTAATAAAGTAATAATACAATTATCTTAATGTTCTTAGTAATACATTATTAAAGTATTAATATATTATTAAAGTATTAATATATTAATAATACATTATTACATTAATGTAATGTAAAAATTAAAGCACTAATATATTAATGTATAATGTAACATATTAAATTATTAATACACTAATAATACATTATTGAAGTATTAATACATTAATTAACAATGAAAATGGTTGACTATAGTTGACCATGACCATGGTTAACTTTGGTAGATCTTGGTTGACTTTGGGAAGGAAAGGTTGACTATTGTTGATCGTGGTTGTCACATTGCATTACATTTATTTCATCGGAGGATATGTTTGTCAACGCGAGGATATGTTTGTGACATTGCGACGTCAGTTTATGTTCGTCACACTGTGAGGTTACTATGTTCAACAGATTGTAACATTACTATGTTCATCAGATTGCGACGTTACTATGTTCAACAAATTGCAACATTATTGTGTTCGTCAGATGAAGGTTACCCTTCATCTATTCATTTGTTTGGTCTTGGTTTTGGGTGTTGGTAAGTGTTTGGATGCTAATATAAATGCATTTTAAAAAATAAAATCTTTAAATGGATAGATATTCTCAATTATGTAAAAAAAGTATAGTGATGTTATGTTTTCACATTTTCACAAATATAACTAAAAAACTATGAAAAAAATGTGAATATGACTTGTATAAAAGGATGTATTGTGGATTAAATATGTGAATAATGAGATATGTAAAAGGTCAAATTAAAAAAAAAGATGAGAGCTTATTTATATATAAATAGTTAAATTAGTTCATTTGTATGGTAAACAATATGTTTTCATAATATTTATGATTAAAAGTTCATTTATGTAGTAAATATAAGATCTTTCAAAAAAATTATGGTTAAAATGTGAATAAGATTTTGACAAAAAAATGCATAGGATAAAATGTGAATAAGATTTGGACAAAAGAATGCATAGTGGGTTAAATATGTGAATAATGAAATATGTAAAAGTTCAAATTGAAAAAATATCACAACTTATTTATATGTAAATAATAAAATATTTAAAAAGTTAAATTAATTCATTTGTATAGTGAACAATATGCTTTCATAATATTTATGAGTAAAAAGTTCGCACGGGTGTAGATAGATTGGCAAGTGCACTGCAAATGGAAGGAAATGTAAAAAGGAGATCTCAAGTTTGATTCTCACCCTGATTTACCCGTGCCCCGTGCTTGAAAGTTTGAACTAAAAAAAAATGATTTATGAGTAAAAATTCATTTATATAGTAAATATAAGATCTTTAAAAAAACTAATAAAATTTGAAAAAAAAATGTATAGTGAGTTAAATATATAAATAATGAGATATATAAAAGTTCAAATTAAAAAAAAAATAAAAAACTTATTTATATGTAAAAAGTTAAATTAACTCATTTCTATACTCAACAACATGTTTTCATATTATTTATGATTAAAAATTCATTGATATAAAGAATATATTTTCATAATATTTATGATTAAAAATTTATTTATTTAAACAATATAAATTTAAAAAAAAAATATTCCTACCTATTTTAATCAAAACTTCAATTAAAAAAAGAACATACACTCTTTCTTGTTTTATCTTACATTTCATTTTCCTATCCCTTAAACATTCCCATTTGTCCATTGAAAAAGTATACTACTTTAATACCTCAATGCTTCTTTTCTTTGGTCTTATGAGTGCATTTAATTGTCTTTGTTTCCTTTTTCCCCAAAATGTGTTAAAGTTATTATATAGATTTTATTGAGCTGAGACACCTCCTCAAGATCAAATGCCATATTATTTATGAAACAATCCTCGGTTGCTTTCGGGCTTCACTAAGAAATATTCCGGTTCAATTTGAAAATTAAACAAATTTATTATTAAGGATTCTTCCATGTTATTTTTGGATCTTCCAACTATGTTCTATGTTCAAAGATTAATTCGAGATTCATACAATGAGTGATAAATTCAAGATACGGAAAATCTCTTTTCTCACCTAGATGGAATGGAAAATGGTATAAGGTAAACAGTTAATGTCACTTGAAAACATAGCGACAACATTTGTTCTACCACATAATCAAGATTTAAGCACCGCCATTGGAATATATTGGATAGCAAAAATGACGATCTATGGTTACACGATTAATATTTTCATTACCCTAATTTTCTTAGGTTTTCAGCTTGGTTAAATACCCTACAAATCCAATAGTTATATAAATATAGTGAGATGCTATACAATGGGTTGTGAGGTTTTCAGCTTGGTTAAATACCCTACAAATCCAAGAGTTATATAAATGTAGTGAGATGCTATACAATGGGTTGTGAGGTATACAAGGTCTTAAAGTATACCGGGATCCTTTATACAATTATTTTCATGTATAATCATCTTCTTTTAGCTAAAATAAGATGCACACATTTTTGTTTTCAATTATTAGATTGCTTTATTAAAAATATCATAATGAGAATTGTCTAGAATAATGACATATTTCCAATAATTTGCTTGTTTTCTACTTTGAAATGCTTCAATGCATAGAACCTATCTACAACCTCCTTTTTAGATCCTATCTACAACCTTAAATGCATAAATTCCCAAGTCAGTTATAATTACAAGACTCCTTGCTAGATCCTATCTATGACCTTAAATCTATAACTACCAAAACCAATTATAATTACATCTATTAGTATGCCTAAAATTGCTATTAGTTACTAGAGAGGTAATGGTTAAACCTATTTATATTATTTTCTAAGGAGACATTGTTTTCTCACCATCTCCTTTGTTTTTCAAATTTGATTTAATAAAAATAATAAAAGTAAGTTATAGTGATGCTCTAATCATGAAAAATGAACTGGAATGTTTACATTTCTTGTGTAGTTAGAAGAATAAGAATGAGAGGGATTGCTTCTCAAATTTGATTTAATAAAAATAACAAAAGTAAGCTATAGTGATACTCTAATCATGAAAAATGAATTGGAATGTTTAGATTTCTTGTGTAGTTAGAAGAATAAGAATGAGAGGAAAGTTGTTGTGATAGATGTTATGGTTCCAACTACTAGAGCATCTATACTAGCAAAATTAAAGGTGTGATATTTTTATGATCCAAAGATAAATTCATGTAAAATAAAAAACTAAACTCCATTCATGAACAAGATATCCTAATAAAATTGTTTAAGCATAAATAACATGACAATCGTGTTAACATGCTTTTTTATGCTATTCCCATTTATAAGTAAGAACCAACTCTTATGCAACTTACCCTTTGTTAAAAAAGAAGAATATAAAGATAATTATTAAAAACTTGTCACATGTAACATGATTATGATGATCCCACTATGATTAAGATCATATGCAACATGCTTATTACTATCAATTTATTGTTAAGTTGGCTATTGCATGCATGTTGTATTGACTGAAAATATGCTTTCCCTTGATAAGTATTGCATGGGCGCATGCTTTTACAGACTTAAACTTCATAAATTTTGGGATCATTCTTTGTCAACTTAGAATAACTATTGTATGGATGCATGCTTATATAACTTTATTCAATTGGGAGAGTGACCATTGCACAACAATTACACACAAAATAATAAATTTTGGGATCATTCTTTGTCAACTTAGAATAACTATTGTATGGATGCATGCTTATATAACTTTATTCAATTGGGAGAGTGACCATTGCACAACAATTACACACAAAATAATAAATTTTGGGATCATTCTTTGTCAACTTAGAATAACTATTGTATGGATGCATGCTTATATAACTTTATTCAATTGGGAGAGTGACCATTGCACAACAATTACACACAAAATAATAATTTGTATTATTCAATTAAACTCAGATACAAAGTATATATAGTTGAAGTGAGATCCAACTAACTCCAAATATGGAGATGTGGGTTGAGCGAATATCTCAACAATCTCCTATAAGATTTCAAACCAAATCCCCAAACTTAGTACAACATTAATGAAAGCATTATCTCTAACAAAGTTGGCTATTACATGCATACATGTTGTATCGACTGAAAATATGCTTTCCCTCTATAAGCATTGCATGAGCCCATGCTTTTACAGACTTAAACTTCATAGATTTTGGGTTCATTCTTTGTCAACTTAGAATAACTATTGTATAGATGCATGCTTATATAACTTTACATATTTTGGGTTCATACGGGAAGAAATAAAAGAATTTTTGATAATACTAACTATAATACATTGTGGGCATTGTAACACTTTACCATGAATAAAAGGTATACTCACAACATCACATAGCCGACCATAAATTAAAATGGTCGCATTGACATGGGGATAAAATTGCATCCGAACTAAACTAAGTACCCTAAATCCCTTCTGCAAACTAAGTACACAGATACACATCCTTTGTGCATGCGAATACTTATTCTTCGTTGCCTCTTCCATATGAATAAATTTTGAATGGGCTCAACAAATGAAACGAAGCTGGTCTTCTGAATGGTAGGGAGAGGAGGGCTTCACGACCATCGAGTATTTCCCCAAACACGTTCTTCACCTCTGAATATTAGCACTTGTGCATCAATCTGTCATACATCGAACCATAGAATCGTCCCCATTTCCTCAATTAAGAACTCCAAAAAATGGTGTTAGTTAGACTGGCATAAAACCTGTAATAATATCTCCATTATAAGAAAATATATAAAATAATAAATAATTAAATTCTCATACCTAAATGCATACTAAACCTCCTAGGTCTAGAGCAGATTAGGGGTTTCCTGGGCAGTGGAGCAGATTTGGGGTTTCCTCGGTAGTACAATACAAAGATATATATTCCTGTTAATGTATTCCACCCGCCATTTCCTTTTAGAACACCTGGTCCTCCATTATCATACACATTCACATCCATGAAAATAAAACGCTCATTTTGTAGCTATATGGGGGAGATGGAAAAATGTGGCTGAAATGAAGAGTTAAAGGATGGGACATGTAAATGGATGCGTGAAGAAAGAGGTAAATGAAGGACAAACCACGTAAATGGTTCTTCATAATTACGAGATTGCAGGTCAATCTTGGACATGGGAAGACATGGGAAGTGGTAGAAATCAAGGTAAATGTGAGTTAAATGCTAAAATTGAAGTAATATTGTTCCGATTTTTTAAGTTATGTTCGGTGGTAATTGATAATTCGATGTAGTAATTTGTTAATCATGTTATGTAAAAATGAAAAGGTAAACATGATGAACAAACAAATTCATAAATGTAAGGGAGTTATTGCTCACAATCTCATTCATTGATTTGGAGAGATGACGAAGAATATGCCAACATCTTCAATTCTTGACCACTAGATCAAATTTTGTAATTAAAAGGTTGATTAATCCATCAATTCCAATAGGGGAGACGTCTATCTGCCTAAAAATATTGAACGATTGAATTTAGCCCATCAATATCATCCCATAGCCCCATAGCCTAACAATATGAGGGTTCAGCTATTGTGGTCAAAATGATTAACTAATCTAAGTTTATAGGTTTCTTATCAACCATCCTTAATATTAAGTGACACACGAAGTTGACATAAGTTTGATTAGTCCTAATCCTTTTCATAATGAAAACAAATAGTGACCAAAATTAGAATATTGTTCTAGGACTCGCCATAAAAGTTAGAAAAATATGCTTTAACCCCTTAGAACATTGTGATTCTTTTGTGTTAATTTATCACAAATCAAAGCATAAAAATCACACTAAAAATAAATCATCTCGACAATCCTTAAAACACCTACATAATTTTATGATTAACGCCTTCCCTTCTTAATCTGGAGAGGGAGAGGATGAAAATATAAAAGGATGAAGAGAGGAATATGGTGAAAAGGGTTCATTACGAAGGAACATTCTTCTCTATGAAAGAAAAATAAAGGAAGACTTTCAAAATTTAGACCTTGATAAGTATCTTAGAGGTTAGTTGTAACACACCCAACCCCTAAGTGTCCCTTTAAGTGATGGGGTGTTATAATTTTCTCTTTTCTCAACTATCTCAAATCCTTTATTTCATAGCTCCATCATCTTCTACTCGTCGAGGGATTTCCAATAATGACAATTTCGCTCAAAACTGAGCTCTAGAATGAAAGTTACGACCTTCATAAGTTCCTGGGTTTTCGACATCTATGTCACTGACACATGGCGTCCATGTGACAACTAGTCACACTCTCCATATGACATGGCGATGATGTATCATTGACGTGGCACCTGTGTAACCCACCACAGGGAAATTTCGATCCATGTAGGCCTGTCATCTTTATCGCTCAGACTTTCTTCCGACACACTCCTTACTTACCTATGACAGATATGGTATCGAAGAATATTCATTTTCTATACCAACCATTTGAAGTTTAGAACAGTTTAAGTAGTTTCACTGCTCCACACTCAAGGTATCGAAGAATATTCTCTTCTCCTCAATGAATGGCATAGATGCACATCATGGTTTCCCGAACAACGATCGATAATTTCTCGACATCCAAGGTTCGTCTATCCCACTAGACCCCACTCAACTTGTCAACCAGTTATTGATCGACATCTGTCATTCTGAACATCTTGATTGTCTTGCTGGAAAGACACATCACTCACAATGTTAACATATTTCCTCTTAATTTAGGTGGTACTCATGACAGATTGATGGCTATCATGCCATATCTCCATTCATTGATCTACGGTCGAGATCTTCCCCCTATCGAACTCGTTGTTAGGTAGCTAGAGATGTAGTAGGGGGCCCGGAGGGCCCATAGTGATAATAGTGGAAGCCATGCAATGTAAAGTGGACTAGGTCCACTATAGTATTAAATAAGTCCCACTATGGTAGTCAGATATAATAAATGTAAGAGGACTTCTTAGAAGGTTCCTCCTTTAGGATGTTCTTAGGTGGTTTGTAGCACTATATAAAGGGGTTCAAACAATGTAATGAGGATGAAAATAAGTATTGTATTTGGAGTGGTATCTCAATACGAGGATGCCTCCTCGAAGAGACAAGTGAACATGAAATGATCCCTTCCATAATAGGATTCATTGTATGGTGTTACCCTACCTCAAAGGTTTTCTTATAATAAAAGTGTGGTTCTTCTATAATTTTCTTTGAATCTTTTTGGTGTTTTTGTATGCAAGTATTTGGTTCTTAACAAGTGGTGTCATAGAACTTTACTTGGAAGGAATTGTGAGAATTTTTTTTTTCTATTTTTGCAGATTTTTTTCGGAGAAGAAAAAGAGGGATGCAACATTTTGGACGATTTTTGTATATTTCTGTCTAATATTTGTAGAAACGGGTTGTATATCTGATTTCCTCTCAGAAAAAAAACAAGTTAAAAAAAATCGTCCAAAATGGATTCTAGGAAGTAAAGTTATCGACATTTTAAAATATGCTATTTTTAGGGTTTTTCCATAGACGACAATGCGATTTTTTTGATTTCTGTAGCACCTGGGGCCGATTTTTTCCCAAAAAATTACAGATCTGAGTTTCTCTCACAATTTTACCCAAATTGAAAAAAAAATAATTGTCCAAATCGAAGTTCGAGAAGTGAAGATATTGCTAATTTACAATCAACCATTTTTGGGGTTTTTTTGTGACAACGACGAGACTGCAGAGTTCATAATTTTTCACAGGTTGCTTAGATTGCTACTATATAAATTCCATTGGATAGATAATTTTAATATATTTCATTTGGTATATTATATGTCGTGTTTGCGATGGATATTCGACTTCTCATGGAACTTAAACAAAAGTTTGAATCCCTTGAGACAAGTGCTCAAAATATTCAAACGATCACACTTGCAATGCAAGAGAGATACATTATGCAGGACATCAAGGATGAATATAATCAAGAAGCACATGCTTCGAATAATTTTGAGGATGATTTTTATGATTGGTATATGGATAGTTTTCATTTCTGAGATGACAACCATTTTCATCTTCTATTTGATTACTCTAATCCACCTTCTGTAGAGCACATCTTGGAGAGAAGATAAGAGATTTCAATGCACTCTCTTCTTCAATTTTATTATTCTTCAGTAGTAGTGGATGAGTTTTTGTTTGTTTCTACATATTTTGATCCACATGATCAATGTTTCTCTTTGGAGCATCATTTTCAGCTGGCTATGGTGTTTTGATATCTTCAGCATGGAGTTCACATGAGCACTTGGCCATGGGACCCAGGTTTCCCGTGGCGGTTGGACTACTTCAACATGGTGGTTTTCATTCCTACATGGGACCCTGGTTCTCTAATCTACTTCAACACTATGGTCCACACTTATCCATGGGACCCTAGTATGTGGTTGTACACCCTCATAACACGCATTGAGGACAATGCTTTCATAAGGGGGGTGGAATGTTAGGTAGCTAGAGAGGTAGTGGGGGGCTTGGAGGGCCCATAGTAATAATAGTGGAGGACATGCAATGTAAGGTGGAATAGGTCCACTATAGTATTAAATAAGGCCCACTATGGTAGTTAGATATAATAAATGTAAGAGGACTTCTTAGAAGTTTCTGCGTCTAGAAGGTTCCTCCTCTAGGATGTGTTAGGATATTTAGACACTTAGGAGTTAGTTAAGATCTACTTGGTCTAATATGTCATTAGGTAAAAGTGTGCTTTTTTATTATGCATTAGTATGCATTTGTAGTTAGGAAATCCGACGGTCACGATATGTTCCCGACATAGAGTGATTCGACGGTTCATACTCTCCTCGATCTTAACGACCATTGATCCGTGGCT
>JZKD02S0116197.1:0-10781 GCA_000966675.3 Picea glauca | reverse complement strand
TGAACATCATAACATAACTCATCTTACAACATTCAAAATCATAAGTTAAGTACACATAATTTCTCTTAGATTGAGACATTCATATATGTTATCATACAATTTTTCCATTCATGAGCATTCATATAAATCATTCACAATTAGTTTCAACACAGATGAACACTTATATGATAAAGAAGCTACCAAATCCAACTGACTGAGAGAGGACATCTCTCTTCCAACCTTAGGCCTTATTGTAGAGTCACTTCTTACAACATGCCACCCCCATGCCAAACCATGACACAACCAAGGAAATTGACTCAGCAAGGTTCTGAGACTACTATGATTTAGGAAGGTTACTCTCCTTCCTCCTCTGATGCAACAGAAGTTGCCACCTCCCACTGAGCTTTGGGTATCTATAGGTTTATCAGGTGGTTTCTCAACTAGATTTCCTCTCCACAAGGGAGTTCCTTCTCTTCTAAAAAATCCCTCGATGACCTCCCCTTACCAATGTTGGTTTCTATCCAGTAAGCACCAAATTGTATCCCATTATTGCTCCAGTTCGATATTTTGGGTCTTTTCTTTTTAGTGTGATCATCAACAACTCACACAAGCTTCCTATTTTCTTCCAGAAAGCTATTATTTTATTTCTCAGTCAACACATCCATGCTTCTACGCTCTATTTCTCATCTTTAAGCCTTTTCTCTTGTTGTGGGGTATCCTTTCTATCTTTAGGTGCAAACTCTATTTTGGGGCTCTTCTCCTATCAAATTAATCTCTCCTATCTTCCCTGCATGCGTTACATTTTTCCTTCTATTGGATAGGAATTTTGGGTAAGTTTTGGGATCTGCGCCAAAAGAAGTCAAAGAATAAAAATCAGACCAAAGCACGTGACAGAGTTGTTGGAGTTACTTCACACACACCTAGGATTTATTTTTCCTAATTTTTTCCCATGTTTATTAGTCATTTTTCAGTCACCTATATTTTAGGAAGAATATTACTCTAGGGAGAATATTCTCTTCAGTTTTCACTTCAGTTTGATCAGTTGAGTGGAGTCTAGATGCTACATTGGGATTATCACCATGCAACATTGGGATCATCACCATCTAATGCACATTTTCATTGGGATCATCACTAGACTAGCACATTGCCCATGATTCCCTGATCTCCTCCTCACTTCACTCTGTTTCAGTCAGTTAACTAAAGACTAATAGACTAGTTAACTCAGCAAGGTGGCAGTTCACTCCCGTAACTGGTGGAGACTAGACTAGGTGGTAGTTTACTCTTGTAACTATTGGTGTTTGTCTAGATCACTCCAGACCATCACTATCATGCATTGGATTCTCCTCTAGTACACATTGGTTGAGTTATACAAAGTATATCGTGTATAAATTATCATTCATTCATTTGGTTAATGAGAATTCTTCCATTCTTTCTCTCCTGCTTCTCTTTTCTTCTATTTTCTCTGCAACTGTCTATGTCAATTACAAACTAGATCTATTATGTGTAGGTTCAACACATTTACATGGTATCAGATCCGACATACTTTTAGGGAAAAGACACACCAAATTATTTTTGTAGGTACCTAAGATTGAAGACAGCAGGAAAATGGAATTTCCAAAAGAATTAATTCTTACACCTTACAACTTCTTTGCATGAAAGGAGAAGATGATAATGCATCTTCGAAGTAGAGGATTGTATAGGTTAACCATGAAAATAGAGGCAGAGCCAACATCAACCTTAGAAAAATCCAAGTATCTTGATCGAATGGATGAAGTGTTTGAAACAATATGCAGTCTCATTTCTCTTGAATTTCTCTTTCAAATATCCTCCTGTAAAACCCCCAATGAAGCTTGGACCATGGAAGGGATTTTTGGAAAACAGGATGAGATGAGGGGACACATGATCGAGGTGGAATTTCTCACATTGGATCCAAAAATATTTGACAATCTCCAATATTTCTTTACCAAATATAAGCATTTGTTGTCGCAACACAAGGCTTGCGGGGTTGATAAATGTAAGGAGGAGAAACAAATGGTTCTCACCATTCTCTCCAAACTTGGTCCAGAATACTCAGTGTTTGTATCCACATTTCATTTAGTTAGATTCACATATGGATCTACCTGGAAGATGTCCTCTCTTGAGGACTTTATCGAGTCTCTGACATAAGAGCAGAGCAAGCTCATCAACATGGAAAAAATCAAAGGCCCAAAGGCTCATGCACTTACTGTGCAAGATGGAAATGGTCATCAATATCAGAAATATAATGATAAATACAAAAGGAAAGAACATGAAAATCCGAAGAAGGAAGGGTACTCAAAACCCTTCAACAATGTCTCCAGATCCAAAGGTGGAAAGGGAAGAAAAGGGGAGAAATGCTCTTACTTCCATAAAGGATTCCATCCAAAATACGCATGTATTCAGAAATAGATAGATATAATGACCAAAATAATTCAGAAAAACAACCTTGGAGATTGCATCCCCGAGGGTGCCATGAAGAAGAAGCCAGAGGATTAGAATTCCAAGAAAGGAAATTCTAGCCATGCTTTGATTTCCATCAACTCCTCTCCCGATGCTTGGATCATAGATTCAGGAAAGTCACACCACATGAATGCCACAAAATAGGTCTATTATTCATTGGATGCATGCAAAGGTCGTCCTATTCTGATGGGGGACAAATCTCCAGCCGAGGTGACCGAAAAAGGAAGGATTGAACTCACAAACAAAAGCTTTGAGAATGTGCTGCATGTTCCCAAACTTTCCATCAATCTTCTCTCCGTGTATCATATGTCTAACTCCGGTACTAGAAAGAGAGTCATATTCAAACCTGATGTAGTGGATATATATGACATGCAAACCAATTCCAGGGTTTCTACTGGTGAGGTAAATCATCAATCTAGACTCTACACATTTTCTGAATTTATTGAATTAGATTCTGCATTACTTCTTACCCATGCCGATGAAAGTAGTAGGATATGGCACGAAAGATTCAAGAATCCTAGCAAGCAGGGAATGGTTGATGGTCTACCCAACATCCACTTCTCCAAAGGAATTTGTGAGGGATGTGTTCTTGGAAAACACCCTCAAGAGAAATTCGACAAAGGAAAGATTCAGAGAGCTTCCTCTCCTTTATATCTGATCGATAATGACCTCATGGGCCCTTTTCCACTTCCTTCAATCAACAAAGAAAGGTACGTGCTCATTTTTGTTGATGATTTCTCACACTTCACTTGGATTTTATTTCTCAGGAAAAAATCAAAGGTCTTTAAACACCTCAAATATTTCAAAGCCCTTGTTGAGACACAGTCAAAAAAGAAAATCAAAATCCTCTGAACTAATAACAGGGGAGAGTATGTCAACCATGAGATCCATAATTTTTTTCATGAGGTAGGGATTTAGTTGCAACACACGGTTCCCTATACTCCACAACAAAATGAAGTTGATGAGCAGAAAGATAGATCTATAAAAGAGATGGCATCTTGAATGCTACATGCAAAGTCACTTCCAAATAGATTATGGGCCGAAGCACTTAATTGTGCAACCTACATCCAAAACATATCTACCCATAGATATGTCAAGGATAAGACACCCTAAGAGGCTTGGAGCGGCCTCATACTGTAAGTAACCCACTTTCGTATTTTCGGTTCACATGCATGGGTCCAGATTCCCTCTGAAAAGAGGAAGACACTTGATACACAGAGCACAGAGTGCATCTTTGTTGGATACCCCGATGGTGTGAAGGGATACAAACTTATTGATCTTTCCTCAGATTGAATCATCATTGAGCAAAGTTTCCAATTTGAGGAAAGTGTCTCGCATGTACCTCAACAGCTGCATGAAAACACCTTTATTCTTCCACCTGTCAAAGATGATGAGCATGCACATGCCGAATATTATTTAGATGAGAGTTCCAACTTAGAGGATTCAGATGATACAGATACAAAGTCAGTAGAGTAAGATGCAGATTCAGTGCATGCAAATGCAGATGTAGAGCCAAAGTTGAGGCCTAATTGGGCTCAAACTACTCTTCAGGATGCAAGGGATCTTGTTGGGGATCCAAATGATACTACGAGGAGTCGATTTGATTTCGAGAGCCTCCTCTTGCACTCACTACCACTGAACTATTTCCACCCAGAATATTTTCTTGGTTCAGTATTCAGATCCACAGTATTATGGTGAGGTTGTTGGAAATACCCTTTGGGAATCCGCCACGCAGGAGGAGTACAAATCCCTCCTCGAGAACTAGACTTGGGATTTGGTTCCCCTTCTTTCAGGAAAGAAACTTGTCAGGTGTATATGGGTCTACAAGACCAAGATAGTAGTGGATAGACAGATTAGTAGATACAAAGCCAGGCTAGTTGCCAAAGGATTTCAACAGGTGCATGGAATTGACTATGATGAGACCTTCGATCCAGTAGTGATGGACGTGAAGAATGCATTTCTTCATGGTGATCTCTCTAAGGAGATATATATGGAGCAGCCCTAGGGATTTATGTAGGATTCATATTTGGTTTGTCGACTAAAGAAGTCTCTTTATGGCCTCAAGTAGGATCTGAGGGCATGGTATGCCAATATGGACTCCTACCTGTTGTCACAAAACTTTGTATTTTGTAAATCAAACCTGAATGTTTACATGCTCAGAACGAGCGATTCCCTTCTACTCCTAGTTCTGTATGTTGATGATTTGTTGATCACTGGTTGCTCGGCTTCAGTGATTGATGTAGTCAAGAGGATTCTACATGACAGGTTCTTGATGACAGACATGGGTTTGCTACATTTCTTCCTTGGACTCGAGATCAGTTAGGATGCATCAGACATCAAACTATCTCAGGCCAAGTATACATGAGATATCCTTGAGAGATTTTGCATGAAATACTGCAAGTTTGCCCCAAGTCCTTTCCTATCAGGAGTCAGAATTGAGGATGGCAGGGACACTCCACCTGTTGACAACACACTGTACAAACAACTAGTGGGGAGCTTTTTGCATCTCACACACTCCAGACCAAACCTCCCCTATGTAGTTGGAGCAGTCTTCAGGTTCATGCACGAGCCACATTATCTACATTGGAAGGTTGCAAAGCATATCCTTCGATACGTACAGGGCATCATCACCTTTGGCATTCACTATTCAACAGAATATACATTGGACCTTATTGGGTTCACTGATTCTGACTGGGCTAGTGATAGCATTGATCGCAAGTCCACATCTGGTTACTCACTCAATCTTGGTTCCGGGCCTATATGTTGGTCGAGCAAGAAGTAGGCTACTATTTCTCTATCTTCAGCCAAGGCAAAGTACAGAGGGGTAGTCAACATAACCATTCATGCTATGTGGCTACAACATTTTCTCACTGAGTTGAGAATACAGTTTCATCGACCGATCATCATCTAGTGTGACAACCAAAGCACTTTGAAGTTTTGCAGAGATCCAGTTTAGAGGCAGTGAACGAAGCACATCGAGATCCACATGCACTACATCCAAGACTTAGTACAAGATGGGATCATTGAACTGTAGTTATTTCCTTCAATAGAACATGCTACAGACATCTTCACCAAGACCTTCACTGAGCATAAGTTCCACTCTTTGCACAATCTTCTTGAAGTGAAGGACACAATTTCCTAGCAATTGTTAGTTCTTCTTTTTACATACATTGTAACTTGAGGGGGGGTTTTACCATTAGGTTTTCCCTCTTTCCTTGCTTTATTTCAGTGTATCTTTTGTATTTGGGTACCTAACATGGCCTCGTTTCTGAGACCCATTCTTTATTTTCACCATAGTGATGTTCAGGGGGGGTGTTGGAGTTACTTCACACACACCTAGGATTTATTTTTCCTAAGGTTTTTCCTATGTTTATTAGTAATTATTCAGTCTCCTATATTTTAGGAAGAATATTCTCTTCAGTTTTCACTTCAGTTTGATCAGCTGAGTGGAGTCTAGATGCTACATTGGGATTATCACCATGCAACATTGGGATCATCACCAGCTAATGCACATTGTCCTTGGGATCATCACAAGAATAACGCATTACCCATGATTCCCTGATATCCTCCTCACTTCACTTTGTTTCAATTAGTTAACTGAAGACTGATAGACTAGTTAACTCAACTAGGTGGTAGTTCACTTCTGTAACTGCCCGAGAGACTAGACTAGGTGGCAGTTTACTCTCGTAACTATTGGTGTGTGTCTAGATCACTCTAGACCACCACTATGGTGCATTGGCTTCTCCTCCACTACGCATTGGTTTATTTATACAGAGTATATCATGTGTAAATTATTATTCATTCATTTGGTTAATGAGAATTCTTCCATTGTTTCTCTCCTACTTCTCTTTTCTTCTATTTTATCTGCAACTGTGTATGTCAATTCCCAGCTATATCTATTATGTGCAAGTTCAACACATCTACATGAGTGGATTTTAAGGAGTCAAAACATGTGACAGAAGGATGCATGACGGAGCTACTTGCAAAAGGAGAAAAAGGACTATAGACCATTAGAATTTTGGGCACATTTTGTCCACTTTGTAATGGGATTAGCCCTATTTTGATGTATAAATATGTAATGGGTTTTTGGGTAGAAGGGGAGCATAGAAAGAAGGGTTAAATGCATGAGTAGCAGATGAATGAGGAGTGAATTGAGTTTTTGGATAAGTGTTTGATATTATGACTAAGGAGTGAAGCTTTCACTGCAACGGAATGACTAGGTAGGTTTGGGTAATGTTACTGTTGCATATTTTGTAGCGCAGTCCATAACTGTAAGAGAATTATCAATGACTAATAAAAGAATCCAGTCGTTGTGGATGTAGCCCAAATTGGGTGAACCACGTTAACTCTGTGTGTTGTGATGTGTTTGCATTTTATGATGTTTAATGTTGGATGTGTGTAATAAATATTGTTAATTAATGGAAACTGCGCACATGAGTAAATGATATGTTGAATGCCTCACTTCCCTCATCGTTGTAGAACCTTGGTTCTTGCATCCCCTCTCGATGCCTTGAGTGAGACTTCACTTTATCTACAGGTGATGCTGAAAGGGCCGGTCTCCAAAGGATTTGTTTGTATTTGAATGATTAACCTAGGTCTTCCCACTGCATGCCAACAAATGGTTCCATTTCCAGGACCAAGAACTGTAATTGAGGGGAATTGTTTGGAGGCCAAATAAAGAAGAAATTGAATGGATAGAGAGGAAGCAACGAGACTTTTCCAGAGAACATAATATAAACCATCGACTCGACGACGAACAATGGTTACAAAGGTATGTTTTCACAGATCTACATGAAATTTTCTTTGGTGAATTCCTGATACTTTTGACCGAGTGGTTAGAAAGGATAGTTGAGAAATTTGGGAGATATAGAGTTGAAGCTACGAGAAACTGGACCCCTAAAGTGATCAGATAGTTGAATGCAGTAATAAATACGATTTCTCATGCGGTTGATTTCTAGTTGAATAGTATACTCATGGGTTATATTACTGAGTTTGCAGTAGATTTCACTGAGTGTTATAGTGTCACATAAACAAAAATTTTCAAGGGTCCGCATGGAAGATATTTGAGTGCATTGTTTATTGGGAAAGAGAAGCATAAAGAATTAAAGGAAAGTGACCCCTGTGTACTACTGCAGATCACACCATATAGAGAAAGGAAAAGGAAAGAAATTGATCCTCAGTATTGTCTAGGAGAAGAAGGAAGTCCATATATATTGAAATTTGCATTGAACCCATGATATTGTGTGTGTCACTTTAATTAAATAAGGAACCAAGACTTGTTCAATAGAAATTTTAGTAAGTGGATGAAGTTAGAGAAATAATCATAATAGTGGAAGTAGCTAAGCGAACCAGAGTCAGCTGCCTTACCAAGGGATAGTACAACACTGAGTACAATGGAAGGGATATATCATACACTAAGAATGCCTGAGTTTTAGGGAGCGGGGTCGAAGGACCTCGAGAAACACTTGTTTGTATGAGACACAATATAGACTGCGAATAATGTTCAGGAAAAAGCGATGAAGATCACACAGTTGGGAACGATGTTCAGAGGTCACACACTACTATAGTATATGAAGTACTAGACAACTACACCGACTAGACAGTAAATAACTTTGGCAGATATTGGATAAGCATTATTGAATGAATTCAGGAAGCCAAAGTTTTAATCTTAGTATATTACAGAACTAAAGGAAATTAAGTAAGTGCAGAATGATACATTTTGGGACTACGACCAAATATTCAAATATATGATGGGTAGATTGACCTTTCAAATCCCTAACGAGCAACATCGAGAATGGTTTATCACAGGTCTATTGCCACACATTAGTTGTCCATTAACAGAGTAGACGGTCACGTCACATCCAGAAGCATTGGAAATCACAATGAAATTGGAAGCATCTCCTATAAGAGATGTGTAATATACCAAATATAAAAAGTATGCAGAACATAAATAAAATGATAGAAATGGTAGAATAACAAAAATATAACCAGAACAATCACCACAAGAACATTGAAATGATATAAGAATAACAACAAAAATAACACTTTGATTCTGAGAGCAATGTTCATAGGCCTCTTTGAGGGGGTAACCTCCAATCGAGAAGAGCTCTATTACAATAATGTCCAAGCTAGGGTTCTCATACCCTCGACTCCTATTTATACTAAATATCTCTATCAAAAGAAGCATCTAGAGGAAGTTCCTTCTAGAAGCGGAAGCTTCTATTAGGTCTTCTTACATTCGACTTATTCTATTTTATTGCAAGGCCTTATTAATATTAACCTTTATTACATCTGAATATATTGTTCTACCTATGTGTGGGTTAGGACCCTAACATGTCCTCCCCCTTAAAAACAACCTTTTCCTCAAGGCTTGAGATGTGGAAATTGCTGCAGAATGGTAGCTGGTTCCCAAGTGGCATCTGCTGGAGTTGTATCTTTACACTGAACTAACACTTCCTTGATGGTTCTCTGACGTAGACGACGCTCACGTTGGTCCAAAACTTCTTGTGGTTGTAGCCAAATGGATCCTTCTTCGGCTAACTCGGGAAGGTTGCCTTGAATTTGGAACTTAGTTCCAATCACATTCTTTAAGCATGAAACATGAAAAATAGGATGTAGCTTCGAATGACTGGGAAAAAATAACTAATAGGCCACCTGTCCCACATGATTGAGAACAATATAAGGACCATAAAATTTGGGCGCTAGCTTCTGAAAATGCTCGGACTTGAGAGAATTTTTCTTGTAAGGTTGCTCAAAGAAACACTTGATCCCCTTCTGCAAATTGATGTTCAGAGAGACCTTGATTTGCTTGTTTCTTCATGCGATTTTGTGCCATGAACAAATTCTCTTTGAGGGTACGGGGAATAGCCTCTCAAACTATAAGTGTTTGGTCAACTGCCTGGACCTTTGAGACACGAGGTAAGTATGAGATCTGAAGGTGGCTTCTGTCCATATACCGCTTCAAAAGGAGCCATGCGTGTAGCTGTATGGTATGAAGTGTTGTACCACCATTCAACTAGGGGTAACCATTGAGCCCACTGATTTTTCTTTTCTGAGGCAAAACACCTCAAATATGTTTCCAAACACTTTTTTACAACTTCCATTTGACCATCAGTCTGGGGATGATAAGCGATGTTGATATGCAATTGGGTGCCTTGTAGCTTGAACAATTCTTGCCAAAAATTTCTTGTGAAAGTTGGGTCGCGACTAGAAGCAATAGAGTGCGACATGCCATGAAGCTTGAAGACCTGATCTATGAAAATTTGAGCCACCGTGAATGCTGTAAACGGGTGTTGAAGAGTGCATAAATGAGCATACTTGGAAAGGCAATCAACAACCACCATGATGACTGATTTATTTCCTAATTTGGGTAAGCCTATGATAAAATCCACAGAGATATCCCTCCAAATAGCAGGTGGAATCGGAAGCGGTTGAAGTGCTCCCGAATATTTGACTGTTTCTCCCTTGTTGCATTGACACACCTCACATTCAACGACAAAATTACGAATGTCCTGTTTCATACCATCCTAGAAAAAAGAACATTTGACCCTGTCATAGGTTTTGGTAAACCCAGAGTGCCCCACTGTGGGTGTAGCATGAAGCTCAGAAAGTACCGTGGATTTAAGCTTTGATTGTTTACTTAGATACAAATGAACTTTGTATCGAAGTTCATCATGGAGCCAAGAGTACCCTGGGGAAGCTGGAGCATTGGACTGCAATTGTTGGATCAGATGTGAACTTTTGGGATCTTGTAGCCATTCCTGGCAAACGACTTGGAGCCAATCTGGTACAATGAAGGAAAGATAAAAAAGGGATCCTTCATCTTCATATTTTCGGGAAAGTGCATCCGCAACCACATTTTCTTTGCCTTTCTTGTAAATTATATCATAATCATATCCAAAGAGCTTAGTCACCCATTTTTATTGCTCTGGGGAGGAAATGTGTTGTTCCAAAAAATACTTGAGGCTTTGATGGTATGTCTTAATTTGGAAGCGTTTCCCCAATAGATAAGGGAGCCAAAGATCAACGACATGCAGAATAACCAACATTTCCTTTTCATGGATTGATTTTCCCAAATTTCTTTCAGATAGTTGCTTGCCGATAAAGGCGAAAGGCCAACCCTCTTGCATAAGGACAACACCAATTCCTTTCCCTGAAGCATCACATTCGAAGACAAAGGTCTGTTAAGAACCAAATACCAACATAGCATAGAAAAACCTCAGAAAAAGTACTCAACGCCTTGAAAAAGAGATAATTTCAGATAATAAGCCTCTTCGAGGGGGCAACCTCCTTTTACCCCGCTTAAATGTTTAAGTACAAGATGA
>JZKD02S0116186.1:0-24361 GCA_000966675.3 Picea glauca | reverse complement strand
AATTGAAGGTAAAGATAATTTATTTAGGTCTCGGTCTTATGCAATAGTCAACTAAATATTGGAAAACTTGCTCCAGAACTTGTGAGTAAGAGTGCACTATTTGACTGCAGGGACATATAAAACCTGTGCACTCTGTTTGCTGGGATGCATCAGGAAATTACTTGGCATCTGTTTCCGAGGATTCAGTGAGGGTATGGAACCTTAGTTCTGGAGGTGATGTTAAATGTGTGCAAAAGCTGAACTGTATTGGAAATAAGTTCCATTCATGTGTCTTTCATCCCGAGTATCATTCACTCTTGGTCATTGGATGCTATCAGGCAAGCTTAATTTTCTTATGGTCATTTTTATGTGTTGTGAATATTCTTAACATATTCTCTTTCCTAGGTACAATCCTAGTAGCAAAGATTATAATCGATTCCTGCTTGGATGGATTTTCTTTCTTGTCAAAGGTTTGTGATGATCTGGTTATATTCTTTCTACAGACTTTGGAGCTGTGGAATTGGGCTGAGAACAAGAGTACGACAATTCCCGCTCATGAAGGCCTAATTGCTGCACTAGCTGCTTCTGAGGCAGCAGGCATTGTTATTTCTGCAAGTCACGACAAGACTGTAAAGCTTTGGAAGTAAATAAATAGGGTCTCTACAATGTAGCAGTCGATGCTCTTTTTCATTGTCTTTATAATATTTGCAAAGACAATAACGCAGTTGCAGAGAGAAAAGAAATAGAGTTATCATTCGATAATGACAATGAAAAACATGTCACATAATCTTGACCATACAGTTACAAGTAATATGAATAATGTTAACACATCATCAATGCCTAATTATTAATACATAATCAAGAAATAATGTCTGAATGCATACCTATGATGGCCCTTTATTACTGTGATGAAAGAATGTATACCTACGACGGTGTGGTGTCGATGATGTCGCATGTTTATTTTAATTGTTTCCTAATGTCCATGTAGTGGAAGTGATCTTATGAGTGTGTATAAACTATAATGCTTTCAATTACAAATCATATAGTAAGAGGAGTGTATGCAAGTTTCTTGTAACCGACTGCTCTGAAATAGTCTTTTAGCAAACATTAAACTCATTACAAGTAACAAAATATATAATGATGTTTGACATTTAAGCAACAAAAGTTGTAGTGGAGTTTGACTTTGATATACTTTGCATGTACTACGACGGATTTTTAACTTGCATTTTATGTGAGTGCTTGGCATTTATTGGAATCCTGAAATGTTTGAGAAACATTTCCCACACGTTTCCCTATTTTTTTTGAGGAGTTTCCAGCTTGAGATTGCCCTAAAACACCTTTTTTGTTTGGTGTTGACATGGCAGGGATGTGGGCTCCATGTCAGCTGTTATGCACCATGGAAAACAACCTATGAGCCCAAAATTCAAATTTTTGGAGTTAAAATATGGAAATGAATTTATTGCTTTCTAGTTTTCTACTTGCTAGTATGAAAGAATCGTTTTCTATAGGGGGGATTTGTTTTTATTTGGTTGGAATGTTGTCTACGATTTATTTTCCCCTTCGCACTATATTTCATTTTCCATCAATTGTGGAATTCAGGGCAAATAAGACTCGTTTTCTATAGGGGGAATTTGTTTTTATTTGGTTGGAATGTTGTCTACGATTTATTTTCTCCTTCGCACTATATTTCATTTTCTATCAATTGTGGAATTCAGGGCAAATACAAACAAATTATAGAAATGATTTTTTTGTTGTTTTAATAAAATTTGTTTTCAAATTAGCAAATTTTTAACAATTTTTTCTGCTATAACTCGGGAAATTTCGTACTAACAAATTTTTTTTTAAGTAGTTTTCTTGTTCTCAATGAGATGAGGTTTTTTTTTAATAGTTTTCTTGTTCTCAATGAGATGAGGTTTTTTTTTAATAGTTTTCTTGTTCTCAATGAGATGATGGAATGCATAATATTCCATACTAGTTGGGTTAAGATAGATTTGCTTTTTCAACCTTATCCTATGAATGGGTTATAATTGTTTTTAGTTTTTCGTATTTTATTTGAATATGTCTCCACTACATACCCTTGTTCCCTGTTTCTTAAAATTCTGAAGTTACCATTTTTGAAACTCATCCATTTCAGAAACTTTTGTTGTACCTGAGTTTTGTGCAATATTGCAAGTTCTATTCTCTATTTAGTCTTAGTTGATTATTATCCTCCTATATCTAATTCATACGATGCACATTAAAGCCTCCTACACATTCAGTAGATATATGTGAAGCCAAGGAAACATAGGAGGCCTTTAAGTGTTATTTTTGGACATTGAATATGTGCATTTGAAATATGTAGTATTTAATGATTGTGTTAACGATGATATTGTGTATGTCATGGTTGTTTAGAAGGATTTTGAATGAATAATATCATGGTAGCAATTCTCAGTTTACATAAACATAATCTGAAATTGGTGGAACAAATTAGAAGTTGTAACGTCCTCAGCCTCCTAGGCTGCACCACATCATTGCAATCTCAACTTTTGTTGCTAGGATATTGTTTGTAGCAGCCCAAGCTCACTATTGGACAATGCTACTTCAAAATTCCTAGTGCACAGATACTACTTATAACGCTTCTTGTTACAAGTAGATCGGGTTAACTGCACACAACCTTAAGGTACTGTGTCCAGATCCGTGTTGAGTCTCGCTCTACGAGTATACCTCTTTTAATGCAATTATAGTAGTGGAATAAATGTCACAAAACAACTGTGCGCTTAGCCCTTCAGAACACATAAATTTGTTGTGCACGCAAACACTGCTCACATAATATCACCGTGTGCGCAATCAATCCAATGTTGCACACATATTCTATTATCTTTGTGTGCGCAAACTATTTCACTATGCACTCGACGAATCATACCATGCCTAGGTATCCTCTAATCATACTACATAGTTTATCTTACAGGAATAATTGTCATACTTCTCATGTGCAACAATATATACAAATTAATCATATATTTAGCTAACAGGAAACACTTATAACCATCATGCCCACATATGTTGCAACACACAGGAATAAGAAACACATATAAATATATATGCAACAACATTACACAAAATTAACCACAACATTCAAATGCAATTTCATACAGGAAAATAAGCCCATTTAAAATATAACATTAGAGCACACAGTAATTAAACAAGCATGTGAAGGACACTTATCTTTTATGAAAAGTCACCAACGTTCCTCCTAGCGATAAACTCTGTCACTCATAGTCTTTCGGCGACAGGTCACCATCGAGTTGGGGCTTAAACTCCACAGGAAAAATGGTTCTTACTGCCAGGCTATGGTATGATATTCAACAAAAAGACTTGGTTCAAGGTGTCAACAACTGCAACTAGCCTATAGTCCCTCATTCCGCACATTTATGTCCCACCCCAGGAAGTGTGCCCCTTCTCTGTTCAACAGTCCTTCGATTGCCCCACTTCCCTTTTGGGGCTTCAACAACATGTCAGACAAGAAGTTTCAGAGCCCTATATCTAATGTCCAGTGTATCGATGAACAATTCCCAACAAACTCTCACTTGGAGAGAATGCTCACAGGCCTGACAACCTGCCTCTTCGACAATAAACAAGCCTTCCCAAGCACAGGGTTAAGCAATAACAATAAGTTACAACGAAATATGTATTCCTTCATCGAGAAAATTCGTCTGAATGATCCTCGAAAATGAGTGATCATCCCTCGAACTACACTAAGGCAAGCAATATATATTGCATGCCTTCAACTCGACACTTGTCACCTTCAGAATAGTTTTAGCCACTTGGTGACTCGTTCCCTACCCTCGAGAACTTAGGATAAATACATATCCCTAAATTAAACTACCATAAATATTAATAAAATATTCCCTTGACTTAAGCTTCCCCTTTTTCCTTTTCCGTAGAGTTTAGCCCCCCGTCTCTTTTCGTCTGAGTTGAGTCTGTGCGCAGTGATGTGATTATATTAACAATCTTGAGGGTGATTACATTTACAATACATGTGCACTAGCCTTTTTGCATCTAGGCTTACCAGCCTTAAAACACAACATATATACAAAGGCTCTCTGACCTCAAAACTGCGCACTTAATCTGGTGTGCGCAAGACTTTGGGATGTGCACACTCTTCTTTTGGTGCGCCATCTTCACACACTTTCACAGGTACACGCTACACTATGAAATGTGCACGTTCTTTCATTGATGCACAAACCTCGTGCAATCACCAACTACAGAATGCACACACAAAACTTAATCCAAGACTTGATACATTCCCCTCCCCCTTATTTATGCATCGTTCTCAGTGCATTACATACACATGTATACTCAAAACTTTCAAAAGTCTTCAAAGAGATGCAGATACTCTGTCCGCATAACATCCTCATGTTCTCAGGTTGCATCCTTAGGATCGTAATAGGTCCACTGGACCTTTACTAGTCCCACTGCGTGATTCTGGAGCATCTTGATTTTTCGACCCAATCTGCGCACTGGTTGAACTCGAAAGTCGCCCTCTTGATCCACCCGAATCACATTCCAATCAATGACATGATTAGTATCAGATACATACTTTTTAAGTAAAGAAACATGGAATATGTTATGAATACTCCAGGATGCAGGTAGAGTCATATATGCGACATGACCAATCCTCTCTATAATTTCGAATGACCCACAATATCGTGCTGCTAGCTTAGAGCAATTCTCCAACTTCAGGGAACTTCCTCTTGCTTTCACTTTTAGGAACACATGGTCACCCACTTTAAATTCTCTAAAAGTTCGACCTTTATCTATGCATCTTTTATGTCTGTCTTTGGAAACTTTTAAATTTTGCTTTATTTTTATCATTTGCTCTTCCATTTCCCATAGCATATATGGCCCAACCACTGTGCGGTCTGTTGGGTTATCCCAACTCACGGGTGTGTTGCACCTTCTACCATACAATGCTTCAAATGGACTCGTCTTTAAAGATGTTTGATATCTTTTGATACAAACAAACTCTACCAAATGCAAGTAGTCTTCCCATTTTGATGGTTTATCCATCACATACATCCTCAACATATTTTCTATTACCTGATTTACCCTCTCTATTTGTCCATTTGTCTCATGGTGATATGTTATGCTAAAGTTCAAACTTGTCCCAATTCCTTTAAATAATCCTTTCAAAAAATTGGAAGTGAACTTGAGATTTCTGTCAAACACAATTGTCTTAGGAACACTGTGAAATTTAGCAATTTCTCTCATGTAGATATCAACAATATTAGTTTCCTTGTAAGTTGACTTCACTGGACAAAATGGGCAGCTTTTGTGAGCTTATCCACTACCACCATGATGGAATCATGTTGCTTGGTTGATCTAGGCAGGTTAGTTATAAAATCCATCGTTATAACTTCCCACTTCCGCTTAAGAATGAGCAAAGGCTGTAGCAAACCAACTAAATGTTTGTGCTCAACTTTGACCTTTTGACACTCAAGGCATCTAGCAATAAAATCAACAACTTCATTTTTCATACTTGGTCAATAGTATTGCTTCTTGACTGCGACAATTGTCTTCTGGTAACCTAGATGTCCAACATAAGGAACCTTATGCATCTTTGACAATATCAGGCCCTTCAACGCCTCATCATTTGGCACATAGACTCTGCGTCTATACATGGTGATCCCATCCTCTCTTAGTTCATAACCTTCCAAATTGTGTTGCGAGATACCTTGATGTAAAGCTGCCTTTATGTCCACATAGCGCTGATTTGATTTGGCAACTTCCAAAAATTTGTTGCACAAATATGTCTGGTACATGTTAATGGTTGCAACATGCATCTCATGCACCCTCTTGTTGAGTGCATCAGCCACATTATTCTCTTTACCCTTGATATGCTTTATATCAAAGTCATACTCATTTTGGAATTCTAACCACCTGCTTTGTGAGACATTTAAACTTGGTTGTCCAAACAAATATTTTAGAGCACAATGGTCTGTTCTCAGCTCAAATCTTTTACCCATGAGATAATGTTTCCACATCTTCAAGGCATGCACTATAGCTGCCAATTCTAAATCATGGGTGGCATAGAGCCTTTCGTTCTCTTTTAGCTTTCTTGATTCATACCATACATCATGCTCATTTTGACTAAGGACTCCACCGAGTCCTTCCTTGCATGCATCCATGCACACAACGAACTCTGCAGTTGGATCTGCAATCCTTAGTATCGACGCACAACTTTCTCGATTCACAATCCAGAGTCCATTCAAATTACACACCTTTCTTCTACAGGGATGTGATTTGATGTGCAATCTTTAAGAAGCCTTCAATAAACCTTATGTAGTACCCTGTTAGTCCCATGAAAGATCTCACTTTTGTGACATTTCTTGGTGTTGGCCATTCCTCAGTGCCTTTTAACTTCGTTAGGTCCACAATTATTCCTTCCTCTGAAATGACATAACTCAAATAATGAATCTTCCTCTGGTAAAATAAACAGTTACTCAACTTTACATAAAGTTGATGCTCTCTCAATACCTTCAACACCATCTTCAAGGGCTGCTCATGTTCTTCTTCAGATTTAGAGTAAATAAGGATGTCATCCAAAAATACGACGATGAACTTATCCAAGTATTCTCTGAAAACTCCATTCATTAAACACATGAAGACAACTTGTGCATTCGACAACCCAAATGGCACAACTGTGAACTTGTAATGGCCATACCTAGTTATGAAGGTAGTCTTGTTGATGTCTTCCTCTTTTATTCTCACTTGGTGATATCGAGATCTAAGATCAATCTTGGAAAACATCCTTCCGCCCCTTAGCTGATCAAACATGTCATCTATCCTTGGCAAAGGATATTTGTTCTTCACTGTTACCTTGTTCATCTGCCTGAAGTCTATATAGAGACTCAGTGTACCATCTTTCTTTTTCACAAAAAAAACTGGCGCAACCCCAAGGTGACACACTTGGACGTATATACCCCTTCTTCAGAAGCTCTTCAAGTTGCATATGCAATTCCTTTAGCTCTGGTGTACTCATCATATAAGGAGTCTTGGATACAAGAGTTGCTCCCGACATCAAATTTATAGAGAAATTGATATCTCTTTTTGGTGGCAACCCTGGTATTTCTTTAAAGACATCCTCGAATTCTTTCAGTACTGCACAATATTCAACACTTGGCACTTTATCCATGGGTGCCTCCTCTATGTGCGCTGCAAATACTTGACATCCTTTCCTGTAGCTTTTCTTCAATTACAAGGCTGGAATTTCTCTGATAGTCACAACTCTTGGAATGCCTTGAACTGTTCTCAAATTTCCTTATTCATCCATGCAAGTAAATGTTTTATTATAATAGTCTAGAACAACATGATGCTGGTCCAACCAACCCATGCTAAGGAGGCAATCATACGAGCCCAAATGTATGATATTCAAATTAGCTTTTATGCGTATGCCATTCATATCCATTGAACATGCCTTAATCATCTCATTAATTTTCTTTTTTACCCTTGTAGCCAATTGCACCAACCAAGGTTTTCCAAGTTTGCTTATCGGCAATTTGAGTCTTTCCACCATTTTAGGATCTAGATAACTATGACTAGCTCCTGAGTCAATTAAAATAACAATGATTTGATCATTAATCTTACCTTCCACCTCGGTCATGTGCGATTGAAACTCAACTTGCTTGTTGTCTAGGGCTGCGTAAATTCTAGGTACACTTCTACCATGTCTTCGACTATCACAATTTGTCGTACACTGTGCACAATCCTCGTTTTTTCACCTATTTGAGGGAAATATCTTAACATATGGTTTATGTCACAACCCCAACACTTCATTGGAGGCTGCCTTGGCCTGGTTTCCATTGCCTTAGTCATTCTGGGCTCCTTCGAAGTTGGTTGTCCTTACACAATATTTCTGAAAAATGATGGCTTAGTCCCTTTCTTCCTCTGTTCCACCTTGCTTTTCATCTTGTCTTCCCAAGCCTTTTGGAAATTCGGTCTTCCCCTTTGCTGATCATAGAGACATTTAGCTCTCCTTATAGTTTCTTCCAATGTCTAGGGATCATCATATTGTATCTTATTGCTAATAAATGATGGTAGTCCACTCAGGGACCTTTGAATCTTCACTTGTTCATCCTTGATAAAAGACACATATTTCAACAGCTCTAAAAATCTCCTTTTGTACTCATCTATGGTCATGCTCCCAAGCTTGAGTTCAAAGAACACCTTCATTTTCCTATCATAGTGGCGCTTGGTTAAATATTTATTTTCAAAATATTGCTTGAATTCCCTCTAAGTAACCTTCTTCTCATCAATGTGTTGCACTTGCACATATTGATCCTACCACATTGATGTTTTCTCCTTTTGCTGATAAATAACAATTCGCCTTTCATCCTACGAGGATTAATTATGCAGCTGGAAGTATTTCCTCATACCCAACAACCAAGTCTCTGCATCCTTATCCTTCTTATGCTCACCATCAAAAGTAGGAGACTTGATCTTATTCATTTCTCCTTGTAGCTCGTCCACCCCATTCCTTCTCTTATGATTTCTAATAGGAGATGGACTCAAACTACTGCGCACTCTCCCAGCTGAATATCTTGGAGAGTGATGGAGATGCATGTCAAGGATTTTTGGTTTTCTTCCATCATCATGAGATCTGTGTCTTCCTGACCTACTTGTCTATGTCTCTTTATCCATCTTTTTCTCAATTATGTCCAAGCTTTGTAGCAACTTGATGTTGAATCCATCTTGTTCCTCCTTGGATTTCATAAGCATGTCATTATCAACTTTATAACTTTGGACATCCTTTTGCAAATTTTTTATGGTATCTACCAAGTTCATGCTCTCTTTTAAGCCTTCTCTATGTCCATTGGATTTTGTACCTTCAATAACCATACTAGCATACAACCTTTCCATTTCTTCATCCTGACTCTAGGTTCTCTGCGCATTTGCCCTGCTTTTAATCTCTGCATTGATCATGTCCTGAACTAATTGTTGTTAATTTTGCAAAAAATGTAGTCAACAAGATTTGTTAGACTAATCAATGTGACAATTTTACGAGAGTTATACACAATTTGTTTGAATCCATTTTTTCCTTTTCCCTTGGGATGATTTTTAACATCCAAACTCTAGTGTGCACACCCGTGCATCACTATTTTTGCACGCATCACAACTCTATATCGTGCACCAATGGTTTTCTGCACAAAATAAAGTATGCACTGTGCAACACCAATACTTAACGCACACGTCTATTTCATGCTAATCTCTGGCCCATACAAGTCCAATGTTGAATCAATTACTTTGATACCAGGATGTAACGTCCCTAGCCTCCCAGGCTAGACCACGTCACTGCAACCTCAACTTTTATCGCTAGGATATTCTTTGTAGTAGCCCAAGCTCACTACTAGACAATGCTACTTCAAAATTCCTAATGCGCAGATACTACTTATAATGCTCTCCTGGTTACAAGTAGATCGGGTTAACTGTGCACAACCTTAAGGTATTGCGCCTAGATTTGTGTTGAGTCTCTCTCTATGAGCATACCTCTTTTAATACAATTATAGCAGCGAAATAAATGTCACAAAACTACTGCGTGCTTAACCCTTCATAACACATAAATATTGTTGTGTGCGCAAGCACTTTGCTCACATAATACTATTGTGTGGACAATCAATCCAATGATGCACGCATATTCTATCATCTTTGTGCGCGTGGACTGCTTCCTTGTGCACTCGACGAATCATACCATGCCTAGGTATCCTCTAATCATACCACATAATTTATCTTACAGGAATAACTGTCATACTTCTCATGTGCAACAATATATACAGATTAATCATATATTTAGCTAACATGAAACACTTATAACCATCATGCCCACATATGTCGCAGCATACAGGAATAAGAAACACATATATAAATATATATGCAACAACATTACACTGAATGAACCACAACATTCAGATGCAATTTCATACATGAAAATAAACCCTTTTAAAATATAACATTAGAGCACACAGTAATTAAACAAGCTTGTGAAGGACACTTATATTTTATGAAAATTTACCAACTGTGTGTTGGACTCAGAGGTTCCTCCCAGCCATAGACTATGTCGCTCATAGTCTTTTAGCGACAAGTCACCCCCGAGCTGGGGCTTAAACTCCACAGGAAAAAGGGTTCTTACCGCCATGCTATGGTACAATATTCAACAAAAAGACTTGGTCCAAGGTGTCGACTGCTGCAACTAGCCTACAATCCCTCATTCCCCACATGTCTGTCCCACCGCATGAAGTGTGCCCCTTCTCTGCTCAACAGTCCTTCGACTTCCCCACTTCTCTTCCGAGGCTTCAACAACAGGCCGAACAGGAAGTTTCAGAGCTCTGTATCTAATGTCTAGTGCACCATGGAACAATTCTCAACAAAATCTGACCTGGAGAAAATGCTCAGGGGCCTGACAACCCGCCTCTTTGATAATAAAAAATCCTTCCCAAGCACATGGTTAAGAAATAACAGTAAGTTACAACAAAATATGTATTCCTTTGTCGAGGAAATACATCTGAATGATCCCCGAAAATGAGTGATCATCCCCCGAACTACATTAAGGCCAACAATATATATTGCATGCCTTCAACTCAACACTTGTCTCTTTCGGAAGTAGCTTTAGCCACTCGGTGACTCATTCCCTACCCTCGGGAACTTAGGATAAATACATATCCATAAATTAAACTACCATAAATATTAATAAATATTCCCTTGACTTAAGCTCCCCCTTTTTCCTTTTCCGTAGAGTTTATCCCCCAATCTCTTTTCGTCTGAGTTAAGTCTATGCGTAGTTATGTGATTATATTAACAATCTTGAGGGTGATTACATTTACAATATAGGCGCACTAGCCTTTTTGCATCCAGGCTCACCAGCCTTAAAACACGACATATATACAAAGGATTTTTGGCCTCAAAGTTTTGCGCTTAATCTGGTGTGCGCAAGACTTTGGTATGTGCGCACTCTTCCTTTGGTGCGCCATCCTCACACACTTTCACAGGGGCACACTACACTATGAAATGTGGACGTTTTTCATTAATGCACAAATCTCGTGCAATCACCAACTATGGAATGCGTGCACAAAACTAAATCCAAGACTTGATACCAACAACTTCCCATCTTATGTATATACACATTTGGGGTTCATCCTAGGGGTATTACAGAAGTGATGACTTGGAGATTCTTACGATAATCATTAGTGCACGAGTGTAATTTAAAATTTGATGGAATAAATTAAAAGGTTGAAATGTAAAATATTTAACTAGGGAAGTGGAAGAATGATATAAGCTTGTTACATTGTTGGAGTAATTACTTGATCACTTTTCTTATTGAGGGAAATGATCAATGTTGAGGGGAAATCCTATGGGGAGCAAAGAAAAAAGACCCTCCTTTGTTTATATAGAGGCAATACTTCTCTTTATGAAGATGATACCAAATAATATTCATTGTTATTTCTTATCTTGTTAACATGTAGAATGGAAAAATACTAGAGAAGAAACCTCAAAATAATCATGTGGCTCCAAATAAAATTAGGCTTTTAAAATAACCAAATAATCAATTAAGCTTGTTACACCCTAGATCCTTTGAAGTGTACCCTATATTTTTTTTTCACGAGATGTGACCACTCCGATGTGGCCAAAGTGTGATGGTTTTCTTTGTATGTGGCCATGATGGGATGATTTTGGTATACAAGTGTTGATTAGAGGTTGCCCATATCCCTTCAGTTAGGCGGTCATGGAATGTCCTCATAGTTCCCATTTTCAGGGTGCTTGGTTTTATTGCTCCAGTCAACTACCCCTTCATAGTCGGTAACTCTCTTTAGATGTTGTATATTTATGTCCTGGGTAGGTATGCGGACATTATGAGATGGATCTACTAGGATACATGATTTATTATTATTAGCTTTGGAAAAGGTGATTGTGCTTTGTAAGGGTTGTCATACCCGTGGTTTAGCACACCTTACCCACATGGACCCTCTCTTTCTTATGTATGTACCACACTTGGGCCTTCAGAGGCCATTGTACACATGATTATCCAATTGCACATTTTTTGAGGCAATATTACATGCATAACACAAATTTTGAGCCATTGGTCACTCTCTCTGAGACACGGACATGCCATTTCCACCCACATGGACATCCTATGCATTCTCCATGTGTCAAAAGCTAGGACATTCCCTTCCTTTGGCTTCTTTTGAAGCAAATTTATCATTAAAAAAGGGTCGAATTTACTTTGGGGCACTTCAAGAAGATGTTGGGGCATGCTTGAAGCAAATTTGATGATGTGGAGGTCACTTTAGTGACTTGGTACTTGTTGGGGGTTAATTTCACCCTTATATTTTGAGGTGGATGCACTTTATTACCATCATTTGATTACTTATGCAACAATTTGAAGAGGCCATCCATTTTTGGGGTTAATTTATAGCTTGGGGTGAGGTCGTCCCCCTCTTCAAGATAAATGTTGCAAGTTGAGTGGCCAAGGTTTATTCCTTGCAACACTATGAACCCTCCCCAACCCTCTTCAAGTGGAATGTTGTACCAAAAAGGCCAAACTAGCCCTCTTAGAAGCTTGACGTCATTTTTTTATTCAAGGTTTTATGGCCAATTTTTTTTACTCGAAGGGTCATTCCCATGCTTCATGGAGGTTCCTTGACCTTAGGTATGGACATGGTCAAGATTTGGAGACATATTTCAAGGATTTATGGACATTATTTGAGCATATTTTGTTGAAGTCGTCCCCTTCTATGAGGGTTTTAACATTGTAAAACATCATTTAATGGTATATCTTAACCTCTGATTTGTGTGGGTGACAAGTCTTCTTATTTTATTCCTGTCCTATTTTAGAAGAATAAGAGTTGAGAGGAGGTGAGAGCCTCATCTATAAATATAGGCCCTCCTCTCACTCATTTTTTTTGTGAATTGTTGGAGATTATTTGTGGAGCCATTTAATAGAAGATCTTTACTTGGTGCATTGTTTGTGTTAATTCTTGGATGCTCTATCTTTCTTGGTTATTCTTCTTGACATATTTTTTCAAAGGTTATTGTGATTATTCAAGTTCTACATAAACTAACAATATCAATCCATTGAGGAGTTATAAATTTCTTGGAGGGAGGATGTCTAGGGTTTTTATCTCTTCCTTCTTCCCTAAAACGATTTGGTAAGGGATTATCTCTTGTCCTAATTAGTTCTATGCTCCTTGGCAAGAGTTTCAAGCATTGTTTCTAAGTCTTTTGTTGATCTTGTTGGTGAAGGCTATTCCCTTGGGGAAACCATTCTTGTAGGGCATTGCTTATCATGGTTTGTCTTGATTATTAAGAGACTACTAGTCTTGTGGCCCTAGTCTCTAGTTCTAATCCATAAATATGGATAATTGATTTTTAGAGGGGCATACTTCTTGACCCCATAAGCCCTAGGTGGAGATAAGGCTATGCCCCGACTCCCAACATTCACCAACCAAAAAATCTAAAATTTAATTATTTTCTTTTTTTTCCATAAAATATAAAAAATACAAAGATACAAACTGTAAAAAATATTTATTTTGTTTTCTAGAATAAATCTAACATTTTATCTTTGTTTTCTAGACATTTTCCTCCACGAGATTATGCCAAATTGTTGAGTTTTATCCCTAGGAGGAAAATTGGCCCTCTTGGACAACTTTTTATTGTCTTATGTAACATTCTTGTGGCCGATTTAAGGGTTTATTCAATTATGGAAATTAATTACAACAAAAACCATAATTGTTGAAACCCTAGAGTTAGGGTTCAACCATAAAAGGTGATATATAACCCTACCCTTGCTCTTATTTCACTTTGGAATTGTTTATTAAGTTTATCTAACACATTCTAACGATGAAATTTAGCTCCTTAAAGGTTCATTGTTGTTATATTTTACTTTGGAGATTTTTTGGTCAAACCCTAGGGGAATTTGCACCTTTTTTGCAAGTTTGAAGTAATTGCTTGGATAATATTAACTTGTACTTCCTTTTTACCATTGCTTGGTTGTTTTTATACTAATATATCATTGTCCCAACAAGAAGTGCCCAAGGATTTTGATCCCAAGTGCCTCTAAGCACTCTAGGGTCACTTTTTATAGTCCAAATCTATAATTTTTTGTGTTTTCTATCATAAATCAGATTCTAGAAACTAAGCACAGTAGCAAACTAGTCCAGTTTAAAACAAACAATCAAGGTGTAACACATTTATATCAATTATCCTTGATTTTTGCAACAAGATGTCACTCTTGCGCGGTAAAAGGTACATATTTCATCATTTTAAGAGTGATTTTATAGTGCTAGTTTGTATTTCCTACTGTAGAATATTTATATCGGATATCAACACTTTTATAATTAGCTCCTAACCCTATCTACACTATGGTATTTTTTCCACTAACTCTTGGTTGAACATTTACTAAGGCATTAGTCTGTCTAACATCCATTGAGGTGTGTAGTTGGAAGGATTGAGATACCCCCTTTGGTCTCTAGGAGCTGGCCTAAAGTGAAGGGGAGATTTTACTAAGGTGACAATGGTGCATTTTCCATATTGTGATATCCCCGCTAGCAATCCCCCAAGGGATACTAGTTTGGGTGGTAACAAAGCCCAATGTTGCCTATCGAAGGACCATTGAAGCATACTCATAAAAACAAAGAAGGTGTTGATTACAAAATATGTTTGTTTGATGTAACACAACCATGGGTCTATTATTCATATTATCTAAGAGAAAATCTAAGATATTGCAGAAGATAGGAAAGATCGAAAGGGACGATGGTCTTTCAGAAAAGCTTTAAAAGACATTGCATTTATATCAAATGAGGTTGAATGTTAGGGACCTAACCTCCCTAACCCCTCACATAGATAGAAATATATTGTCCATGTAATAAAGGACGAGATTAGTGAATAAGGCCTATTTAATAAATATGAACAAGTCAATGTAACAAGACCTAATAGAAGTTTCCGCTTATTGAAAGATCTTCCTCTAGAATGTTCTTTAGAAGATATAATTAATATCAATAAGAGTAGGAGGCATAAGAAATATTTGTCTTGAGAATTATTGTAATAGAACTCTGCTCTGCTGGAGGTTTCCCCCTCGAAGAGGCAAGTGAACATTGTTTTTTTTTTAATAAAAGTATTATTTATGGTACTGCTCTTCTCAATATTTTGTTGCTCCCTTGATATCTACTAAATATTCATGTTTCCGAATATTATATTACATCTAGTACCTTACAAGTGGTATCAAAACACTTTCCTTGGCAGGAATTGTGGGTAATTTTTTTTCCAGAGTAGAGACGTGTACTGTTGGAATTTTTAAATCATAGAGATCTTTCGTTCAATGGATAAAACTGCGGTGGGGAAAACTACACGTAGGTGATACAAACAATTTCACGGAATTGCCTAGAAACCAAAGTTTCACCCTTGTTGAAAACCTATGTAACCCATGTTGGTACCCCTCAAGTAGTACCGCATCAAACAAAATCGATACATGGCCATCACTTCCACGTACCGACAGGTATATCGGGAGTCCCCTAAGTCTCCTGAAACTAGCCCTAGATCAAACAATCGGCCACCTGACTACTATAGTGCCACCAAGAAAAGTACTTGGGAAGATACTCTATAGTACCTGGGTAATCAGGTAGTATGGATAAGGGTACGATTGAGACTCCTTATTTGGTGCCCTGAGATATTGGGCGGATTACTATTGTTCGACTTCGCATGTATATTAGAGAGCTATAGCACAGGGAAAACCCTTCTCCATAGGCACCCTGCAAACACTAACTTGGGGGGAACATACCAGACAAGGACCATAAAGGATATTTTTCCTGCGCAACCTTGCCTCCTTCATTATGGTTGCGAAATTACTACACATTTTTTTCTATTAAGAATATGGGCATTTCAACACTACAGTGTTATTCAGGTCGAAGTATAACTATGCAAGAGTAAAAAAAATGAGTATAGTGGTTCCATCGACACCCTTATTTGGGACCTATCCCATTGGACTCCTCTCTTTGCCCTGATCACAGTGGTACCTATAATTTTTAAGTCTGTTTATTTTCGTGGACCTGACCCCCTTTTCAACACTCTTATTTGTGACCTATCCCATTGGACTCCCCTTTTCGCCCTAATCATTGTGGTACCTATCACTCATAAGATTTTTTTGTGGTCCCATCCATCCTTCCCGACACCCTTATTTGATACCTATCACATTGCATTCCTCTTTTCACCCTTATCACTGTCATATATATCATTTCTTTGTCTTTCTTCTATGGACCCATTTCCCCTCCCCCACACCTCTCATTATCAAATGGACACCACTCGCAACCAAGAAATCCTTCACCTGTAAGAAGAATCCAAACAAAACAGGGACAACATCCATAGAGTGACTTTGGAAATTTCTTACGCTAATTCCAAATTAGAAACCTTCGAGGCCAACATTACGGGCAAATTTGCAGTAGTTAAGGGTGAATTGGCCTCCCTCACCACCACTCTCAACAAATCATTAAAATAGTCCCATGACTCTCCCTCCTCTGAAAAACCTTCACACTATGAAGGTGAGGACTCTTCTCATAATATGGCCTTTCATTCCAACTCCCTTTATCGTGGCCCCGTCTTCCCATAGTTGACGTGAACAAATTTTATGGCTCATATCCCATAGACTGGGTCACTCAAATGGAACATTATTTCTTCTTGCATGGAATTACTGATGAGCTGGCCAAATTTCGTTATGGGTTTCCTCTATCTGGATCCTAAACGATGGCAATGGTCACAATGGCATAGAAAGACACACTAAGGGTATGTTTCTTGGACACAGTTTGTTGCAGATCTTTATGAATGCTTTGACACTGACATCCACCATCTAGGTCGTTTGACCAAGTTGAAACAATCTGGCATAGTGGAAGACTTTATATCTACCTTGTTATCACACAATTTGTAGGTTGGGCAAAGACCGACCCAAACCACAAGACGATGATAATTAGGAGAACACCTACCCACTGCCACATCATATAGGTATTCCCGTCACGTTAGAGATGAAGTGATCACCTCAAGGGGGGAATCCCGGATGACCCTAGGGGGAAATGAGATGGAAAATGAGTGAGTGGAGATGAGGTCCCTATAGGTCAAGATACTAGATGGAAATGGTGGCTTGATAATGAGTCTTGAAGTTTGCTTGAGGTTGCCAAGTCTTGGAGTACCTATAGAAGAAGTTTGTACCTGCCCGAGACACAAAGAAAGACAAGTATACAAGCCTGCAAATAAGTGGAACGGCAAGTTAAGCTTGTTTTCCCTAATTTCAGCGGTCAACAAAGATATATATCAGCAAGTAACTTCTTGTTAGAGCTGCTTAACAAATGCTAAAATTCTAACAAATGATGTAAAAGATAAGCTAGCTAAACACTAGTATAACTCTAGTATAAAAGCAAAAGACTTTAGCAATGAAACAAGGCTATAAGAAACAAGTACTTCAGAGATATTATTCATCCTTATGGCTATAACTATTTTCTGCTTCAGTAGAATATTTCAGTGAACAAAACACTTACACAAACCACCCAAAAAATGCGATAGGACTAGTAGATTATAGGGGCAGTTTATTAGCAAATCTTAATGGCTGAAAAAAGAGTTAAAATCAAATTAGAATAGTAGTTTTCTGCAGCCCTAATAGTTGTATCTTTTGTTACGTTGTAACTCCAAGAATACTAAGCAAAGTGGGATTCCCTAGAGGCTCTAGCTACCTCAAGGCATCACAAAAAGTTTCCAACTTGAACAAGATCAATATCTCACTAAATCACGTTTACCAAGACAAACACTTTATTTATCCAATGCAAACTTCATATTAGTCCCTTTAAAAATGGGTGAATGGAGTCTTTAAAACACAAGTTAGATCAAAAATATCTCTAGGGGTGTAAACCCTCTTACTCCCTAGGGCTTGCAAACCAAACTCAAGGTAGATCAAGGAGAGTGTACACCCTTGTACTCCTTAAAGATACCTTGCAATAAAAGACTTGTAAACTAGAAAATGAAGAGAAAATTATGGAGGGTGTATGCACTTGACCCCTTGAGCAAGTCGTTGGAGTAGAAGGTTGAGGTTGTTGGGACTTCTAGAACCTCCCTCTCATGCGCTATATCCTCCTCAAGTCATCTCCCACAAAATCATGCCAATTGTCAAAGAGTAGCAACTCTACCACCACAACCTCAACCCTAGGTGACGTCAAGCCCTCTTTGTATGGTGTTTTGGCCACAAGAGTAAGTCATTGGGCTAGTAAGAGATTGGGTTAGGTCTTCCATGGTGTCATATCAGGACTCCAAAGGCACTCATCATCATCCAACATGTGGGCCCTGGTATCCAACCTGTGGGATTCAAGCCCCAAGGAAGCCCAAGCTAGACTTGTTCCTCCAAATCTGTACACCAACTAGGTCCTGCAAAGACAATGAATACACCCTCCAAGGATCTAAATTCAAATGCATCATGATGAGTAAATCAAATCAATAAAAGATCCATCCAAGCATGTACATCCAAAATACCTCATCAGAATAAACAAGTGCTCAAAGACCCTATGCAATTTGCCAAGTTTATGTATGGGAGGGTTGACAAAGTGGCCTATTGGGTGAATCGTACCTCAAGTTTAGGAGTGTTTCCCAAGAAGATATTTCTCTAAGTCATGTGGATGAAGTGGCATGGATGGGTGAAAGAGTCTTGGGCATGGGGTTCATGACATACAATGGATTGTAGTGTCTCATTTACGGGTGCCTTTGTAGAGGGTGTGTTGCACCTTCGTTTTCAATGCAACCTTTTTCCAAACCCATTTATTTCTGTTTATTCTTTTAAGATGTTTCCAGGTTAAAGCCAAGGTGGGGCTTCTACCTAAGCATGGAAACCAATTCCCACCTTGAATCTACCCTGGTCACATCATGCTTCCCCAAGTTGAAAACATGTGTGGGGCTTCTACCTAAGCATGAAAAACAGTACCCACACGCGATCCACCTTAGTTGGCATTTGTATTAGTTATTTTTCACGGATCCCACTAGTTTCTTATGAGAGACATTTCATTGTCCTCAGGATCATTGGTCGAGCATCTAGAAGGTTCATGATTGGATTTTATCTTTTTCTAGCTACACCTCTGGGCCTTCAACCCCTTCTTCCCATGAAATGAGGGACAACTCCTTCTTGGGTCAGTACACCCGAAAATCCCAAAGGGTAAGGAGGTGAGGGGGTGAAGTGTGGAAAGTGACAAGTATGGTCGAGAATGGCACGATGAATCGTCAAGAGGACCTCCCAGTAGAAAACCTATCCCCAAGGGTGACCCACTTACTAGGGCGCTATGTCAACCACCAAAGTGAAACATGAAAAAGAGCATAATTTCCAAGCAAATGTTACATAATCCAAAGCAGTAATAGATGCAACAAACTCAAATGCCTCAAATATTGAAATAACACTCACCATAATACCTAGCTTTTACCTCATGGAGCTAGATCCAATGTCTTCTGGAAGCTAGTTGATGTGGTGGATACCGTCGTGATGAACCTGGAACTATGGTGGTGAGGTGGGTCTCTGTCTATGCAAGTGGACAATGTTGATCAAGCTGTCTCTCGGTACTCCATGTCTGCAACCTGAGGGCCTCAAGACATTATCTCCTTAGTTATCCATGGGAGTTGGAGATAACATGCCTTTGAACACTTGGCTTTCTGAATAGAGGGCATGTCAGATGCTTTCTTCGAGGAATGCTTTATCAATGGCCTCAAGGATGAAATTCATCCCCAATTCCTAATGGCTCGCCCTCAAACTTGGTTGGAATCTACTCAACAATCCAAGGAAGCCCAACAGTTTGTCTCCGCCCAGAACTGTAAACCCTCCTTTATTCCTTGCACTTGACCTACCAATCCTACCCCTCCTACCACTCCTCTCAAGATCCAGAAATTAACTTGGGTAGAAATGGTTGAACGCCAACTCAAGGGTCTTTGCTATAATTGTAATGAAAAATATTTTTCGGGGCACAAGTGTAAAGAACATAAAAAATTTATGGCCATTTAGGAAGATGTTTCTGATGAAAATGTTGAGGTTTCACCTGAGGAATCACATACCCAAGTAGATGATCTTACGCCTCCTTCTAATCCTCCTGAAGTTGAACCACTAATTCCGTTGAATTCTCTCACTGACTTTTCTTCTCCCCAAACTCTTAAATTGATTGGTTCCATTAAGCACAAGAAAGTCATCATCTTAGTTGACAGTGAAAACACTCATAATTTCATTCATCACCGCCTTGCCCAAGAAATCAATTGTTATATCTGTGTTGTCAACAATTTTCTAATCATGATTGCCAATGGTGGTTCCATGAAATGTGGGGGGCGTTGTGAAAATGTGCGCCTACAAATTGGTTAGTGTAATTTGAAATCTCACATGTTTTCTATTGACATGGGTGGTTGTGACATTGTGTTTGGTGTTGAATGGATACACACTCTAGGTCCCATAACCATGGATTTTAAGGATTTGACTATGCAATTCCAATAGGAAGGCCAACAACATAAATTCCAAGGAATTACAGTAGGCTCTTTGGAGATCATTAGTTCCCACCACATGGAAAAGTTACTCAAAAAAGGTCTTTTTGGCATCATTTCCCAACTCCATTCCATTCAAGCAGTTGAGACTCCCTCTATGCACCTCGACCTTCAATCTATCATTTCCCAACATGACATTGTTTTCCAAAATCCCCAGGGCATCCCCCCCTCATGCAACGATCATGACCATCCCATTCCTTTAATTATGGGCAGTCTTCTTCCCAATGTGCACCCTTATCGCCATCCCTTTGCTAAAAAAAGAATTTGAGAAAATTGTCCAAGAATTTCTAGAAGTGGGTGTTATCCATCCTAGTGCCAGCCCCTATTCTTCCTCTAATGTCATGGTGCTCAAGAAGGAAGGTACTTGGGGCATGTGTCCTAATTTTCGTGCCCTCAACAAACTTACCATCAAGGACAAATTTCCCATTCCTATCATAGATGACCTTCTGGATGAACTCAATGGGGCTCAATACTTTACCAAACTTGACCTCCATTTTGGCTACCACCAGATATGTATGAAAGAGGAAGACATTACCAAGACTGCACTTCACACTCATGAGGGCCACTATGATTTCTTGGTTGTTCCCTTTGGTCTCTGTAATTCCCCCTCAACTTTTCAAAGTCTCATGAATCACGTATTTCGTCCTTTCCTCTGTCACTTTGTGTTGGTCATTTTTGACGATATTCTCATCTATAGTAAAACTTGGCAAGCCCATCTCACCCATGTGGATCAAGTTCTCCATCTCCTCTCTAAGCATAAACTTTTACTCAAACAATCTAAATGTGCTTTTTGAGTCTCTAAAGTTGAGTACCAGGGTCATATTGTTGGCAAGGATGGTGTATGGGTGGATCTTAAGAAAATTAAAGCTATGAAGAATTGTACTCGCCCTCAAACTCTTAAAATCCTGCGTTATTTCCTTGGTTTCACGGGCTATTATCGCAAGTTTGTTCATAATTATGGAAAAATCGTGGCTCCTCTAACAACTCTCCTTAAAAATATTGCTTTCAGTTGGACTCTAGTCGCTGACCAATCCTTCCAAGCCTTGAAAGAGGTTATGTGCACTACTCCTATATTGGCCCTACCTGAATTCACCAAGACCTTTTTTCTAGAATGTTATGCATCATGGAGAGGAATCGGGGCAATCCTTATGCAAGATGGACTACCTTTAGATTTCACCAACAAATAGTTTTCATAGTGACATTTGGGCCAATCGATCTATGAAAAGGAAATGTTGGCTATTTTTCATGCAATGGATCTTTGGCGCCCTTATCTATTGGGACATTGCTTCCAAATTAAAACGAATTGTTGGCTCTTGACAAAGTTTTGGGATAATCTTGGTCATGTGACCTATTTTGGGACTTCGACACCCTGTCTAAGGAAGAGCGCAAGACGAAGCAAAGATCAAGGGATCTCGACCCACTTTTGGGTCCTTTTTGGGTTTTTGGGAATATGTAATGGGAAAGGGATGTCGGCCCGTGCGTTTACCCTCGCTTAGGCCCACTTTTGTAATGTATAAATAGATATCTAGGCATCTATCGGAGGATATAGTGTATGTAAGCTAAGTGCTTGTAGAATTTGTAAGTGCTCGGTGCATGACTGAAAAAGGCTTGCAGAGCTAAGTGCAAGTTGTTGTAAGAAGTTATAGGAGGCTTTGTGTTGTAGCGCAGGGAGGAAGGATCTAGCGAGCTGTGCAGATCTTCTATCCTATGCGAAGAAGGGTTTTTGTGGCTCTGTGTTGTAACTGATTGAAGACACTAATAAAGAAGAAGAGTTGGTGGACGTAGCCCCGAGGTGGGGGTGAACCACGTAAATCTGTTTGTTATGCTCTGTGCTTCGACTTGATGTGTTTATCTCTGCTTTGCTAAGTGCTTTGATGTATTTAGATAGATCCACTTATGATTTGTGCTTCGTAGATGTGTGTGAATGCTAGATATGACATGTATGAGGATGCTTAGTGTCGATCTACTAGATTTGATCTGTTTCACTATTACTAAGTGTTGAAATACTTTAGATCTAAGTGAATGTTGCAATGCTCTGTGCTATCTGCGATGTATAATAAGGGTTGAATATTGATGAATGATCAATGTTAAGTGCTCTGTAAGTGATATAATCACATATATGTGTCCCATCTAAGGTTGCATACGCCTGAGTCTCGCAACCACCCTTGCCTCTACCTCAGGTGAGACTTCATCTGCTTCGTAGGTGTTGCTGAAATGGCCGGTAGTTAGGGTTTTGTTGGTGTGTTGTTGTAGCGTTGAACCCCGGGTCAGCCCCTGTGCCAACAAATGGTTTCATTGCCGGGACCTGAAACTGTGATTGTTGGGAACTAAGGGAGAAGAAGCTTTGTGCAAAGATTCGTCCTGAAACTGCGGAAGCTCTGTGCATAGATCTATTTCCCTAGTGCACAACTTTTTACTCGACCCGTGAAGCTTTGTGCCAAGAAAGGAAGGACAGATCCGAAGAAAAATAGCAAGATCTGGACGCTTTGTGCTCTAAGAAAGGTAAAAGTGGAAGTATTTGAAGAAAAGAGGTAAGATCTATAAGCTTAGTGCTCCGATAAAGGTAAGAATAGTTAAAAGTTCTTAGATCTGGAAGCTTTGTGCTTTGTAGAAGTAAGATACGTGGAAATTTTTGTTTCTAGAGCATGGATCTAGGTATATTTGGTAGGCTATGTCCTAGATTGAAAACTAGGGCATTAATAGATGAAAGAAGGTTTAATATGAATAGATCTGATAAGAATAGTGATAGATATGTCATACCTATGCATAGAGAGAATGTTTGGACTAACAAATGGATGCAGGATCCTAGAAAGAATTTTTGTAGGCTAGCTACCATGATCCCGGTGCACAGTACAGAAGAAGTTGGGGAACATTTAAACGAAAGAGAGGGTTAACCCTCTGTTATAGTTGTAGAAGACTGGGACATCTTGCTAAGGAATGCCCTGGTGGAAGATCTAGTTGTCTCTATTACAAAGCCTTGGACCATGAAGTATTGGATTGCCCTAGAATGATTGCTAAGCTTGAAGGAATGAATCTGAATGAAGAAAACCCTAAGGCAGATCCCGAAATATCCAAACCCCAGAAATAATCAGAGAATATATTACTAATGATGAAAGAGACCTTGAATGACCACCGACATGTTAAGTTAGCAAAGATCTTTAAAGAAAAGAATGCATCGAGGTAAGAATAGGAGACTTCGACATTGACTGTGTTCTGGATGAGGAAACACAAGTGAATGTTATGACAGAAAGAACTTGGGAAGCTATAGGAAGGCCTACTATGATTCCTTCATTAAGAGGAATAGGGCTATTCACAGGAAAATTGGTAAACCTGTGTGGAAGGCTCACTCATATATCTATGAATGCTAATGGAACTTCGACAGAGGAAGATTTTGAGATTATCAAATTTATTGAGGACATCGCCCCGTTTACTATGTTACTTGGAAAACCTTGGATTGAAAGAGATCAAGCCAAAAAGAAGGAAGAAGAAAGGGTTTTAGAATAGCAGAGACAAGAGTTAAAATATTTCATGACCAGAAGGATTGCGCAGTTAATTGAAGAGAAGGAGAACAAATCGAAGATATTTGACACTAGAAGCCCAGATGTCGAAGTTGTAAGAATGTCAGAGAACTCACAGAAGATTGAAGTATCTGTCTCAGATATAGAAGAAGTATTACCCCTGAGTCCTAGGAGAGAACCTCAACAACATGAAGTGACTATGTCCAAGGAAAATAAGAATCAGAACGAGAAAAGAACTACTGAGATGAACCTCACTGGGAAGAAGGCTAGGAAGCTAAGTAAAAAGAGAGCTAAGATCGACA
>JZKD02S0116163.1:350830-361900 GCA_000966675.3 Picea glauca | reverse complement strand
GGTATTAGAGAAGGTTCCTTTAGAAATTAGTTTAACCACTAAAAGGTAGACCATGGAGAGTACCAACTCATATAAAAATGGAATACCACAGTTTGATGGACATAAGTATGCTTTTTGGAGCATAAGGATGAGAACATATATACAGGCACAGGGATTTCAATTTTGGCAATCAATTGTAGATGGATACATAGCACCAATGGTTCCACTAACAAATGACAAAACAATAAAACTTGGTGAGAATAATTCCAAAGCCACAAATGCACTTTTGAATGGTCTCAGTGATACGATATTCACAAAAGTTGCACAATGTAAATCCGCTAAAGAGATTTGGGACAAGCTTCAAAATATTTATGAAGGAGATACAAAATTCAAAGAAGCAAAGCTTCATACTTACAGAGGTCAGTTCGAACAACTAAAAATGAAGGAAGATGAAGACATCATAGCCTACTTCTTACGAGTCGATGAAATGGTGAATACAATCATAGGATTGGGAGAAGAAATTGAAGAATCTGTAATTCTTCAAAAGATACTAAGATCTCTTCCTATGAGATTCAACCCTAAGATATCAGCACTAGAAGAAAGATCAGATCTGGACTCAATAAGCATGGATGAACTACATGGAATCTTCATAGCATATGAAATGAGAATTGAGCAAAAAAATCCAGATGTAAAAAAAGCAGCCTTCAAGGCATCCAAAAGATCAAAGCAAAAGAAAAAGGAACAAGAAGAATATAACAACAACAGTGACGCATTGGAAGATGATGAAGAAGTGACCAACTTCATCAAAAGACTGAACAAGGGAACCAACAGTAGGTATAGAGGTAAGCTCCCTTTAATTTGTTTTAATTGTGATGGTATTGGTCATTTTGCTAACAAATGTCCTCATAAGAAAACGAGAAATGATGAAGGTTAGTCAAAAGGAAAACACACATATAAAGGAAAAATAACTACAAAGAAAGTTTTCAAGAAAAGATTATACACCAAAGAACACATCTTATCATCAGATGAATATGAAGACAGTGACAATGAGATAGGAAGAGTTCTATTCATGGCAGTAAAAGACTCTGACAAAGAAGAATATGTAGAAGCCGAAGAAGAATGTGAAGAAGTCGAAGAAGAAATTGAAGGGGCATAAGTTGACTATCGAGAAGAATTAATGTGTTCCATAGAGGTTATCAGAAGAGAAAAGAATAAAAACAAGAAACTACAAGAAGAACTAGACAAGAAAAAGGACACTCGAGAACTAGAACAAATGATCACAAAATTGAAGGTTCAAATAGAATAAGATAAAAGAATTGAATAAGAACTCAAAGAACAACTAGAAGAAAAGGACAAGATCATTGGAAACTTGGAAGCAGAGGTTGTCACACTAAGAAAGGATATTCAAAAGAAAAATATGCAGAATAGCTCAAAAGTTTTGGATGACATTATCAGCAGTCAAAAATCTCATCTTGACAAGTCCGGACTTGGATACAATCAGACAGAAAAGGGATCAAGCTACAAAACAACAGAGCAAGAAACAAATCCAAAGAGCTATGCAGAAACAATCAAAGAGGATAAGAAGATATACAAGGAATATTACAGTGACACTCCTCCACCAAGAAGATTCAAATTTTAGAATCAACAACAGATAGATAGGCCTCAAGAAGAAGAAGGATTCATAAGAGCACCTCCTTTAAGAAGATCTTCAACTCCCAGGTATTAAACTATATTTTTTGGTTTATGTTATGCATGTAATAATTTTGGACATAAAGTTGTGAATTGCAGAGCTAACAATAGGAACAGTAACAACTTTGAGAGTTATACACAAAGGGATTATTCAAGGAGAGCTAGTGAAACACAAAGAAGAAGTTACAATAGGTTTGAATATTTGAGCACTGAAGTGGAATGTTACAAATGTAACAATTTTGGACACATGGCCAATGATTGCAGAATGACAGTCCCTCCTAATGAACCTCAACAGAATAACAACAGTCACAGACAAGAACTTCAGAAAATGACATGGATAAGAAAGCAAGATCAATATAACAATGAAGAATGCGCAATCGCTCTACAAGATAATCAAAAGAAACACGGTTGGTATGTTGACAGTGGATGTTCAAAACACATGACAGGTGATAAAGAAAAGTTTCTTACATTACAAAAATAAAAAAATGGATTAGTCTCCTTCGGAAATGATAATTCATCCAAAATCATTGGAGAAGGCACAGTCTGAATTGGGAACAAGAATGAAAAGGCACAAAATGTTCTACTGGTAGAAGATATGAAACATAATCTTCTAAGTGTGATTCAAATGTGTGACCAAGGTCATAAAATTACCTTCGATTCAGAAACGTGTGAGATAAGAAAAGAAGGTTCAGGGAAATTGGTCGGTACAGCTGCAAGAACTTCAAACAACATATATGTGTTAAGTGAAATTGGAAATGAAAAGTGTTGTCTAGGAAAGGAAGATAAAAGTTGGCTATTGGCGCAGACGCCCCTTGCCTCTGCAGGTTCTGCGCGACCTCCTGGTCTGAGGATCGTTCAAAAACCCCTCTGAGCCGAAGAGACTCCTTCGAGTCCCTATCGAACCCTCAAAATTTCTCGATCCATAGGTCCTTCAACTCTCCCCACAGCCTCTGTATACGTCCGTGGACCTTTTCCCTGAAAACAAAATTTCGGGTCCCGGGACTCCTCGAGTCCTGATGTCGAGAGACCTTGACTCCTCGATCTCCCGGTCTCCGAAATGTTGATTTTCCAAATTGGCTTCACTCGGGGTTAGTCCCCTGAGATATACCCTTAGTCCATATGACCACTCCTCATATGACTACAGTCCTCTTGGGGTTCATCGAAGCAAAATGCTCGGCTTCTTGTCCTCAAGACTTACGAAAAATCGATTTTCGGAATGATGAAAATACCTATATCGGCTTCCTCCTCCTTTCACGATTTTGGGTTTTCCGATGCCGAAATGCTTCGACCTTATATCTACGGGATCCCTGAAATGTCGAATCCCAAAATTTCGATATCAAGTGTGGCCACAAGCTCACTCTCCTCTATGTCGCATTTCACGATTTCGGAGTTCTAATTTCCGAAATGCTCGGTCCTTTCTCTTCGTAACTCCCGAAGTTTCGAACTTCGAAATGACCACAAATACCTCAGATATTCACGACCCTTGCTTTTCCTCAGCAGCTTCGGATTTTCGCGTTTCGGGCTTTCTTGATGCAAGGCTCTTCTTCCTATCCCTGCTCTCTAGATTTATCGGTATCCGAAATACCGATATCCTCGCTCTGTTGCCACGTGTCCTCCCTGTTATTTCGAAGTTTTTGGGGTTTCTCGTTTCGGAACTTCATGACCCCTATGACACTTATTCTTTGTTCTCTCAAATACCCAGTATCTGAAATCCCGATGGACTCCTCGATCTCCTCCACTTGTCCTCCAAATATGGATGGTCTAAATCGTTTCGGGACTTCGCCAGTAGCGAAGCCGAAAGACTCCCTTCTCTTCTTCCCAATGTTCGAATCCCCGATCTGAAAGGATATCATGACACCTGTCCTTCTTAGATAGATGGCCCAGATACCTTCGGGACTTCGGGACCCGTGAGTCTTAATCTCCGGTCCTTCGTCCTCTAAACCTCCGAATTCCCGAAGTCCGAAATCCCTATACCTATACCCTGTCGAGACTTTTCAGATTCTCTTCTCTGCACGTGAGGATTTAAACATCGTGAAACTTTCCACAGATCCGACAATTATCAGTCCACGTACCCAGATATGACGACCCGCGTTATTTCGGAACTTCGTGGGTCAAGAGTTTTGAACTATCGCCCTTCACATCCTCGGTACCCGGAATGCCGAAATCCTCCCTTTCGGGGATTTCCCCAAAACCTTGACCACTCTGCCACGTGTCCTCCTGTGATGAACGTTCTCGATATTTTTGGTACTTCGCAGCCCGAAACTTCTAGTCTCTCGATTCTTTCACCCTTGAACTCCTAATATCCAAAACCTCGATATGCCGAAATCTTTGAAATCTTGATGGGTTTTCGGATGTCCGCCACATGTCCTCCTACAAACGGACGGCCACGATTCTTTCGTTGTTTTGCAAATTTCACTATGTAGTGCCCTGATCTCTCATCATCGAGATTCCTGGAATCCTGAATCCCGAATCTCTGAAATCCCAATGCCTCTACCATTTCGGGACTTTCGATGAGCCTCCACTCAGCTCATATCTCAGATTAACCCGCGCGCACCTTTTCCGAGATCCAACGACGTTCGGTGATCTGTGCAAGATCTTACGGCTCAGAGATTCTTCTCCTATGTGCTCTCCCTGCTACTGCCTCATGGATGTGAAAGTTCAACAGTCCAAATCTTGTCCTCTGCTCGATCCGATGACAGTTGTAGCTCTCTCCTGAGCTTACACTTCTTCCTTCACCTTTGGAATATTTTCTTGCTCCATAAGGCCTCGGCCTTTTCTTCTGTTGCAGACCCCATAACCTTGGATCTTTCTTGCATTCTAAGGATTCTTTCCCTCTTGAGCTTTCGGGACTTGTGAAACCTGGAAAGGTTTTCCCCGACTTCCTACACTCCTAGTAGTTGTCGCTTATGTGCACAAAAGCTCTTTTCCTCCTGAGCTTCTCTTCTCTAAAACCTTGAAAGGTTTCCTCGACCTCTGTGATTCATACAGGGTCTCTGGACACATGAAGGTGCTATCTCTTCTGATATTTTCCTATAGCTTCGACCTCTAAGGAATTAACCCTTTTTCCTTCTCCCTCAGATGGAGAATCTGATGCCCTCCTGGCACTCTCTTGCTCAAGCAACTTCTTGTTGAATCTGCAGGGTGTTCAACAACCCTGTGAAGATCCTTCCTTGGACTCTTCTTCTATTCCAGAACTCAAAAGATTTATTTCCTTCTGTGCTCTATCTGCACAATGACTCAATTCCCTCCTGGCATAATTTCCCCAGAGTTCTCTGAGTGACTCTATTTTCTTCTTGAATCCATAATGGAATTCCTCCTCAATGCAACCCGTGCATCTACTCAATGCCCACCTGGCATAGTTCTTGTAGAATCCTGCAGTGATTTTGCCTTCCACTGTGTCTTCCTCTACACAGTATTACCTCCAAGGTGTTCAACAACCTTGAGGTATTCCCCGAGTTTAAGACTTCGGCTGGTGCACCCTCCTCGCGTGTCTTTTTCCAAATTATGCAGAATTGGAAGTGCGCTCTATGCACTAGCTTTCAAAACCCGCAGTGTTCTGTCATGCCCTCTTGGCATGATACCATAAAGAACGCCAAACCTGAAATCAAAGAACCAAACAGGAAACATAACCTATCCGTCCCTACAAATTCATACTAACACACACATCTACAGCATATAAAGAACACACCAAGACATTCATGCAACCACAGAATAACCTGCATGAAAAATTGCTCTTTGTATTAATATGAAATGCCTCCTTTACAAGGTGTTATTGAGCTCAGACTTTTACAGAGTCTCATCTCCTTCTCTATCTGCTCTTCTAACTCTTGCTACCTATCCCAAAAGAAAGATCAAAATATCTTTTACATGAGGGGGCTCTTTGAGCTCTTCCCTCAAAGATACCTACTCTATTCAATTACATTTAAATTTACATTGAATCGGTTGTCTAGTCTAGATCAGATCTAGATATCAGCCTTACAACTATTAAAGGCTATATACATCCAAATCCTGCATATAGGCACGACCTTTTGGCTCTAACAGTCTTACAAATATTAAATGCCCTTAATTCAAATTCAAAATATGAGAGGGTTGGCGCCTCTCTTCCTTGAATGCACTGAGTGGGCTGGTTGGATGGTGCATGATTGGCTTTGGAGCGATGCTCCTGCATCATACTCCTCTGCTACAAAAATTCATGAGCTCCCGCTCATGAGCTCTCCACCCTGGCTGTTGAAATCCTCCTGGATCCCAAACAACTCTTTGAAGTTGTTCCTTTGCACCATCTCTCTGTTGCTGCTACTGCTTCCACTGCTCTGCTGCTACTACTGCTGTCTCCTTTCTGCTCAGCTTCCTTGCTGGGAGTCTCTTGTGTTGACTTCAACATCAGCTTCCTGATCTTCTTGATCATTTTTTCCCAACTGCTACAATGGCTGGCTCTTCCTTTGCAGCCTGCTCCATTACACTTATTCCCTGCAAATGGGTAGATCAACTAGATCCCCCATGCCATCTTCTTCCTCTTCTATGGAACTAGCTGGACACTCTGCTACAGACTCCTTTTTTGCAGTTTCATCACTAAGTCTCTCCTCAGCTTCCTCTTCTGACAGCTTGACTATCAGTTCTCCTGCTGGCATATCTCTAGCTTCCTCCAGCTGCTCCTCAGACTGGAATTCTCCTTCATCCTCTACTGCATGCCTCAACATTATAGTCGTCATCAATTGTTCAACTCCCTGGCTGAAATTCTCGAACAATTCCTCAGAATGCTCCTCTGCTAACATCTGCTTCACTATCTCCTCATGGAAGTCATCTACTGGCTCTGGATGGTTCAACCAATCCTCCAGCATTTCTAGCTCCTTCTCCCAAGGAGTGAGCATGTCAACTATGTGCTCCTCTTCTTCCCTAACAATATGAAATTCCCCTGCTTCCCTCTTGACAGTCTGTGAGATCCCGTAGTGACCTCATCTCATTTCCCTCTTGGAAATTGGGAACTCCTGTTCTATCCCCTTAGCATTCCTTGAGATCTTCAACTGATCTCATGTCATCCTCAACATCACTAAGATTTCTCCCAGCCTCTGGTTCACACACCTGAACCATCTCATCTTCATCATCCCTGAGGCTTTCAACATGCCTCATCCATCTCTTTAACATCCTCTGCTGTCTTTTGGCCATCAATGCCCTGAATGGCCATTTAAAATTTGTCCTGATGGGCCATTCATACACCCATCGCGATCTTGTATCCTGTTGCACCCGCAGTGCAAGTTCATCCATCCTTGCCTGGATCTCGACAAGATCTTTATCCCTTGCAGCATTCTCCTGCTACTGGTGGTTCTTCTTTCCACCGCGTGCATGACCTTTTTTAGTCATTATGCCCGTTGTCTATCTGTTCTCCTGACATATCTTCTTTTGTCACTCTACAACCCTGAGCGTTCCCAGCATTTCCTTGCAGTCCTCCTGACTGTCTTTCTATACTGTTGCTTACCTACAACAAATCATAATAGAGTTTCTATCACTTTGCTTTCCTTTGCCTATCCCTACAAGCTACCTCTGATACCAAAATTGACGTCCATCAGAGTATATTCTTTCCTGCTCCTTCTGCTTGAAATACACAAACAAAGTCCATCTCTGATACCACACTTAGCGGAGACGCCCCCTTCCTCCACAGGTTCTACGCGACCTCCCGGTCTAAGGATTGTTCAAAAACCCTTTTGAGCCGAAGCGACTCCTTCGAGTCCCTATTGGACCCTCAAAAATTCTCGATCCATAGGTCCTTCAACTCTCCCCATGGCCTCTGTATACGTCCGTGGACCTTTTCCCCGAAAACAGAATTTTGGGTCCCGAGCCTCCTTGAGTCTTGATGTCGAGAGTCCTTGACTCCTCGATCTCCCGGTCTCCGAAATGCCGATTTTCCAAATTGGCTTCACGGTTAGTCCCCTGGGCTATACCCTTAGTCCATATGACCACCCCTCATATGACTGTAGTCTTCTTACGGTTCATCGATGCAAAACGCCCTGCTTCCTGTCTTCAAGACTTCCGAAAAATCGATTTCCTGAATGCCGAAAATACCTGTGTCCCGACTTCCTCCTCCTTTCACGATTTCGGGTTTTCTGATGCCGAAATGCTTCAACCTTATGTCTACGAGATCCACGGAATGTCGAATCCCAAAATTTTGATATCAAGTGTGGCCACAACCTCACTCTCCTCTATGTCGCATTTCGCGATTTCAGAGTTCTAATTGTCGAAATGCTCGATCCTTTGTCTTCGAAACTCCCGAAGTTTCGAACTCCAAAATGACCACGGATACCTCAGATATCCGAGACTCGTGCTTTTCCTTAGAAGCTTCGAGTTTTCATCTTTTGGACTTTCCTGATGCAAGGCTCTTCTTCCTATCCCTGCTCTCTGGATTTCCCAGTATCTGAAATACCGATATCCTCGCTGTAGTGCCAAGTGTCCTCCTTGTTCTTTCGGAGCTTTCGGGGTTTCATGTTTCGGAACTTCGTGACCCCTACGACACTTATCCTTTGTTCTCTCAAATCCCCGGTATCTAAAATCCTAGTGGACTCCCCGATCTCCTCCACGTGTCCTCCATAGATGGATGGTCCAGATCGTTTCGGGACTTCGCCAGTAGCGAAGCCGAAAGACTCCCTTCTTTGCTTCCCAATGTCCAAATCCCCGATCTAAAAGGATCACACGACACCTGTCCTTGTTAGATGGATGGCTTAGATACCTTCAGGACTTTGGGACCTATGAGTCCTAATCTCCGGTCCTTCGTCCTCTGAACCTCCGAATTCCCAAAGTCCTAAATCCTGATACATCCACCCTATCGGGACTTTTCGGATTCTCTGCTCTACACGTGAGGATTTAAACCTCATGTAGCTTTCCATAGATATGATGGCTATCGGGCCATGTACCCAGATCTGACGGCTCGTGTTCTTTCAAAACTTTGTGGGTTAAGAGTTTCAAACTCTTTCCCTGGACATCCCCGGTACCCGGAATGCCGAAATACTCCTTTTCGGGGATTTCCCCGAAACCTTGACCACTCTTCCATGTGTCCTCCTATGATGAACGTTCCTGATATTTTCGAGACTTCACTGCCTAGGACTTATACTCTCTCAATTCTTTCACCCTTGAACTCTTGGTATCCGAAACCCCAATATGTTGAAATCTCTGAAATCTCGATGGGTTTCCGGATGTCCGCCACGTGTCCTCCTACAAACAGATGACCATGATTCTTTTGTTGTTTTGTGACTTTCACTATGCAGTGCCCCGATCTCTCGTCATCGAGATTCCTAGAATCCCGAATCTCGAATCTATGAAATCTCAATGCCTCTACTGTTTCAGGACTTTCGATGAGGCTCCACTCAACTCATATGTGAGATTAACCCACGTGCACCTTTTCCCAGATCCAACGATGGTTGGTGATCTGTGCAATATCTGACGGCTCAGATCTTCTTTTCCTATGTGCTCTCCCTATTGCTACCTCCTGGACGTGAAACTTCAACAGTCCAGATCTTTTCCTCTGTTCGATCCAATGGAAGTTGTAGCTCTCTCCTGAGCTTATGCTTCTGCCTTCACCTTTGGAAGATTTTCTTGCTCCATAAGGCCTTGGGCTTTGCCTCCATTGCAAATCCCATAACCTTGGTTCCTGCTTGCGTTCTAAGGATGCTTTCCCTCCTAAGATTTTAGGACTTGTGAAACCTGGAAAGGTTTTCCCCGACTTCCTACACTCCTGGTAGATGTTGCTTATGTGCACAAAAGTGATTTTCCTTCTGAGCTTCTCTTCTCTAAAACCTTGAAAGTTTTTTTCAACCTCTGTGATTCCTATAGGGTTTTTGGACACACGAAGGTGCTATCTCTTTTGATCTTTTCATGTAGCTTCGAACTCTAAGGAATTAACCCTTTTTCCTTCTCCCTCAGATGGAGAATCTGATGCCCTCCTGGCACTCTCTTGCTCAAGCAATTTCTTGTTGAATCTGCAAGGTGTTCAACAACCATGTGAAGATCCTTCCTTGGACTCTTCTTCTATTCCAGAACTCAAAAGAGTTCTTTCCTTATGTGCTCTATCTGCACACTGACTCAATGCCCTCCTGGAAGAATTTCCCCAGAGTTCTCTCAATGACCCTGTTTTCTTCTTAAATCCACAATGGAATTCCTCCTCAATGCAACCTATGCATCTACTCAATGCCCACCTGGCAGAGTTCTTGCAGCCGCAATGATTTTGTCTTCCACTATGTCTTCCTCTACACAGTATTTCCTCCAAGGTGTTCAACAACCTTGAGGTCTTCCCTGAGTTTTAGACTTCGGCTGGTGCGCCCTCCTTGTGCATCTTTGTCCAAATTCCGCATAACTGGAAGTGCACTCTATGCACTAGCTTTCAAAACCTGCAGTGTTCTGTCATGCCCTCTTGGCATGAGACCAAAAAGAACCCCAAACCTGAAATCAAAGAACCCAATAGGTAGCAGAACCGATCTGTCCCTGCAAATGCATACTAACACACACATCTACAGTGTAAAAAGAACACACCAAGACATTCATGCAACCACATAATAACATGCAGGAAAAACTGCTCTTTGTATTAATATGAAATGCCTCCTTTACAAGGTGTTCTTGAGCTCATACTTTTACAGAGTCTCAACTCCTTCTCTATCTACTCTTCTAACTCTTGCTACCTATCCCAAAAACAAGATCAAAAGATCGTTTACATGAGGGGGTTCTTCAAGCTCTTCCCTCCAAGCTACCTACTCTATTCAATTACATTTAAATTTACATTGAATGGGCTATCTAGTCTAGATTGGATCTAGATATCATCCTTACAGCCATTAAAGGCTATCTACATCTAAAGCCTATGTAAATGCACGACCTTTTAGCTCTAACAACCTTACAAATACTAAATTCCCTTAATTCAAATTCAAAATATGAGAGGGTTGTGCCTCTCTTCCTTGAATGCGCTAAGTGGGCTGGATGGCTGGCGCATGGCTGGCTTGGGAGCAATGCTCCTGCATCAGCTATGGCATAGAAGAATGGGTCACATGGATTTTGATAACCTTGTCAAAGTTAGCAAAAGAGAAGCAGTAAGAGAAACTACCCAGATCATGAGACCAACTAACACTTTATGAAAGCATTGTCAACAAGGAAAGTAAACAAAGACCAGGTTCAAATCAAGGGAATATTCAACAACAAGGCCACTGGAAATTGTGCACACTGATCTAGTTGGACCAACTACAACAAAGGGCTTAAAAGGTGAAAAATACTTTATGTTATCAGTTGATGATTATACAAGAATGACTGCAGTTTGGTTTCTCAAGAACAAGTCAGAAGATTTTGAAAACTTCAAGATCTATAAGGAAATGGTTGAAAATGAGATGGATTCAAGAATCAAATGTTTGAGATCTGATAATGGAGGAGAGTTCA
>JZKD02S0116163.1:329706-348675 GCA_000966675.3 Picea glauca | reverse complement strand
GGTTTAAGAGATTTTAAAAGGTAAATAATAAAGTGAAGTAATGAGTGTATTATAATTCAAAGTGAATACAAAGTAAATTATTTCAATAATAAATTTAATGGAGAAATTAGAAGTGAGTTAACCCTAAAATAAAGAAAGTGGGGCCAAGTGACCTAGAAGATGTTCTTAAGGAAGCTACTTGGAGAGTATAAATAAGAGAAAAGGCTCTCTCATTTTAAACACACTTGAGAATATTGAATATATATAGGTGTATGAGGTAACCAAGGATATATAAGCTGAAATTATGAGGGAAGGTGAAGAAAAGAAGGCCGAAATGCAAGGAAGGATAAATTCTTTTGATGGTGCTTTCTTAGGTATGTTATTTACAGGTCATCTCACCATTTTTGCTATAAATTTTTTTTATATAATGATTCAGACTGTGAAATTTCTACTCCATTGATAAAACATATCCAAGTATCTATGGTAAAACATTCAGCTTTTGGTTCATTGTATTTTTGGAGTTACACTCCATGGAAAATAGGGTTTGTGGCTAGTCCTGAAACTAGTCAAAAACAGGTGTTTCGGGTAAAAACATCATAACGTATTCATAACAGATCCAACTTTAGTGAAACAAAATGTGTTGGTTACGGTAAATTTTGTAGTATTATTTTTCATAGTTTCATATCAATTCAAAAAATATTCCGTGCAGGGCACGCTCTACAAGGTCTCTCTCTAGAATAAGCCAAAATTCAACAAGGTATGCCATTTTTTCTATAACTCCTTTTTAAGAGGTTCCAAGTAGTGACACCTGGAGGAATTACATAAAACACACTGAAGAATGTTGTTTATCAGTTTCAGAGCTTCATACATTACATGTACAAATTTATGATTACTTCATGTTAGGGTTGTTGACTAATCCAAAACTAGGCACGTGAGACTAAAGAAAAGTTTGATGAAAATGCTAGTCTCTTGTTGTTGAAGTTAAGCAAGGTTTGCAAGAATGTGATCATATACACCAGGTCTATTACAGAGATACAAATCAGATTTGGATGATGAAATTGATGAGGGATTTTGGTTGAGGTAGATGTTGAGTACATGGTTGAGACAAGTAGTTGATGAGTTGGCATATACATGAGGTGTATAGTTGATGATGTTGGTACATATTGATGAGTCATAGTTGATGAGTAGTTGACACATGATTGGTACATGCTTGGTACATGGTTGGATGCACTTGTTTATGGTATAGGTTGATTACAGGTTATTTGGTACATGTTGGTGAATGGTTGATGCACTTGTTTATGGTACAGGTTGATTACAGGTTATTTGGTATAGGTTGGTGCATGGTTGATGCACTTTTTTATGGTACATGTAGAGGTATAGGTTGATGCATGGTTGATGCATGGTTTATGCATGGTTCATATTTATTGGTACAGGTTTATAGCGGTATATCTCATAGTGACAGGTTGATAGTGGTTCCATCATTCTACTTCTACTTCAGGGTGGTAGGACGGGGCAAGGACAGGTGGTTGTAGCCACCTTCCGGTTGTAGACGGAGAACATAGGGGGTTGTAGCCTCCTTCTGGTTGTAGCCAAAGAGTTGGGGAGTTGGAGCTTCCTTCAGGTTGTAGCCTGAGAAGCTAGGGGTTTGGACCCTCCTTCTAGTTGCAGCTAGAAAACAAAGGAAGTTGGTGCTTCCAATGAATGTAATTCTTCAAGACATATAAGAAAAATAATTTTGTGGTTTTCTCCCAATTTGGGTTTCCACGTAAAACATTGGTGTACTATGTATATGTATGTTTGTTCATTTGTTCATTGGTTATTTACTCTACAGTTATTGGATGATAATGCTTCATTGATATAACACTTGGATTATATGGTTAAAAAGGATTAGATTTCTCTATTACTGATTCACCTCCCCCCCCCCTCCCTCCCCCCGTCTCAGTAATCCAACAAAACCAATGCACTAAATCATTTTGTGAAACATTTTATTTATGGTGGATATATATGCATCATGTCAAATCCATGTTGAGCATGGAAGGAATTACACATCTCTCTCATACTCCATTGTAGAAATCACCTCTCCACTCAATCATGATGATGATGATGGTTGTATTCCATTGGGAATAGATTTAGTCTATGACCCTAAGAAAGGTAATAAACTACTTGATTTATTTACAAGTTTAATTATGTGCATAAAAAACATTAACATAAGAATTCCAAGATCACCATAGTTTTGATGAGTTAGAAAGTTACGAACGTTGGTTTCATGAAAAATATTTTAAAATCGTGATCTAATTTCTATACGTGGGACATTCTAAGAGAAAATATGATTCATCTTCAGCCCCCTTAGTGTCACAAATATGACATATTCTTTCAACCCGGGATGTTTTTGGAATCACTATGGAGTTCATCAGAGTTTATTCTTACTTTAGCAATGTTGATTTTCTTCTTTATGCTAGTTAGGACAAAGAGATACACTTATCTAGAATATTTCACTTGATCACCTCCTTATAATATATTAATTTTATTTTATCCTCTAATTCTTTATGGTTGCACAATTTGTCCTTAAATTTTTTTCTATTGTGTTGAATGGCCTCTTCCTTTATTCCCCAATTAATTTTTGGCTGGAAATTGAAGTAATTTTGGGAAGCCTTCATATTATTTTTCTTGTTATAGTACATTAGGTAAGTAGTCGAAAGACTCACTTCTAAAATGGATATTGAAATATTTTAGTTAAGGTGGACGTTGAAATATTTCATTTATGGACGATATATAAATATTTTCTTTAAATCCCACATGTCAACTCCATGTTAAGCAATGGAATAATTAGACATCTCCCTCATACTTGGATGTTATGGCCAACATTGAAATATTTTCTTTTATGAATATATTTTTAAATGTAATGTTTCAACTCCATGTTGAGCATAGAAGAAATCAAATATCTCCCTTATATTGAGCTGTAAAAAGTGCCTCTCAACATAATTAAAATATACATATAGAGTTTAAAAAAGAATGTTTTACATAAAATGTGCCTCTTGATGCAACTAAAAGATATAGAGGCACTTGCACGAATATGATGATCAGAAAAATGGCAATGGGGTTCCCAAGAACATGCACATGCATGAACATGCTTGGTTCTTAGACAAACACATATGTTCATGAGCATGTAGCCTCGACACTCCCTAAATTGCCACGCAGGTTTTCAACTTAGTGCCAAACAAACATTCTTAGGAACACATACACATTCTTAAGAATGTGTGCATGTTCTTAAGAACACATGCAAATTCCTAAGAATGTTTCTGCATTCTTGGACCACACACTCATTCCTATAATTTTAATTGGGAAAAAAGGCCATAGTTGAACAAATTTAGGAGCAATTTTGGGTGATATTGAGGAGGCATCATAGGACCCCTACTCTATTGAAGTGGTTCTTGATTGGATCTAGGTAGGTTTATAAACCTTATTATTTTGTATTTCATATTTTTTTTAAATTATAAAAATAAATAAAAAATAATTTTCCCCTATTTAATTGCAACATACTTAAATAACATTGAGCTTCCACCTAGAGAAAACCCAAACCCACCATCACCACATGAACATATATAAAACCCCAACCCAGAACCAATAATTATAAACTTTGAAATTGATGTAAGGTTGAGATCATTAAGAATGCTTATACAAGATTTAAGAAATACCAAATAGTCTTCACAACTTTCACTAGCCACATCACTAGATACCATTGTTACTTAGATTGTGAATTCCCAAGAACAATTATCACATGTTTCTTATTGTAGGGCAATAATGTTTGACTATTATAGGATGGGTATAGATAGAAACTAGGTCATAAACCTCAACTTTTCAAAACAATATTTGATGACATTGTTTATTGACATTAGAATTGGAACACAACCTGTAGTCACAAAGAAACACATTTGCATGTACTGGTGCACCTATCGTACTTTTTAGAAAATTGCATCGATAGGTGGTTCATGGTTTTTGATAAACCTCCCTACAATAATAGGGATATGTTTTTGTATTTCCTTAGGAAATTATGGGTTAAGTTTATGTTAGGTCACCATGTCAACTACCTCAAAATTCGTTAATCCTATGAGGTGTGACATGGGTCCGCACAGGATAAAATCAAATGTGAGGTGTGACCCATTTATAGTTCCCTATCCTCCTAGGTGGAGGCCTAATTCCCCTATTTAGAATCCTATTGTTGACGATTAAAAATCACAATGAAGTTTTGCCCGCAAAGTGTTGCTAAAGCTTATTATTATAAAAGATAAATAATACTAGTAGGTGGGACCCCCTTGTAGATTTGAGATCAGGTATGATGCTTATTTGATGTTGTGTTACTATTCGAAATTATTACATGGTGATATAATCTTGGTTTATTGGTGATTGAGAAGGCATGTTCTATGTTTTTCTGTTGCTCTAGGCTCAATTTTTATTTTACAATGACCTATGTTATCCTCGTTATCACTGCTATATGTTATTGGGATCTATTACTATGAGACCTGCACAATAAACATGTTAGAAATAACATATACAAGAAATTATAAAGAAATGAAAGCAATACAACAAATTCAAAGGGAAGAATTTAAACTATGATATATGCTACTCTACGTGCATTGATTTTTAATGGTCATTAATTAAACCTAGCAATAAGCTAATGGTTAACGATTTGTTCAGTTATATGGAACATGGTTGATTTATCGAATAAGTTAGAAATATGATATGGTCGCGCTATTGGTGATGGTTTCGATACATGGTTTACTTAATTGAATTATATAGCTGATATGTATTATGGTCAAGTTGGCAATGGAAGGTATGATATGGGTGGCACATTTGACAAGTAATAGGTGCCAATTCCAATGCATGGTTTAAATGAATGGTTAATGGATTAATGGTTGGCATGTACTAATGAATTAATTGACTGTGCGTGGAGGCGAAGTGCATTTACTGCACGTCACCCTTACTCCTTCCGCTGGCTGCCACCCTAGTCAGGCTATTGTTCAACCTTGTTGTTGTGGCTATGCTTCGATTTTCAAGCATGGAGGAACCGCTCGACCAAATCATGTTTAAAGTAATTGGATTACATGTATGTCTTTTCTTGGCCATCCATGAGTCTGATCTGTTTATGAAAGGGATATTGGCTCGAATGCATGGGTTGTTCTTTCCTTGAGTATTGCGACAGTGTAAACTTATGGTTTTTAGAATGAAGCGTTGATGGTATTCTCTGCAATGATGTTAAATTTACAGTGTTATTGGCCATCCTGGGTGTTAGAATCCATAAAGGCTCTTTGGAATCCTTGTTGGTTTAGTTGGAGGGTTTCGTTTGGCCTTGAGTGGTTGGCTATATTCACGTATTCGTATCACCCAGTATTTGTCTTTATGGGGTTTAATGGTTGGAAGTGCCTTGTGTCACTGCACATTGTTCGCTTCGGCATTAGGTTGTTTTTTCTACTATGGTTGTGCAGTGGGTTATGTTGCTTCTTCCTGGCCTTGTTTTCACCTCAACATTGTAGTTGGTTGACTAGAGAGACATGAGGGTTATACCCTGCGTGTGTTAAGTATCATTACAAGGCTGAAATGGATCCTTGCTCCTCTAGTTATAACCTCTCCTTTCAAGGGTTTCATCACCTTTTCCATGAAGTAAATTGTGGTGTTCTCTGTGTATACATCGTTGGTCTCGGAGGTTTTCAACATAGAGAAGAGTCGACTCTAGTCTCCTTGTGATTGGACATAGAGAAAACCCTTAGCTCCTCAAGTATGAGGGTTGTTAGAGAAGACCGTCGTGGCATGTCAGGTTTACTATTGGTTATTGTTGATTGGTATGTATTGTCGACATAAATGATTATAGGCTCGCCCAATTGATTATGTGACAATCGTGTCAATTTTGGTATCTAGTCACTTCCTGTGTTATTACAATGGATAAACCCTGCATGGTTAATTGGACAAATCAAATACACTTACGCTCTCCTTGTGCTTAAATGAATTGATAACCTAGTATTGTTTTAATTGAGTAAGTCACAACGTCGCTTCATGTCGATGTGTGGGTATGCGTGGGTTTCCTACATAATATTAGGTCGGGTTGTTGATTATGATAACATTACAAGTAATAGGATCAACATTGAAGTTGGTTTATGAACAATTGAGGTTTCTACACAGTCACATTCTTTTGCATTGAAGTTATCGGGATGTTAACTCAACACTAGTCACAATTGATTAATAGTGTTTTGCATGTAATGCATTTGTATGTTACACCATGAGTAAATGATCACTGTAACTATGTTTTGTTTTGGCCAATTGGTTATTGCAACCGAGACGACTGGAAAGTTCCATTCCCTGTATAAGTATGGTTATTCAATTACGTCGTTGAGGATGAGCCCGAGTTTTACACAACATGGTTTTGATTGCAGTTTGATTAATTTGAGCAATACTGTATTAGATTGATAGCTCGACATGATGGGTTGAATTAATGATACTGTGACTATGTGTTTAGAATTGTCAAATGGGAATATTGCATCTTGGTGTTTGAGGTATGGCTGCCCACTGTGTATGCTATGGATATTTTTGGGTTGTGCACTCCGAGATAGCCACAGATTTTTAAACATGGCTTTGTTGCGATTCGATTATTTGTATTATGAAGTCAGTTACGTTGTTACCACCTCGTTGTGTTGGATGGATAGCCCAGAATTTTAAATGATTAGAGTCCAAAAAAAACTGGACCTATATAGTCACATAAATGAATTTTTTTTTTGTCGAATGGTTGTATTTTTCCAGCATAGTGTGAGTTGAAATGGTGATTGGTTATCTGGGTGTTTAAATGACAAACTAGGATCTTTGAAAGATGAATATGGATCATTGGTTGAATTTAAATTGGGTATGTTAAATGAATGTCATGCATTATAAAATGGTGACAGGCACAAGTGTTGTGACACTATGACCACATTCCATTTTAATTATTAAACAAATGTAAAGACAAGATCAAGCATGATTTTTATGCTTGCATTTTATGAGCAAAGTGACAATAATCTATTGTGTATTTATTTGGAAATTTCTTATGGATAAATGGAAGAAAATAGAGCTCCCCTACATATTTTTATGGAATGCATACTATTTTGATCGTTGACACTATGTAAATATTTGGTTATGAACAATGAACTACTTAATACACAATAGTTGTTATTGGATCACAATGGTCATTTGGTTGGTGTATTTCCTTTTTCAGAATGGTTATATGGATTATTTTATAAATTTTATGAACAATACCTGCTCTCATTCCCCGCCATTATTTCTCTTTTCGCTAATTACAACTCCATCGCCTTCCCACATTCATTTTTTACTCCCTGTTCTAAAATTGATTACAGTCAAGAAAACTTTTGTGTTGAAGCAGTTGGCAGTAGCAATGTCTTGGTTGAATTACAATGATGTTTTCTTTGGTTTTCATTTGATTGTTGTTGTCTTTGAGCAGTAACCATATTTTTTCACCCTCATCATATCATGTTTCAGTCAATACAAACCCCTCACATATCCCAGAACCCTTTATTCATCCCCTGCTCATTGATAAACAATTAAACAATTTGTATGGATTGGATTGCATGAGTCTGATACATTGCTGATCCAAATCTATTTCATATTTTTAAGAGTTGTCATGTATGGTTATTTAAAAGATTATTTTCTAGTCAATCATGCATGCATGAATGAGTTTTTTCAGATGAGGTAGCCATGGCCAAGGAAACCGAGGGAGAGGTAACTGGAACAGAGGCCCAAGAAGGCCAAGGTTCTCCATACATTTTGATGCTGACTCACAAGAGCTTGGCCAATTGTTTCAGGCTGAATTTTTCAATTGGATTGGCAAGGAGTGGTCCAACATAGGCCTAAAATCCTCCTTTCCAAGTTCCACAAGCCCTTGGTATCCCTGTTCCTCCTCATGTCTCATTGCAACCTAAGGTTCCTGAAAATGATGGATGGCAAGAGATTGTCCACCCAATAATATCCCAACATCGTGGTTGGCCTAATTTATCCCTACGTACTCCTTCGCCTATTAACCCCATTGTCCAAGCTTCCCCCCACTCACCAGTGTAGTTCTCTCATGCTAGAAAAAGGGTGAAAACCGACGCCCACCATGCCCTTGACAAAGGAAAATCCATTGCTGCCCCTTCCTCACCCTCCAATGGCTCTAACAAATTTGTGTCTTCTCGGATGCATTTGAGGGATGCTTGTTCCCACATGATCAACGATATTAGGCCTAAAGGATCAGCATAGCCAAAGGAAAATTCAGGAAAATCGAAAGGTCATAGCAGCAGTCAAGGAAAGATTGCATCCCAGAGTGGGAAATATGGCTTTTGAGTTTTATTTTATCTATTGTTGATGACAATTGACTTTAGAAGTTTTTAGAAAACACATTTTATTTTGGGATATAAGAATAATATTTTGTTTTTGAAAATAATTTCAAATATCATGAGCTAAATTTTCAAATGTTGATATGATGATGGGAAGTCACAAGGAGGTGTGTTTTTCTTAACTAACTAGTTATGTTATGATTGTTAAGAGCTAAAGGGAGTCACAAGGGGTCCCACCTACTAGTTGTTATTTATTGTAACCCTTATTATGATTACTATTTTTCTCCCTAACTAAAAGTTGGTTAAGTCTTTTAATTAACTTAACTAATGAGTTGGATCAACTACTTCAACCAACTCTAATTTGTCTAAAGGAAAAAGGAAAGGGAGGAACAGTAGAGGATAGAAGCATAAGCATACTAAGGTTTTCTCTTTGAGTTTATGTTGAGATAGTTCATTTTTCATTCATTCATTTATTCATCACAAGCTTAATTCTCTTTTATGATAGCAGGGTCTTATTGTAGACAACAATATTCAGGGATGAATTACATCATTCAGACACTTTTTTTTCAGAGGTGTTGATCTATCTTTGATAGTCTGTGTAGACTTGTTTGTTTTTGAATTAGTTTTCATGACTGACAAAGGCTATTGTGCAGAGTCAAGTGGCCAACAATCTATGGCAAGTTGATCCAACTTTTAGAGTTCAGTTTTGGTTTTTTGTTAGAGGTCCTTTTGTATGTTCCATCAGGGATGTCTAAGTTTGACTTTGGTCCAAAATTTATGTATGAGATTTTGTAAATAAAATGACTCTTTGGTGAATTGGAATTAAATAAAGGATTTTTTTATATCTCATCTGTCTTGATTATCATCTTGGTGTCTTTACTTCTATCTTTACATTTATTTCAGAAATTGTTATATTCAGAAAATTACATAAAAAGTAAATTTTCAGCAAGCTTTTTATTGATAAAAGACTAGCCTAAGAACTAGTAATTAATACTTATGAGTTAGGATGTTATTTTTATTGGGTATAAACATAGGGTGATATTCCAGTCTATTTTTCTTTAGCCAAGCAAAATATGAAAATGCTTGAGTAAGATCATTTCATATCTTTTCCCTAACATTTATTTGGCGACCATATTGGGGAGATCTTTGATATCTCTCTAGTTAATTTTTATACTCGAATTTCATCAATACATCTTTCTTTTTCTGATATTGATTCTTTGACTGTTTTATTTCTTAATGGTCGTTCTTGTTGCTAGGCAGCCCAATATTGAGCCCGGTCTTCAAGATCAAACCAACATTGAATTGAATCTGTTTAATACCATCTTAGACACTGCCAATACCCGTGTTGAGCTTAACCATTCTTGGGCAGCAATTGAATGATATATTAGTTCTCAAGAACAATTGGAAGCTAGACTTAGACAACCTAGAAATCAGCAGTAACCCTTTTGTTTCTACAAGTTTTGGCCTTTCTTTCATGTCCTTAAACCCTTATGATTCTAGAAGAAGAAGAGGCTTGTTACCTGAAATCAATCCTATTGCTGAATTAGGAAAAAGAAACGTTTTGTTTTCTTCCCAACAAAGTGATCTAAGGAGGACTTTATCTGATTCATCCAGTTCGTCTTTCTTTCCCTCATCTTTCATCCACAAGATGACATCTAGTGGTGGTTCCGGTGGCATGGGAAGTGCTCCATCTTCTCAATCTTCATCATCATCAGTGTTTGGTAGCTTATATAACCACCATATCCCTATCAAATCTAACACCAATCCCACCAAAGTCATTAAAAAGTATGGGATTTTTCAGTTCAAAGAAGACGCCACAACCACACCATGCCATGCGTCCTAAGAGCATATTCCTAGGTTTTCAAAAAATAATGATGTCACTACAAACGAACACCTGGTGGCATTTTCCAAATGCTTGTCATAACATAGGGGATAATGAAAATGATACGTGCATGTGATTATTCGTCAATTCCTTGGAAGGAAAGGCTGTGGTCGATTTCTTTGACCTTCCTCCTGAGATCCTGTCTACTTGGGCGGAGTTAATCTATTGGTTCCAATCCACTTATGGGAAATATAAAAGCCAAACCGAGAAGTTAAGGGAATACAATAACTTCACCTGTAAGGATGGTGAGACCATCAAGTATTTCAACTTATGTTTCTCTAAGTTATACAATCAAATCCTCGAATTCATCCGCCCTCAGAACCAAGATGCTTTCATGCATTACTACAATGCATTTACTTCCCTCTACCATCATAGGCTTGAGGAGAAATACATTGATAATCTTGGTGCCACTCTGCATACATGCTCAGAGCATGAAGAACAACCTAAAAGAACTGGTCTTCCCTAGGGAGAATCGGTTAGACAAACAGACATGTCTGCCCTGTTACAGCTAGTACACGATATGAATAATCATATGATAGCATTCAAGTGAAAGGGAACTGTCTCCCCTGTCACCCCTGGAGGTTCATCCTCTTCCGCAACCCCCTTTTAGAAAACCCGTTGAAAATAATTTTCATCCTAAATCTATCCTGCCTCAAAGTTGGTGCAACGTTTGCGACGAACATGTGAGATAAAGAAGAGTGCCATAGATAATATCTTTGGTAAAATACCATAAGCTACTATCATTTTCCTAGATTTTCCATATCCAAAATATGTCATGGTCATCAATACTAGGAACAAAGCCTATGCTGCCAAGGGAAAACTTGATTCTCCCCGCAGTTCCTCTAGCTCGAGCTCATCCTCAACTGTTGCTACTCTCCAGGTTCTTGAGAGTCAAGGAATCACTCCCCCTCTCTCCTCTTCCAAATATAATATCTTGAATCAGGTGGCCAACATCAAATAAGATGCAACCCTTCTAGACATGGTTGTCATCTCTAAACAACAGATGCATCTGAAACAATTCATGGAAGGAAAATCTTCCGTTGTAGACAATCTCTCCAAAGAGGTAAATGAAGAGTATTATTATGTAAATAAAGTAGGCATACAAACTTTAGATACCCTGTAAAAAATCCCCCTTTTTATATTTTTGTAAAGATTATGGATAGTATTTCCCATTACTGCCTCATTGATGGTGGTTCAGGCCCAAGTGTGATGTCGAAGATTATTATGGAAGAGCTAGGCTTGTCTTGTACAAATGAAAATGCCAAAAGCATGCTCTCATATAATAGTCTACAACAAAAAACCATAGGTGAGATTAAGGACGTGACCTTGGTTTTATGCGCTCATCTTGAAATAAGGACAACCCTCAGCATTCAGGTAATTGATATGCCTGTAAGAAATTGCTCAATTATCTTGGGAAGAGATTGGAAAGCCTTAAAAGGTGGATACCTCTCACTCGATGGGACACATTTATCCGTTCCTCAGAATGGTAAGAACATTATAGTCCTTAGAGAGGGAAGAATTTCACCCGACATAGAGAGTGTTACGCAATCTAGCGTAAACTATATCAAAGAGGACCTGGGAGTGTATTACATATTTACCGAAGAATATAATATTCCTTTGGAAAGAATTGATTTAGATTATGATATGTGGCATATTCACTTTGATGGTTCACGCTCTAATCAAGGTAATGGGGCTGGCATTATCTTTCTTCCCCCTACAGGAAAAATTCATAATCTGTCTTACAGGTTAGAGTTTTCTTATACAAACAATTTCACTAAATTCAAAGCTTTATTATTAGGCATTGAAAATTCCCTTAATCTTGGTTGTGGTCACCTTTCGGTTTTTGGATATTTTGAGCTTCTTGTGAACTTGATACATAAATTGTGCTCTCCTAGAAACAAGCTGATGGAATGATACTCCCAAACTGTTTGGGCACTTATATCAAACCGTTTATCTTTCAACATCACTCATGTTAAGAGGGAGTTGAATTCAATGGTTGGTCGGTTAGCTGTCTTTGTAGCTTCTCCTAATCAACAATTTTTTCCTCATAGGCCTGATTGTTCTTTTGAATCTCTATATCGTCCATATATCCCTGAGAATGTAGAATATTGGAAGGTTTTCCCTAACAATAAGAGCATTTGTACTTTCATTCAGGATGAACCTCTTAATCCCGAGGATATTATATCTATAGAGAACAATAAGATTCCTGAGGGTTTGACTCCTCTTAAGAGTTTGTTTTTGTCGAGTGATGTAGGCAATAAAGAACAATAGAAAGAAGAGGATTTATGAATGAAGTTGAGAGAAACCATCTCGTTGAACATTAGGGCACTCAAATCTTCAATGAACGATAACATAAGTACCCAATGTTATGATAAATAAGTAATGATTTTTTCCAAGCTACTTGGTTGATTTTAACAAGTTTCTTCTTGGCATTATGAGGATATTCGTGGTTTTGATCTGGGTCTTATTCAAAATACTATGAAACCAGCTAGGCAAAAACAACGACTTGTTATCTCTGCACTTAATGCAACTGTTCAAAGGGAGTTTGGAATTTTCTTAAAGGTTGGGATCGTTTTCCCAGCCCACTTTGAGTGGGTTCAAAATTGGGTACCTTCTTTGAAGACCACTGATCATATTAGAACCTTCATTCATTTTCACACTTTCTGTCAGGCTATTATGAGAAATTTGTTTCCTCCCCTCAATATGAAATTAATTCTACAACAGGTCCTAGAGTCACAGTTAAGGCCCTTCCTTGACAATTTTCTGGGTTACAATAAAATCAAGGTAAAAGGGGAAAATTTTCACAAAACCACTTTATCACTAATTACAACAACATGTATTACAATTTTTTTTTTTTTGGCTTACTCCATACAAGTACCACCTTTAAAAGGCCTATGCACACGACTCTCTATGAATTGGTCAGTCTTTATATCTATCTTGATGATTTAATTATGTGCGTCAAGGGACTAATAATTATGTTAGACTTCCAAGTGTTGGGTCCTTTCCAAATTGCTTTTGTCTTGGAAACTAACTCTGACGTAGGTGGAAATGACCTGTACCTCGCGCTCCTGCTCACAGGATCGATCAATCAGTTCATGAGCCGAAGCGGCTCATTTGATTCCCACTGGAATCACTGTGAAAACCTGATTCACAGGTCCTTCTAATCACCCACATGGTCCTTTGCACACGACCGTGAACTTCCCCGACCTAAATTTGGGGTTCGAGATTTTATGTTTCACAATGCCAAGAGTTCCCTGTTCTTTCGAAATCTGAACTCTGATTTTTCGATGCGCTCCTTTTTGCCTTAGCCCCTCCTGGCTATGCCCCTAGTCCATATGACTAGTCCTCATAAGATCGCAGCCTTATCTCCTTTCGGGGTTTCGCGACCCAAGCACTTAACCTTCCGTCCTCTGGACCCCTGAAATGTCGATATGCGAAATCTCGATTTTGCGTTCTTCTCCTTCTTCGCGATTTCATACTTTTAAATGCCAGAATGCATGGACTTCTTATCCACAGGATTTTCGAGATGTCGATGGGCTCCTGATCTCACCCACGTGTCCCAACTGATGGACGAATTAGATCAGGTTTGGGGTTTCCAACATGGATTTACCCGGTCTCTTGTCCTCGCGACTCTCGATTTGCTGAGTCTCGAAACTCCGATGGAGTCTTCCCTTTTCAGGACTTTTCCCGAGATCTTAGACCTTCGCCACTTGTCCCCCTCAAGATGGACAGTCCTGATTTACTCTCGGGATTTCAGAGTTTTTGATACCCCGATGACAGAAATTCTCTGTCAACTCAAAACCTCGGTAGCCAATATACCGATGGGTCACTCGATCCCCACCACGTGTCTCCACAAACGGACGTCTCAGATCTATTCTAGGATTTTCATTGTGGACTTACCCGATCTCGTGTCCATAAGATTTCTGATTTCCCGATAGCCAATATCCCAATACCTGTCGGGACTTTTGCTCCGCGTGAGAAGGGTTAAACCCCGTGCACCTCCTATCTGATCCAACAACTGACGAGATTTCTGAATGAGATCCAACGGCTCACGATCTCCCCCTTCTGTATGCTTATCCTATTCTCTCCTGGATGTGAAACCTTCAACGGTCCAGATTTCTTCGGCCAATCCAATGGCTGTTGTGCTCCCTTCTGAGCTTCTGCACTTTCTTCCAGTGCTTGGGAAAATTCCAAGTTCTCAAAGGCCTCGACCTTTGTCTTCCTTCTTTGCGAGCTCCTCAGCTTTAATCCTCGCCTTCTCCACAACGTTATTCCTCCTGAGCTTTTCTCCTTGAATCCCCAAGGGATTCTTTGACTTCTGCGCCTCTGCAGAGTCTTCGCGCACACACAGTGCTATCTCTCCTGAGATTCTCAAATGCTCAGACCCCTAAGGGATTTTATCCTTCTTCCTTCTCCCACAGATGGAGAATGTAATGCCCTCTTGGCTATTTCTTTCTCAAGCAATCCCCTTGTTGAGTCTGCAGGGTGTTCAACAACCCTGTGAAGATCCCTCAGTGGACTCTTCCTTTAAATTCCAGAACTCAAAGAGTTCTCTTCTCCTGTGCCTATCTGTACAATGTCTCAATTCCCTCCTGGCAGAGTATCTCCTCCTAGAACATTCAGCAGTTCTGTCCTCTGTACACTCCTTGTACTTTCTCAATGCCCACCTGGCAGAGCTCTCAGAATCCTCAGTGATTCTGGTTCTTCTTGAACTCACAGTCGAGTTCTTCCTCTGTGCACTCCTTGCACTGGCTCAATGCCCTCCTGGAAGAGCTTCACAGAACTCCTCAGAGGTTTTGTCTGCAACCGTGTTTTCTCCCACAACCTTGCCTCCAAGGTGTTCAACAACCTTGAGGTCTTCCTCCTGAGTTGTTGACTTCAGTTCCTGTGCCGCAACACGTCTTTGTCTGAACCCACAGAATTCAGAAGTGCTTCAGTGCACTGCTATTCAGAGACCACAGTACTCCGTCATGCCCTCGTGGCATGAAACCTCAAATACCTTCACCTAAAATTAGACATACTCCTACAAATGCATACACATAACATACATTCACAGCATATAAATAACACTCACAGACATACACATAACACAAAAATACATGTAGGAAAAACTGTTGCTTGTATTAAAATGGAAAACGCCTGTATTTACAAGGTGTTCCTGAGCACGGCCTGTAACAAGGTATCGACTCCTTCTTCTGCTCTCTACTCACAGATCCTCTTCTATCCTCTCGGATTACTTTCAAGAGATACAATTGATCTTTTTACATGAGGGGGCTCTTCGAGCTCTTCCCTCCAATCTACCTACCCTATTCAATTACATTGAATGGGTTGTCTAGTCCACTATCCGGATCTAGATCTCATCCTTACAAACATTAAAGGCCTATTTACTTACGCCTGCACAAAGGCACAGATTCACAGCTCAACAACTTAAACATTTAATTACATTCAATTTCTAAATCAAAATGAGGACTGCGCCTCTCTTCATCACGTGATTTGAATTTGCTGACGTGGCTGGCTGGATGGCTTGCTGATGTGGAGAGATGCTCCTGCATCATACTCCTCAGCTGCAAAATTCATGAGCTCCTGCTCATGAGCTTCCCATATCAGCTGTTGAAATCCTCCTGGATCCCAAATCATCCTCTAGAGATGTTCATCTGCTCCATTCCGGTGTCGCTGTTGATTCTGCGTTGTTGCTTCTCTTCTGCCTAGCTTCTCCTTGCTGATAGTTTCTACTGACCGAAACATCTGTTCTCTAATCATGTCGATCACTTCGTCCAGCTTCTCCAATGACTGGACCTATCCATGCAGTCTCCTCAGCTGCAAAAAATTTCGGCACATGGGCAGATCACTGTGATCTCCCATGCTTTCTTCATCAGCTTCCAACTTCACCTGTTGGATGTGCACGCCCTGCACCTTCACCCTTCTCTCCAGGGCTTCAATATTCTCATACAGATCAGCCAAACTAGTGTTGTCTGCTTCTTCTTCTGCAAACTCCCATGTTGCAGTCTTTTCAGTCTCCTGGCTGAAAATATTGAGCCATTCCTCAGAATGCTCATCACCCTCTTCTACCTCTTATGCTGTCATCTTCGGTGCTACAAATTCCTTAGCTTCCTAGCTGAATGCATTGAGACACTCCTCAGAATGCTCATTTTCCTCTTTAGCTTGAGAAGCTTCAGATATATGCTCCAATCCTTCTTTCCTAACAGTCGCAACTGGTTGTTCTTCTTCTGTTGCTGCATCTGCAACCCAGACTTCTGCCTCCTCTTGGGCAAGTGGTAGGAATACCTTGATTCCCCCAATCATCAGAATATTATCCTGATCTTCCTCCTCTTCTGTCAGCTACATCTATTGATCTAAATCCATCCCTGAGATCACCTTCTCTGTCAGCTCTTCTGGATGATTCCAACTCATCTGCTCATCCCTGCCCACCTGGAAATATGGGATCTGTTCACTACTCTCCTGATAGATTATGCGATCAACTGATCCCATCTTCATCATCAATCCTTGCTAAATTGAACTCACCTCCAAGTCCATGAGACTTTTAGATAGTCTCGAATGCTCATCTCTGCCCACCTGGAAATATGAGATGCTTCCACTACCCTCCTGACAGTCTTCGAGATCCCGCAGTGACCTCATTTCATTGCCCAGCTGGAAATGTGAAATTATCTGGCTGTCCTCATGACAGTCTCTGAGATCTCGCAGTGATCTCAATTCATTTCCCACCTGACAAACTGGAATTTCCTTTTTTCCCTCCTGACAGTTCTTGAGATCTTCAGTCGATCCCAATTCACTGAGATCTCTCCCAGTCTCCGGTTCACATATCTGAACCATCTCCTCAGGTCCGTCGAGGTTTTCAATATGCCTCAACCATCCTCTTAACAACCTATATTGTCTTCTATCCATCAACTCCTTGACTGGCCAATTTATCTTCGGCTTCTTCATGGGCCATTCATATACCCATCTCTGCTTGGATTTCTGCTTCATCCGTAGTTCAAGATCCTCCATTTTTGCCCTGACGTCGACAAGTTCTTTCGCCCTTTCGACTGTGCTCATCAGCTCTGGGCTTTTCCTTTTAGCATACCTATGGCCTTCAGTAGCCATGTTGTTGTCTCTGTCTACTCTCCTGGAAAACCTGTTGTTGTCACTTTGTACCCTGAGTGTTTCCAGCTTCATTCTACAGTCCTCCTGACTTCCTATGGATTGTTTCCTACCTGCAAACAAATCCTTACAAAGTTTCAATACTCTGTCTTCTTCCTCTACCTTCTCCCTCTACTTGAAATATACAAACAGAGTTCAGGCTTTGATACCACTTGACGCAAGTGGACACGACCTGTACCTCGCGCTCCTGCTCACAGAATCAATCAATCAGTTCGTGAGTCGAAGCATCTCATTTGATTCCCACTGGAATCACTATGAAAACCCGATCCACAGGTCCTTCTACTCACCCACACAGTCCTTTGCACATGACCGTGAACTTCCCTGACCTAAATTCGGGGTTCAGGACTTTATGTTTCCCAATGCCAAGAGTTCCCTATTCTTTCGAACTCTGAACTTTGATTTGTCGATGCGCTCCTTTTTGCCTTAGCCCCTCCTAGCTATGCCCCTAGTCCATATGAATAGTCCTCATAATATTGCGGCCTTATCACCTTTCGGGGTTTTGCGACCCAAGTGCTTAACCTTCCGTCCTCTGGACCCCCGAAATGTCGATATGCGAAATCCCGATTTCCCGTTCTTCTCCTTCTTCGTGATTTCGGACTTTTAAATGCTAGACTGCATGGACTTCTTATCCACAGGATTTCTGAGATGTCGATGGGCTCCTGATATCACCCACGTGTCCCAACTGATGGACGACTCAGATCATGTTCGGGGTTTCCAACATGGATTTACCCGGTCTCTTGTCCTCGTGACTCTTGATTTTCTGAGTCCCAAAACTCCGATCGAGTCTTCACTTTTCGGGACTTTTCCCGAGATCTTAGACCTTTGCCACGCGTCCCCCTCAAGATGGACGGTCCTGATTTACTCTCGAGATTTCGGAGTTTTTGATACCCCGATGACAGAAATTATCTGTAAACTCAAAATCTTGGTAGCTGATATACCGATGGGTCGCTCAATCCCCACCACGTGTCTCCACAAACGGACGGCTCAGATCTATTCTGGGATTTTCATTTTGGACTTACCCGATCTCCTGTCCACAAGATTTCTGATTTCCCGATAGCCAATATCCCAATACCTGTCGGGACTTTTGCTTGGCGTGAGAAGGGTTAAACCCCGTGCACCTCCTGTCTGATCCAACAACTGAAGGGATTTCTGAATGAGATCCAATGACTCACGATCTCCCCCTTCTATATGCTTCTCATATTCTCTCCTGCATGTGAAATCTTCAACGGTCCATATTTCTTCAGCCGATCCAATGACTGTTGTGCTCCCTCTTGAGCTTCTGCACTTTCTTCCAGTGCTTGGGAAAATTCCAAGTTCTCAAAGGCCTCGACCTTTGTCTTCCTTCTATGAGAGCTCCTCAACTTTAAGCCTCACTTACGTTCTCCATGATGCTATTCCTCCTGAGATTTTCTCCTTGAATCCCCAAGGGATTCTTTGACTTCTGCGCCTTTATAGAGTCTTCGTGCACACATAGTGTTGTCTCTCCTGAGCTTATCAAATGCTCAGACCCCTAAGGGATTTTATCCTTCTTCCTTCTCCCATAGATGGAGAATATAATGCCCTCTTGGCTATTTCTCTCTCAGGCAACCCCCTTGCTTA
>JZKD02S0116163.1:314905-329656 GCA_000966675.3 Picea glauca | reverse complement strand
ATATGGCCTCACCAATGTTGGGCGCCGCAACGCAACGAAAGGTACGTCCGCAAGACGGGCACCCAAACTCAACGCAAGGCATGTCCGCAAGATGGGCGCCCAAACGAAAAACCGAACCGCAACGAAAACGTCCAAACAAGGGAGCATTAGGCTAAAAGACGAGCTGGAGGATGGATAAGAACAAATTTTTGCTTGCAGGTAGACTTTTTAATATGGCCTCACTAACCCTTGCTTAGTCTGCAGGGTGTTCAACAACCCTATGAAGATCCCTCAGTGGACTCCTCCTTTAAATTCCAAAACTCAAAGAGTTCTATTCTCCTGTGCCTGTCTGCACAATGTCTCAATACCCTCCTGGCAGAGTATCTCCTCCCAGAACATTCAGTAGTTTTGTCCTTTGTACACTCCTTGTACTTTCTCAATGCCCACCTGACAGAGCTCTCAGAATCCTCAGTGATTCTGGTTCTTCTTGAACTCACATCCGAGTTCTTCCTCTGTGCACTCCTTGCACTGGCTCAATGCCCTCCTCGCAGAGCTTCACAGAACTCCTCAGAGGTTCTGTCTGCAACCGTGTTTTCTCCCACAACCTTGCCTCCAAGGTGTTCAACAACCTTGAGGTCTTCCTCCTGAGCTGTTGACTTCAGTTCCTGTGTCGCAACACGTCTTTGTCTGAACCTGCAGAATTCAGAAGTGCTTCAGTGCACTGGTATTCAGAGACCACAATACTCCGTCATGCCCTCCTAGCATGAAACCTCAAAGACCTTCACCTAAAATCAGACATACTCCTACAAATGCATAAACATAACATACATTCATAGCATATAAATAACACTCAAATACATCCACATAACACAAAAATACATGCAGGAAAAACTGTTGCTTGTATTAAAATGGCAAACACCTGTATTTACAAGGTGTTCCTGAGCACGGCCTGTAACAAGGTCTCGGCTCCTTCTTCTTCTCTGTACTCGCAGATCCTCTTCTATCCTCCCGACTTACTTTCAAGAGATACAATTGATCTTTTTACATGAGGGGGCTCTTCGAGCTCTTCCCTCCAATCTACCTACCCTATTCAATTACATTGAATGGGTTGTCTAGTCCACTATCCTGATCTAGATCTCAGCCTTACAAACATTAAAGGCCTATCTACTTACGCCTGCACAAAGGCACGACTTCACAGCTCAACAACTTAAACATTTAATTACATTCAATTTCTAAATCAAAATGAGGATTGCGCCTCTCTTCATCACGTGATTTGAATTCGCTGACGTGGTTGGATGGATAATGTGGAGAGATGCTCCTACATCAAACTCTTACATTTTAAAGGATTTATAGAAGCAATTATTTTCCAATAGCACTAACTGCCCCCTCTTGAAATATTGCGAGGGATCAACATGAAAAGTTCTAATGCTGTCTGGATTTTCTGTATACTAGTAGCCTAGATCTGCTTTCATTTTTTTGTGCTTCTTTTTCTTCTTTACGGTAGTTTGACTTCGGCTTCTGAGTTGAAACTTTTCTTGTTGTTTTCTTAATTTTTATCTTTTATTGTTGTTGTTTTAATTTCTTCATTTCTTACTTCTTTCATGATTTTGTTTCCTATCATCTTTTAGTTAATTTGGTCAAGATAGGATGTTCGATCAATTTTTCCACATTGAAACTCATGTAAAGCATTGTTAGTCAATAACAATCAAGCTTGCACAACTGTTACGATGTCTCCTTTGAAGGACCCTTGAAATTGTTATATATTTCCACTGATGTCTTGTAAAGTATTGGTTATCTCTCGCTTCTTATTGCCATTTATTCATCCATTGAGATTTTAAGATCAAGTCTAAAAAACAAATTCTCCTTAATGTTAAGAGCAGATTTCGGTCAAATGATTATGCATACAGTGGTAAAATCCTCTCATAATTAACAGTTTTCATGAATTTTTTCCAAATTCCATTTCATCTTTCCATTAAATCCGCTCAGTTCCCTCTATTGCATAATTTTCTTGGTTATATCTTATTGGCATGTTGTTCTTGCTCTACGAAAACATGAGTTTTGAGTTCTAAATCTGTTGAAAAAAAAATTCCCTATGGAGTTGCCCGTTTGTTGATGATTAAAAATTGCAACGAAGTTTTTCCCGCAAAGTGTTGCTAAAGCCTATTATTATAAAATCTAAATAATACTAGTAGGTGGGATCCTCTTGTAGATTGGAGATCAGGTATGGTGCTTATTTGATGTTGTGCTACTGTTCAAACTGCTTACATGGTGATATAATCTTGGTTTATTGGCGATTGAGAAGGCATGTTCTGTGTTTTTCTGCTGTTCTAGCTCAATTTTTATTTTACAATGCCTATGTTATTCTCGTTATCACTGCTATCTTTATTGGGATCTATTACTAGGAGACCTGCACAATAAACATGTTAGAAATAACATACACAAGAAATTGGAAAGAAATTGAAGAAATACAACAAATGCAAAGGGAAGAATTTAAACTATTCTATATGCTTCTCTACATGCATTGATTTTTAATGGTCATTATTTAAACCTAGCAATAAGCTAATGGTTAGCGATTTGTTGAGTTATATGGAACATGGTTGATTTATGGCATAAGTTAGAAATGTGATATGGTCACGCTATTGGTGATGGTTTCGATACATGGTTTACTTAATTGAATTATATAGTTGATATGTATTATGTTCAAGTTGGCAATGGAAGGTATGATGTGGGTGACACATTTGACAAGTATTAGATGCCAATTCCAATGCATGGTTTAAATGAATGGTTAGTGGATTAATGGCTTGCGTGTACTAATGAATTAATTTACTGTGGGTGGAGGTGACATGCATTCACTGCACATCACCCTTACTCCCGCTAGCCACCATCCTAGTTGGGCTATTTTTCAACCTTGTTGTTGTGATTATGCTCTGATTCTCAAGCATTAAGGAACTGCTCGGCCAACTCACGTTTAAAGTGCTTGGATTACAGGTATGTCTTTTTTTGGCCATCCATGAGTCTACTCTGTTTATGAAAGGGATATTGTTTTGAATGTATGGGTTGTTCTTTCCTTGAGTATTGTAACTTTGCAAAATTGTGGTTTTTAGAATGAAGTGTTGATGGTTTTCTCTGCAATGATGTTAAAGTGATAGTGTTATTTGTTAGCCTGGGTGTTAGCAGCCATAAAGGCTCTCTTTCATCCTTGTTGGTTTAGTTGGAGGGTTTATCTTGGTCATGAGTGGTTGGTTGTCTTCAAGCATTGGTATCACCCAGTCTTTGGCTTTATGGGGTTTAATCATTGGAAGCGTCTTTTGTCACTGCGCATTGTTCACTTGGGCATTGTGTTTTTTTATCTACTATGGTCACGCAGTGGGTTATGTTGCTTATTCTTAGCCCTGTTTTCACCTCAAAATTGTAGTTGGTTGGCTGGAGAGCGATGAGGGTTATAACCTACATGTGCTAAGTATTGTTACAAGGCTGAAATAGAGCCTTGCTCCTCTGGTTATAACCACTCCTGTCATGGGTTTCGTCACCCTATACATGAAGTAAATTGTGGTGTTCTCTATGTATACACCGTTGGTCTCAGAGGTTTTCACCATAGAGAAGAGTCAGCTCTAATATCATCGTGATTGGCCATAGAAAAATCCCTTAACTCCTCAAGTCTGAGGGTTTTTAGAGAAGATCGTCGTGGCCTATCACGTTTACTATTGGTTATTGTTGATTGGTATGTATTTTTGACATAAATGATTATAGGCTCACCTAGTTGATTATGTGACAATCGTGTCAGTTTTGGCATCTAGTCACTACCTGTGTTATTACAATGGATAACCCTGCATGGTTAATTGGACAAATCAAATGCACAATCACTCTCCTTGTGCTTAATTGAATTGATAACCCAATATTGTTTTAATTGAGTAAGTCACAACGTCAGTTCATGTCGATGCTTGGGTATGTGTGGGTTTCCCAGATCATATTAGGTTGGGTTGTTGATTATCATAATAGTCCAAGTAATAAGCTCAACATTGAAGTTGGTTGATGAAGGATTGAGGTTGCTACATAGTCATAGTCTTTTGCATTGAACTTATCAGGATGTTAACTCAAGACTAGTCACAATTGATTAATGATGTTTCACACATAATGCATTTGTATGTTACACCATGAGTAAATGATCAGTGTAACTATGTTTTGTTTTGTCCAAGTGGTTATTGCAATCAAGACGATTGTGACAGTTCCATTCCCTGTATAAGTATGGTTATTCAATTGCGGTGTTGAGGATGAGCCTGAGTTTTACACAACATGGTTTTGATTTCAATTTGATTAATTTGAGCAATGTTGTATTAGATTCATAGCTCGACATGATGGGTTGAATTAATGATACTTTGTCTATGTGTTTAGAGTTGTCAAATGGGAATGTTGCATCATGGTGTTTGAGGTATGGCTTCCCACTGTGTATGCTATGGATATTTTTGGGTTGCACACTTGGAGATAGCCACAAAGTTTTAAACATGGCCTTGTTGCGATTTGATTATTTGTATTATGAAGTTAGGTATGTTGTTGCTACCTCGTTGTGTTGGATGGATAGACAAACATTTTAAATGTTTAGAGTCCAAGAAAAATTGGATTCGTGTAGTCACATAAATGAAATTGCGTTTTGTAGAATGGTTGTATTTTTCCAGCATAGTGTGAGTTGAAATGATGATTGATTATCTGGTTGTTTAAATGACAAGCCAAGATCTTTGCAAGATGAATATGGATCATTGGTTGACTGTCCATTGGGTATGTTAAATGAATGTCATGCATTCTAAAATGGTGACAGGAACGAGTGTTGTGACACTATGACCACATTGTAGTTTAATTATTAAACAAATGTAAAGACAGAATCGAGCATGATTTTTATGCCTGAATTTTATGAGCAAAGTGAAAATAATCTATTGTGTGTTTATTTGGAAATTGATTATGGATAAATGGGAGAAAACAGAGCTCCCCTACAAATTTTTGTGGAATGCATACTGTTTTGATTGTTGACACTGTGTAAATATTTGGTTATGAACAGTGAACTAGTTAATACACAGTAGTTGTTATTGGATCACAATGGTCATTTGGTTGGTGTATTTCCTTTTTCAGAATGGCTATATGGATTACTTAATTAATTTTATGAACAATACCCGCTCTCATTCCCCACCATTATTTCGCTTTTCACTAATTACAACCCCATCGCCTTCCCACATTCATTTTTCACTCCGTATTCCAAAATTGATTACAGTCAAGAAAAATCTCGTGTTGAAGCAGTTGGCAGTAGCAGTGTCTTGGTTGAATTACAATGATGTTTTCTTTGGTTTGTAGTTGATTTTTGTTGTCTTTGAACAATAACCATATTTTTTCCCCCTCATCATATCAAGTTTCGATCAATACAAACCCCTCACATATCCTAGGACCCTTTATTCACCCCCTGCTCATTGATAAATAGTTAAACAATTTGTATGGATTGGATTGCATGAGTCTGATACATTGTTGAGACAAATATATTTCATATTTTTAAGAGTTTTCATGTATGGTTATTTAGAATACTATTTTCTAATCAATCATGCATGCAAGAATGACTTTTTTCAGCCGAGGTATCCATGACCGTGGAAACCGAGGGAGAGGTAACTAGAACAGAGGCCCAAGAAGGCCAAGGTTCTCCATGAATTTTGATGTTGACTCACAAGAGCTTGGCCAGTTGTTTTAGGCCATATTTTTCAATTGGATTGGGCTAGGAGTGGTCCAAACTACGCCTAAAAGGCCTCCTTTCCAAGTTCCACAAGCCCCTAGTATCCTATGCCTCCTAACATCGCATTGCAACCCGAGGTTCCTGAAAATGATGGATGGTAAGAAATTGTCCACCCAATAGTCTCCCAACATCGTGGCTGGCCTAATTTATCCCTAACTGCTCCTTCGCCTATTAACCCCATTGTCCAAGCTGCCCCCCACTCACCAATGCAGTCCCCTCATGCTAGAAAAAGTTTGAAAACCGAGGCCCACCATGTTGTTGACAAAGGAAAAGACACCTCTGCCCCTTCCTCACCCTCCAATGGCTCTAACAAAACCATGTCTTCCTGGATGCATTTGAGGGACGATTGTTCCCACGTGATCAACGAGATTGGGCCTAAAGGCTCAACACAGCCAAAGGCAAATTCAATAAAATTGAAAGGTCACAGTAGAAATCAAGGAAAGATTGCATCCCAGAGTGGGAAATATGGATTTTGAGTTTTATTTTATCTATTGTTGATGACAGTTGACTTCAAAAGTTTTTGGAAAGCACGTTTTATTTTGGGATATATGAGTAATATTTTGTTTTTGAAAATAATTTCAAATATCACGAGATCAATTGTCAAATGTTGATATGATGATGGGAAGTCACAAGGAGGTGTGTTTTTCTTAGCTAACTAGTTATGTTATGCTTGTTAAGAGATAAAGGAAGTCACAAGGGCTCCCACCTACTAGTTATTATTTATTATAACCCTTATTATGATTAGTACTTTTCCCCCTAACTAAAAGTTGGTTAAGTCTTTTAATTAAATTAACTAATGAGTTGGTTCAAGTACTTCAACCAACTCTAATTTGTTTAAAGTAAAAAGGAAAGGGAGGAACAATAGAGGATAGAAGCAAAAGCATACTAAGGTTTTCTCTTTGAGTTTATGTGGAGATAGTTCAGTTTTAATTCATTCATTTATTCATCACAAGCCTAATTCTGTTTTATGATAGTAGGGTATTATTGTAGACAACAATATCCAGGGATGAATTGCATCATTCAGACACTTGTTTTTCAGAGGTGTTGATCTATCTTTGATAGTCTGTGTAGACTTATTTGTTTGTGAATTAGTTTTCATGACTGAAAAAGGCTATTGTGCAGAGTCGAGTAGGAAACAATATGTGGCAAGTTGGTCCATCTTTTAGAGTTCAGTTTTGGTTTTCTATCAGAGGTCCTTTTGTATGTTCCATCGAGGATGTCTAAGTTTGACTTTGGTCCAAAATTTTTGTATGAGATTTTGTAAAGAAAATGATTGTTTGGTGAATTGGAATGAAATAAAGGATTTCTTTATGTCTCATCTGTCTTGATTATCATTTTGGTGTCTTTACTTCTATCTTTACATTTATTTCAGCAACTGTTATATTCGGAAAATTAGATAAAAAGTAAATTGTCAGCAAGCTTTTTATTGATAAAAGACTAACCTAAGCACTGGTAATTAATACTTGTGAGTTAGGATGTTTTTTTTGTTGGCTATAAACATAGGGTGATATTTCCATCTATTTTTATTTAGTCAACGAGAATCTGAAAATGATTGAGTAAGATCATTTCATATCTTTTCCTTAACACCTACCATATTAAAAAAAATTATCCAGACCCAAACATCCATTTCCACCTTGACCCATATCCTATTGTAACATAGGAAATTCATAGCATTATCCTTCCAGGAGGGACCTTCACATGATGTTGGGGGAGGGTTCACACATTCAGGTCCTATGAATCAGTCATTCACATGACCTAAATGTGTGAACCCATGCCGTCATGATTTGGAAATTATTGACGACATGGATGTAGAAATCAGTTTCTTGGGAAATGCGGTGATGAATAAAATTATGGGTGCTTCCACTTTCAACCAGAATGATGACCTGCTGATGCTTGATGTAACTGATTAGCTTGAGGGTTTGGGGAGCAAAGAAGATAGTGAGGGCATTGAGGGAAATGACCTGTTCTACTTCGAGAGGGTCTGAGGGAGGGGTTATGTTGGGGGTTTCAGGTGACTCAGAGACAAGGGAAGTTTCAATATCCTCTTCCGAAATATCCTCAGAGATAGCCATAAACAAATTTTGTTCCTTACACTTGTGGCCCGGGAAATATTTGTCATCACAATTATAACAAAGGCCTTTGATTTGGCATTCATCCATTTCAGCCCTGGTCAATTTTTGGATCTTTAGTGGAGTGGAGGGAGCAGTGGGATTTATTGGTTTAGGGCGAGGGGTTTCTGGTTTTGAGAAGATACAACCTGTTTTTCTTATTTATCTCTTTTAGTAGAATCCACCCAACTCTGAGTCTGAGCCATGAGGACATTGGCCCGAATCTCATCCTTGAGGCCACTGATAAAACATTCTTGGAAAAAGGCATCAGACATGCCCTCTGTCCGAAAAGCCAGATGCTCAAAGGAAGCTATAAAGTCTTCCACTGTTCCTGATTGTTTCAACTTTGTCAAATGGAACAAATGGTTGGTGTCAGTGTCAAAGCATTCATAAATCTCTTCCACAAAGTGTGTCCAAGCAATATACCCTTGACGAAAAGTTTTTCTCCATTGCCACCATTACCAACGTTCTTGATCTAGATGGAGAACATGATACCGAAGTTTGGCCAAGTCATCTGTAATGCCGCATAAAGTGAAATAATGGTCCATTTGGGTTACCCAACCAGTAGGGTCTGAGCCATCAAATTTGGTCACATCTACCTGCAGAAGGTGTAGGTCACGTTGAAAGTGATGGTTCTAAAAGTTATGGGAATGAGACAAATGGTCACCTTCAGTATGTGGAGGTGATGAAGAGGAAGGGTTATCTATAGGGATATGAAGTTTGGTGCAGAGTGAGAAAAGACAGATTCAAGTTGGGTGGTGAGGTCTTGTTTGATTTCCTCCATTGAGGACTGCATGGTTGTATTGATGGAAACAACATTGACACTGAGTTGTTTCAATTATTGTTGGGTCTCAATGAGAACAAATTTCAAGGTGTTGAAGTGAGCTTCCAAGTCTTGGCTACGGGTATGGGCCATGAGGATGGGGGAACTGAAAAGGGGTGGGCGGGGTCAAATTTTTTTCCAAAAAATGATATGGATGAATGTGATAAGAGTGAAGAGATGAATCCAATGGAATAGTTCTCAAATAATAGGTTTGAAGAATACTGCAGAGAGAAAATGCCCAAATGCTTAACCATAAATAAATGTTTATTTACTTGGCAACTCGAACATAGTTGCGTGATAATAGATCTTGTATGTTTTAATTTTTTTATGTTTCTGTCCCCAAGGGTTAGGTATTCGCGAGTTCTACAAACAAGGGTTTTCCATGTGCTATAGCTCTATGATATACATGCGGGGGAAAACAGTAGTACTCGACCCAATATCTCAGGGCACTAACTAAGAAGGATAGACTGTACCCTTAGTCGTACTACCCGACTACCCAGGTACTAGAGAGTATCTTCCCGAGTGCTGTTCTCAGTGACACTATAACAGTTAGGTGGCCGATTGATTTATCTAAATAGGGCTTCAGGTAATCTAGGACGGTCCATACACAGGTGTTGTCTGATGCACTACCACTCGAAGGGGTACCAACAGGGGTTACAAGGGTGGCTAACAGATGTGTGCTTAAGTACCACTTGTATTTCCTACGTGTATGAATCCCTCAACCACAGGTTTATGCGCGTAACGATAGATCTCTGTGGGTTAAAGACGCTGGAATACGTCTCTACCCTGAAAAAAAATTTAACCCACACTTTTTGCTGAGGAAAGTGCTTTTATACCACTTGTAATATACCAGATATAAAAAGTATGCAGAACAAAAATAAAATTCTAGAAATGGCAGAATAACAACAATATAACTAGAACATTCACCACAATAACATTGAAATGATATAATAATAACAACAAAAATAACACTTTGAATCCGAAAGCAATGTTCATGGGCCTCTTCGAGGGGGAAACCTCCAGTTGAGCAGAGCTCTATTACAATAATATCCAAGCTAGGGTTCTGATACCCTCGACTCCTATTTATACTAAATATGTCTATCAAAAGAAGCATATAGAGGAACATCCTTCTAGAAGGAGAAGCTTCTATTAGGTCTTCTTACATCCGACTTATTCTATTTTATTGCAAGGCCTTATTAATATTTACCTTTATTACATATGAATATATTGTTCTACCTATGTGCAGGTTAGTACCCTAATAGAAAACCCTACTATCACTATTGGCCCACACATTGAAGATGGTTCCGATGCTTCTCCACCTTTTTACATATCCTTGAATGTTCATGAAAAAGTCTTACATAATTTTTTAATGGACTCATATGCCTCTCATAATGTCATGCCTAAGGTTGTTATGGAAGAGTTGGGGCTAGAAATAATCAAGTATTACCAAGATATTTACTCTTTTGATTCAAAAAAGGTTAAATGATTGGTATTAATTAAATATCTGGTTTTTTCTCTGTCTCAGTTGCCCATGAAAAGTGTAGTTATGGATATTTTTGTAGCTGACATACCCCCCAAGTTTGGTATGCTTTTGTCCAGGACATGGGAAAAAAAAGTATGAGGATCCTTGTAGATGGATCTTACATATGCAACCATCCCTTTCTTTGGAGGAGAACAAAGGAGGTTATATAGAGAAGCTATATTGGAATATATTTTCAGTGATCATTAGAATCCAAGTAATCATCCAATTTATATTGTTGAGGATGAAATTGATTCATCCATTTTTCATATAAATGATGATGTTCTAGAAATATCAGTCAACAAATGCAGAAATCAACCACTGGAAGACCAAGTAAATGAAGTTTGGAATATGTATTTTGTTGTCTCATCTTCAAAGGACAGTTCTGGTGCAAGTATAGTCCTCATTTCCCCTTCAAAGGAGGTGGTTACACTCTCATATAAACAGGAGTTTGAAACAACTAAAAACATAGCAGAATATGAGGCATTGGTACTAGGGTTGAGAGCTGCTAAAGACATGGCCATTGACAAATTGGAAGTCTTTGGTGATTCTGAGCTAGTTGTCAATCAATTCAAAGACATTTACCAAGAAAAAAAAAAGGATGAAACAATACAAAAATGAGGTATGGGACTTAGTTGACAACTTCTTTCTAGCATTCAATATTTCCTTTATCCATAAAGATTCTAATCAAAGGGAATATTCTTTAGCCCTGGATGTCAGTACCTTTAGGCCTTCTATTGGTCCAAATGTCAAATATGAAGTGGAGGTTAGGCACAGAAAAAACATACCATAAAATGTTAAGCATTGAGAGATTTTTAGTGATGAACTGGAGCTCAATTGATTCCTACAAACCATTGAATAATTCTTAAACATCTCCATTGATCAAGAGAAACAGGAAGATGAAGAAAAAAATTAGCAGACACATCCTTTTATGAACAAGGTGTTTGGCCAAAACATTGTATATCTCAAGACAAATCATATCCCAAGAGGCTTAGTACCACTAGAGAGGATGCTTGACAACAATGATGTCTCTAGGAAAGATTTCATGAAAAATAAGGAACAAGAGGTCATGGAATACAACATTGGGACAACTGAAAATCCCAAAATAGTCAAAATATCCGTAGCACTGTCAAATGAGAAAAGAAATAGGTTGCTCAGCCTTATGAAAAACATTTATGATATTTTTTCATGGTATTATGTGGACTTGAATACCTTTGATACTAAGCCCATTCAACAGAAGATTCATCTGAAAGTGGTATCAAAGCCATTTAGGTAGAAAATTAAACAATTTAATCCTCTGCTAATGTCTATTATTGAAAAATAATTGAAACATGTGCTTGATGCCAAAATCATTGTTCCCTTAATATATTCAGATTGGGTGTCCAACTTGGTGCCTGTTAGGAAAAAGAGTGGAGAAATATGCTTGTGTGTGGACTTCAGGAACCTGAAAATGTGTTCACTGAAAGAAAATTATCCTTTTCCCAAGATGGACCATATCTTGCAAATTGTAGTAGGTGCTTGCATAATTTCCATGTTGGATGGATATTCTGGATAAAACCAAATAGAAGTGCTTGAGGAAGACAAGGAAAAAACATCCTTCACCACTCCATGGAGCACATTCATGTATAAAAAAATCCCCTTTGGCCCAATGAATGTAGGGACCACTTTCCACAGGGTCATGGACATTGAATTTGTGGGTGAAAAGGACAAGTTCATGGTTATATACATTGATGACATCTCCATCTTCTCAAAATCCGATGATGAACATCTACAACACCTAAAGCATATTTTCCAAAAATGCAGGAGGTATGTAATCTCTTTGAATCACAAAAATTCCCATTTTTCTATGTTAGAAGGAAAGATCCTAGGCCACATTATATCAATAGGGGGGATAAATATAGATCTGGAAAGAGTAGATGCCATTCAACAATTTGGCATCCCTAGGAATAAGAAGGCCATCCAGTCTTTCATAGGAAAAATATTTTTTTTGAGGAACTTTGTGCCAAATTTTGCTAAGATCATAAGACCTATTACTAACATGTTGAACAAGGAATATGACATCAAATGGTCAAAGGAAGCCACATCATTCTTCAAAATCATTAAGTAGGCTTTGGTTGAAGCCCTTGTTTTGGTTAGTCTAGACTATTCTAAGGAATTCCTAATTTTATCATTTTCCTCTGAGGAGACTATTGTTGTTGTATAGCTTCAAAAGAATGAAGAAGGGAATGAAAAACCCATTGCCTTCTTCAAAAAATCACTCAGGGATGATGAATTTAAATATGACATATTGGAGAAGCAATCCTATGCATTAGTCAAAGCCTTGAAATCCTTCAGGGTGTATGTTCTGCAATACAAAATTATAGCTTATGTTCCTAGCAGCAGTGTGAAGGAGACTATTTTCCAACAGAATAATGAAGGCAATAGGGTAAAGTGGATAGTCAAAATTTTAGAATATGACCTGCATATAAATCACATTAAGCTAATTAAGCTATAGGGCCTTGCAAAATTGTTATCTGATTCAAACTACAAAGAATTTGAATTGCACCATACATTCAACCAATCGGATGCCCTAATGATTAAGGTTGGAAAGGACAACATGAAGGTACTTGATCAATACTCTCTTTCACCTTGGTACATAGATGTTTTTTATTTCTTGCAACACCTAGAATGTCCACCAGAATTGGAGAAATCTAAAACTAGGTCTCTTAAATTGAGAGTTGTAAAATTCTGCATCATAAACCAAAATTTATATTGGAAAGATCCTACTGGTATTTTGTTAAAATGTCTGGATGAGGAAGAGTCAAAACAATTCATAACAAATATGCATAGAGGGGCTTGTGGAGGACACCATCATTGGAAAGCTACAACCCTCAATATTCTGAGTGTCGGATACTACTATCCCACCATATTTTCTGATGTGTTTTCCATGGTCAGAGCTTGTGAATAACATCAAAATTTTGTTGGAAAACATAAATTGCTCTCACTACCCCTAAATTCCATTACTACTAGTGGTCCATTTAAACAATGGGGCCTAGATTTCATAGGTGATATAAAACCACCCTCTAGTGGACAACACAAGTGGATTCTTACTTCCACTGACTACTTCACAAAGTGGATTGAAGTTGTGCCCACTAGGAATGCTACCGACAAGGTAATCATGAAATTTTTGAGACAAAAATCTTCACCAGGTTTGGATTACCCGGTAAGTTAGTAATGGACACTGCCAAAGAAATCAAGTCCAAGGCCATGATTGACTTCTGTGGGAACTACAACATTATCCTAACACATTATACACCATATTACCTAGGGAAATGGGTTGGTTGAGTCATCAAACATGACCCTCACCAAGATCATCAAGAAGCTCCTGAATTAAAACAAAAAATATTGGGAATCCAAGATTAAGTATGCCTCGTGGGATGACATGATCAATACCAAGAAGTCATTGGGAACCTTCCCATTCCAGCTATTTTATGGAGTGGATATTGTTTTTCCAACCCAGCTTGGTCTATCAGTCTTAAAATTTTTACAGGGGGAAGTGGAGGAACCTAATGAAATCCAAAGGAGAAGTTTTCATATTATTGAAGTGAAACAAAGGAGATAATCATCGAATGAGAATACTAAGGCATATCAAAGAAAGGTCAAGGAATCTTTTGACAACAAAACCAAAAGGTGACCTAGTTTTGAGGTGGGATGTTAGGATGGAGGACAAACCCAAGCATGGTAATTTTGATAATATTTGGTTTGTTCCATTCAAAGTGGTCAAGTTTCTAGATAATAATACATTTATATTGCAAAATATGGATGATACTAAGATCTTTGGAGGCCTAGTTAATGGGCGCTTCCTAAAGCATTACTTTTCTTGATGGACCAGAGGTGGTCCATTGTGTACAATAGTTGTTTTCATTTCCATTTTAATCTAATAATTTTCTTGAATATATACTACATAGCCCAACAAAGGCACTTGGGTGTAGCTGCAAATTTGAGTTTTTGTTAAAATAGGATAGGTAATAGGGATGGTAAACTGAGCATGAGTGATTGATAGAAAGTGGGAGAAGAATTAATGAAGTAAGACACCTAGTCTTATGTTCTTAGCACCTCACAGGGAAGTGATATCCCTAGTTGGAGATGATGTTAAACCCTAGGTATGGACCTCTTTTCTCCTTCTCCTCCATCAATCCATCCATCTATAAACCTAATTCATGATTAGTTTCTTTTAAATGGTATGTTGAACCATTTTGATTTGTTCTCATCTTCCTTTTATTTTTTCGTCATTTTCTTTCTCTTTACAAGGTTAATACATGTTTTGGTTTGAATTGAATAACACACATCACCATGATTTTTTCACTAGTGGGTTGATAGCAAGTTAACCTATGCCTTTGATACTGAAAGACATAGATTGCAAGAATGTGCCTATTCTTGCAAACATCAGAAAATGTGTTGTTTTGTTGGTTTTAATGTTTAGAAAATTTTAAAAATTTAAATCAAGATGTGTTGGCCCCTCATATGAGTGTGCATGTCCTTGAGCACTTGAGTTCATGTGGGTTACCACCATTTT
>JZKD02S0116163.1:298327-309779 GCA_000966675.3 Picea glauca | reverse complement strand
CAAGGAAGAAATCAAAATATTGAAGACTGAATTTGTTGATCTAACAAAAGAAATAGAAGAGTTGAAGACATATGATAAAACCAATAAATGCACAAAAGTATTGGATGAGACAAAAGAAATAGTCATAAGTCTAAAGACTCAACTTGAAGAATATAAGGAAATAGAAGAAGACTTGAAGATCCAGTTGACTAAAATGGAAGAAACATGTGACATGTTGGAATTGGAAGTTATCAACCTCAAAAAGAAGAATGAAAAGACAAAAGAAAATGTCAAATTCCAGAACATCTCAACCATCCTGGATAAGATCTGGAATAGTCAAAGACCAACCGATGAAAAAACTTGTCTTGGGTACAATAAGAAAGAAGAAGGTGGCAAGTGGAACACCATTCACAAACATGAGAAAGGATTATCCTCCTCAAAAGAAAAAAGTGCAATCACAAACAAAATAAAAACCATGAACTTTTTTAAAGGAGGAAGCTATAAAATTTAAAACAAGAAAAATATCAAAAGGCATAATTCTCATGTCACAACAGACTCGAGTATGGAAACAACTTCAATGGTTATTTATTTTCTTGTAAAACATTTGGTCACAAAGCATTGGAATGCAAGAGTCTTGAAAAGAAAAATTTAGGAAGGTCCAATAAATTAATGAGTTTTGGAGATACTTCACACACACCTAGGATTTATTTTTCCTAAGGTTTTCCCTATGTTTATTAGTCATTATTTAGTATCCTATAGTTTAGGGAGAATATTCATTTTCTTACATTCTAGGAGAATATTCTCTTCACTTCACACTTTAGTTTGATCAGTTGAGTGGAGCCTTAATGCCACATTGGTTTCATCACCATGAATCATTAGGATCATCACCTGCTTACGCATCGTCCTTGAGATTATCACCAAACTAGAGAATTACTCATGATTCCCTGATCTCCTCCTCACTTCACTCTGTTTTAGTTAGTTAATTGAATTCTAAGAGACTAGTTCACTCAGACTAGGTGGCAGTTAACTCCCGTGACTCCTAGTGTGTGTCCATATCACTCTAGACCACCACTATGGTGCATTGGATTCTCCTCCAATTCACATTAGTTGATTTATACAGAGTATACCATGTGTAAATTATCATTCATTCATTTGGTTAATGAAAACTCTTTGATTACTCTCTCGTTTCCATCTTTTCTCATTTCTCTGCAAACTGTGAATGTATTTTTTCTAGCTAGATATTATCTATGCAGGTTCATCCACATTTACATGGTATCAGAGTCGATGGATTTCTAGGAAAAAGACACACCAGATTATTTTTGCAGGTACCAAAGATTGAAGAAAGAGGGAAAAATGGAATTTCCAAAAGAATTCATTCTTACACCGTACAATTCCTTCTCATGGAAGAACAAGATGATAATGCATATTTGAAGAAGAGGATTATACATGTTAACCATGGACATAGAGACCAAACCCACATCAGTGATAGAAAAATACAAGTATTTGAATCAGATGGATGAAGCATTTAGAACTATTTGCAGTTTCATTTCTCCTGAGCTCCACTTTCACATATCCTCCTATAAAACCCCCAATGAATTCTGGACCACCATCAAAGGAATTTTTGGAAAATAGGACGAGATGAGGGAACACATACTTGAGGTCGAATTGCTCACTTTGGATCCAAAAAACTTCGACAATCTCCAATATTTCTTTACCAAATAGAAGGATTTGTTGTTGCAAATCAAGGCTCGTGGGGTTGATAAATCTAAGGAGGAGAAACAAATGGTTCTTACCATTCTTTCCAAACTTGTTATGGAATAATGAATGTATGTATCCACATTTCATTTAGTTAGGCTCACCTCTAGAGCCACATGGAATATTCCCTCTCTTGAGGTCTTTACTGAGTCTCTGATGCAAGAGAAGAACAAGCTCATCAAAATGTAGTAAATCAAATGCCCAAAGGCATATGCACTTTCTATGCAAGATGGTAGAAGTCACCAAAATCAGAAATCTAAAAACCAAGATAAAAGGAATGCAGGTACAAATCCAAATAAGGAAGGGCACTCAAAATTCTTCAACGATTCCTCCAGATCAAAAGGTGGAAAGGGAAGAAAAGGGGAGAAATACACTTACTACCACAAAGGATTCCATTCAAAATCTAAATGCATGCAGAAATAGATCGATCAAATGGCCCAAATACTTCAATAAAACAACATTGGATATCACATCCCCAAGGGTTCCAAGAAGAAGAAGCCAGAGGATCAAAATCCCAAGAAAGGTAATTCTAGCCATGATTTGATTTCCATCAACTCCTCTCCCAACTCTTTGATTGTAGATTCAAGAGAATCACACCACATGGAAGCCACAAAAGAATTCTAATATTCATTGTATGAATGAAAAGGTCCTCCTATTCTTATGGGGGACAACTCTCCAGTCAAGGTCAATGGAAAAGGGAGAATTTAACTCACAAATGGAAGCTTTGAGAATGTGCTACACATTCCCAAAATATCCGTCAATATTCTCTCTGTGTATCAGATGAAAAAATATGGCACCAGGAAGAGAGTAGTATTCACACCTGATGTTGTGGATATCTATGAAATGCAAACCAATTCCAAGGTTTCTATTGGTGAGGTAAATCTTCAATCCAGAATCTACACATTTTCTGAATTTATTGAACCATATTTTGCATTACTGCTTACCCATGCCGATGAAAGTAGTAGGATATGGCACGAAAGGTTTGGACATTTAAATTTCATATATATGCAACAAATTATCAATAAGAGAATGGTTGAATGTTTACCTGACATCCACTTCTCTAAATGAATTTGTGAGGGATCTATTCTTGGAAAACACCCTCAAGAGAAATTCGGCAAAGGAAAGACTAAGAAGGATTTTTTTCCTTTGGATCTGATCCATAGTGACCTCATGGGCCCTTTTCCGCATCCACCAATCAGTAAAGAAAGGTACATGCTCATTTTTGTTAATGATTCCTCACACTTCACATGGGCTTTCTTTCTTAGGAAAAAATCTGAGGTCTTTCAACACCTCAAATATTTCAAAGCCCTTGTTGAGACACAGTCATGAAAGAAGATTAAACTACTCCAAATAGATAATGGGGGGGAGTATGTCAACCATGAGATACAAAGTATTTTTCTTGAGGATGGGATTCAATTGTAGCACATGATTCCTTATACTCTGTAGAGAAATGGAGTGTCTGAGTGAAAAAATAGATCCTTGAAAGAGATAGAATTGTGCATGCTGCATGCAAAGTCACTTCCATAGAGATTATGGGTTGAAGAACTTAATTGTGAAACCTACATCCAAAATAGATCTTCCCATAGATATGTCAAGGATAAAACCCCCTTCGAGGCTTGGAGTGGCCTCAAAATAGAAGTGACCCACTTCTGTATATTTTGTTTTCGTGCCTGGGCTAGGATTCCCTCTAAGAGGAGGAAGGCACTTGATCCACAAACTACATAGTGTATTTTTATTGGATACCCTGACAGTGTGAAGGGATATATAATCATTCATCTCTCCACGAACCGACTCATCATTGAGCGTAATTTCCAATTCAAGGAAAGTATTTCACATGTACCTCAACAGTTGCATGCAGACACTTTTGTTCTTCCACCTGTCAGATATGATGAGCATGCACATGTTGACTCTTCTTCAAATGAGAGTTTTTATTAAGAGGATGCATATGATTCAAATATAGAGCCAGTAAAGTAAGATGCAGAGTTAATGCCTGCAGATGAAGATCCCGAGCTGAGGCCCAAGTGGGTCAAGACTACTATTTAGGATGCAGGAGATCTTGTTGGGGATCCAGTTGATACCAGGAGGACTCGATATGATTTCGAGGAGCCTCCTCTTGCACTCACTGCCACTGAACCAATGCCACCCAAACATCTTTTCTTGGTTCAGTCTTCAGATCCATAGTCCTATGGCGAGGTTGTTGGGAATCCTCCATGTAGGAGGAGTATAACTCCCTCCTAGAGAGCCAAACTTGGGATCCGATTCCCCTTCCTGTAGGAAGGAAACTTGTCAAGTGAAGATGGGTCTACAAGACCAAGAGCACAACGGATAGATAGGTTAGCAGATACAAACCTAGACTAGTTTCCAAATGCTTTCAACAAGTGCATGGCATTGACTATCACGAGACCTTCACTCCAGTAGCAAAGATGGATTCCATACATTTGGCACTTTCCATTACGAACACCAAGTGATGGGAAGTACATCATATGGGTGTGAATAATTTATTTCTTCACTGAGATGTCTCTGAGGATATCTACATGGAGCATCTCCAAGGCTTCATGCATGATTCATATTTGGTCTGTCGACTAAAGAAGTCTCTTTATGGCCTCAAGCAAGCCTCGGGGGCATGGTATGCCAAGATGGACTCCTACCTGTTGTCACATAACTTTGTACATTGTAAGTCAGACCCAAATGTTTACATTCTCAGGATGACTGATTCACTTCTACTCCTAGTTCTATATGTTAATGATTTGTTGATCACCGGTTGCTCGACTTCAACGATTGTTGCAGTCAAGAGGATTCTGCATGACAGGTTCTTGATGATGGACATGGGTCTGTTACATTTCTTCCTTGGTCTTGAGATCAATCAAGATGCATCAGGCATCAAACTATCTTAGGCCAAGTATGCACGAGATCTCCTCGAGAGATTTCACATGACAGACTGTAAGTCTAACAATATCACCAACTTAGGGAGAACTTTGTCGAGTTCTCATTTTTTACCCCGTTTTTAAAAATTTTGTTACCAGTAGCACCCCCTTCCATTTTTAGGTGGTATTTTGATATTTTAAATTTTCTGATCCATAATATTTCCACAATATGCTTTTTAAATTCTTATTTTTCATCTATTTTCTAATTTTTCTAATTTTTTTGTTTCTTTCAACAAAGTTTTTAGTTATTTTTACCATTTACTTTTTTGAAATTAAGATTTTTCATATAATTGTGTCTCCTTAATTAATTTATAGTTCCATACTTTTAAGATATAGTGGAAAACATCATTTTTAACAAATTGTTTATCATTACTTCAATACATAAAAAATATTGTAGTTAAATAATACTATTTTTGAATATTTAGCCAAAAAAATATAATTTGATTTTTTTTGATAAATTAAAAACTAAAAAAACTAAGAAAAAGAAAACAATTGAAATTTATAAAAAAATTAAAAAAATTAAAAGCAAATTTATATTTAAAAAATAATAAAGAAAAAATTAATAAGAAAAAAAACCAAAAAATTAAAATTATATATAAAAACTAAAAAAAAATGACTAAAAATTAAAAAAAGGGTAAAAAAATAAATTTAGCACCAAAAACGATTAAAAAAACAACAAAAAAATATATATATATATATATATATATATATATATATATATATATAATATAGTTTATATATTATATATAAACTATAATATATAGTTTGTATATAATATATAAACTATAACATAGTTTATATATTAAATATAAATTTTATATATGATATGGGAGGGCAGGGGGCGATGTTGGGAATTGTACTAGCCCCCCTGCGAACCTGCGAGGGGGGCTGGGGCAATACCTAACATCGCCCCCAGCCCCCTATGTCATATATATGGGCCCGCAGGGGGGGCTGGGGAAATGCCCAACATCACCCCCTACCCTCCCATGTCATATATATGGGTTTATATGTAAATATAAACCATATATATATATGACATAAAAGGGCAGGGGGTGATGCATGACATCACCCTATGACATGGGCATCTCCCTCTACCCTCCCATGTCATATATATCGAGTTATGTGTATATAAACTATATATAGTTTTTATATATAAACAATATATAAAATTTATATAGTTTATATATACTTTTTATATAAAAGCTATATATAATTTATATATATTATATATTTAATATATAGTTTTTATATAAACTATATATAGTTTATATATATATAAAAACTATGTATATATATTTTTATTTCATTTTTAAAAATTTATATATTTTTATAAAATTTTATGTTTCAATTTTATTTTTTTTTAATTTTTAATATAATGTTTTAGATTAGGGTTTTTTCCTTTTTTTTTTTTGTAAAAACAATGTGTTATTTCTGCATAAAACAACTATGATTGTACATATAAAATCTTGTTCTAGGGCGTGCCACCTGTTCCCCCAAACTAGTGGAAATCGGAACAAATGACACCCTTATGTTATGGTTGGAAAAAAGGAAAAGGCCGCCACCTGTTCTTCCAAACATTTGGAAACCAGAATAGGTGGCAGAAGAGTATTGAGAGAAAGTTGTCTAAACATGCAACAAGAAGTCTGAACAGAACATGGCTAGAAAATCTGGACAAAGCATGAAACAAGAAAGTTGAAAAGGACTACCAAAAATCCATGTGTTTTTGCAGAGGAGGTGTAGAGAGCCTAACATATTTAATCATTAAAAGAGTTATTAAAACCTACTATCAAATGCAACTGGTGTCGACGACCACACACCTCAACCCACAGGTCGGAAGGTCCACGTCAACACAAGATATTTCCTTTACCACTGGCCCGAAGAACTCTAAAACGACTCTTCTATTTCCCTATCAGGAAATTTGCACCCACAATAATTCTCGCGGGATCCCCTCTTTGCACTTAGGAGATCAGACTATATGATTTCGCGAATCTGTTGGTCAAGCGCCTTGGTTCCAATCTCCAAAACCCAATTTCAGTCAACGCTGACCCTTCCTCTTTCTCTTTGGACTTTTCCCTATCGCAATTTTGGTGGTCGCGATGTCCAACAACTTGTTCCCACGATTTCCGAAACTCAATATTCTGAAATTCTGACGTGCTCGCACGGTTGACCTTTCAACGCCCCTTTACTCCATTGGGACTTCAGACTTTGCGGTATCGCAAATCCTAATGCAGATAATTCAAAACTTCACTCCCCGAGACTCTGAAACGGTCAACGGAGGTTGATTCCCCGTCACTAGTGCACCACCTGTCCACTCCCTGACTCCTCTGTGGCCCACACAATCCTTTAAGCCTTTGGGATTTCATGATTCAGGATATCGCGATTCCCGTTGTAATGTTTTTGGAACTTCAACCCACGAAATCCCGATATAGAACCCACGTGTAAATCCAACATCCCTTATGACTTAGATCTATGGTTCTACTCCTCCTAAGCTTAGAAACTTTTGACGCTTTCGTTGTAACCCCTCTGTTCCTCCGTGAGATCTGATGGCTCACGGGACTTCGTGAATTCTCTTCATAGAATTTCGACTGTCCGTCCTTCCTCTGAGAACCTCTGCACAACTAACCAAGGTGGTTCTCTCCGTGGAACTCGTCACTACGCCTTCCCTCAAGCTCCTTCGAAAGTTCTATTACTTCTGAACTTTCCACGGCTCTACATCTTTTTAGAAAAACTCTTGTATGCCCCCCTTGTGACAGACTTTCAACCACTTCCAAGTGTTGAAAACCATTGACCGACGCACTCCTATAGCAGCAGTCTCTAAACTCTTCGCTCATGTTCGCAACCCTGAGGCTTGACTCGGCCTGCACACTCCTTGCACGCTCCTGTGCCTAACTGCACGTCTATGGAAATGAGAATAAAATCTATCTCCCCTGAGCTTTCAGAGACAAAACCCTTGAACACCTTGTCGACGCACTCCTTGCAGACTACTCAATTGCACTTCTTGTAGGAACTCTTGCTCAGATAGAGAAACAATTGAAACTCATTTCATTACCCTTTCCTCTTAGACTTCAAACATTCAACAAGAAATCATTCATACATAGCATAAAAGCAATTGCATGACAGAAAGAGTAAAACAATTGTGAGCATAACATTCATAGATGCATACACAGAGAATATATGAATACCATGAGCCTGAATCACAACTTCCTTTGTATTAATTCAGAAATTCTGTACATGGAGTCTGCTACATAGCTCTCTGCTTCTCTCCTATCCTCTTCTTCAATAATGTTACAATACACAAATGAGGGTGTCTATATCCCGTTTCCCTCTTGCGCTCTAAAACTGTCTAATCTAGAATTGAATTCTATCTACTTTACATTAACTACCATAAATGCCTTCTATCTACAAAGGACGAGAGCGAATTTCTCAAGGTCCATTTACACTATACAAAGGCTCTCCTTCTTAATGGCTTCATTAATACTTTAAGACAATTTCAAAATTCATGTTGGGCGCTCTTCCAGCTGTCCGTTGTCTCTGCGCTGGCTCGCTTAACATGCTCCTGCATCATACACCCCGACTTGAAAATTTTCATGGGCTCCTATCCATGAGCTCGTGCATGGTCTATCCATGCTTCTAGATCTCCGCTTCATTTTCCCAGCTGGAATATGCAACTAGATGGCCCTTCCACTTGACCAAATACTCAAAGTATTTCTTCTGCCTGGTCTTCTTGCTCATCCTTTTGTCCAGTATGTGCTCCATATGCGGCCTATCTGCAACTGGCATCTTCTTTGTCCACTGGATCACTGGATGCTCATTTTCTGTCCCTACTTTCTCATCTTTATACGGGTACAAATCCGAGATATTGAATATCGGACAAATTTCGATCCCATCAGGTAATTCAATCTCGTAAGCATTCATCCCAAACTTCTTTAATACCTTACATGGTCCGATTTTCTTCATCTTCAGCTTATTATATGTTCCTCTCAGGAACCTTTCTTTTCTCAAATGTGGCAGAATTAAATCACCAACCTCAAACTGAAGTTGTCTCCTGTGTTGATCTTCTCTGCGCTTATATTCCTGGCTTGAACTATGCAATCACTCCATCACCTGGCTGTGAAGTTCCTTCATCGCCTCTGCAAAATCTTCTGCACTAGCGCTCCTAGTTGTAGTCTGCTCTGAATCCCTCAATTCAGAAATTCCTCTCGGTTGCATGCCATAGACAATTTGAAATGGACTCTGCCCTATGCTTCTATTAACCGAGTCGTTATAAGAAAATTATGCATGTGGTAATATGTGGTCCCACTGGCTGTGGTGTTCTGTCACCAAGCTTCTCAGTAAGTCTTCCAGACTTCTGTTCACCACTTATGTTTGTCCATCCGTCTGAGGATGATAAGTTGAACTAAACGACAAGCTAGTTCCCAGCTTCTTCCATAAGCTCCTCCAAAAGTGTCCTATGAACTTAGTATCTCGATCCGAAACTATGCTTCTTGGTAAGTCGTGAAATCGAATGACTTCTTTGAAAAACAGATTCGCAATGTGAGTTGTGTCACTAGTTTTTTGACATGGAATGAAGTGTTCCATTTTGGAAAATCTATCCACCACCACAAAGATTGAATCAAATCCTCTTTGCATTCTTGGCAACCCCAATATGAAATCCATCCTGATTGCATCCCACGGCCTCTCAGGTATGGGCAATGGTTGATAAAACCCTGCATTCTGTCTCCTTCCCTTTGAATGCTGGCAAATTCTGCATCTGTCCACGAATCTCTTGATATCTTCTCACATTCCCTGCCAAAAATATGACTCATTCAACTTTGCGAACGTCTTGTCGTGACCAAAGTGCCCTGCTAATCCTCCACTGTGTTTCTCCTTCAACAAGTTCTCTTTCATGGAGCATTTCGAAATACAGAGTTGATTACCCTTAAACAGTAATCCTTCCTAGATCATGTATTTTGTCCATTGGCTTCTATCTCTGAGAATTGGATTCTCAATTGCTTCGTACGCCTCTTTAAAATCCTAATCATCTATGTACATGTCCCTGAGATCATCAAAACCCAACGTTTTGACTCTGAACTCCTGCAATAGAAAACATTTCCTGCTCAAAGCATCAACAACTTTGTTAGCAGTACCAGAAATATGTTTAAGCACAAAAGTGAAATTTTGCATGTATTCCACCCATTTGACATGTCTCTAATTCAACTTTTCCTGTTGAGTCACAAACTGCAATGCATGATTATCACTGTATAATACAAACTCTTTCGGGATCAAATAATGCCTCCATTTTTTCAATTTCTGGATGATAGCATAAAACTCCTTATCATAAGTGGAGTATTTTACTTTCGCTTCATTCAGATTCTTGCTGAAGTATGTTATCGGCCTGTCTTCTTGACTCAAGATTGCCCCGATTGCAAATCCACTTGCATCGCATTTCATCTGAAATGTCTTTTGGAAATTCGGCAACACGAAAATTGGTTGTTCTGTAATCTTCCTCTTTAACAGATTAAAACTCTTTTCAGCCTCTTCAGTCCAGTGAAAAGACTTGTGTCTTTTCTTCACTGTGTCCATCATCGCTGCACTAATTCCACTGAAATTCCTTATGAACTTTTGGTAGAAACTAGCCAATCCGTGAAAACTTCTCACCTCAAAGGTATTTTTCGGTGATGGCCAATTCTTGATTACCTCTACCTTATCTGGATCCATCCTCAACTCATCTCTAGAAATAGAAAATCCCAAGTAAATGAGCTCTGTCTTCATGAATGAGGATTTCTTCATATTTATCAACAACTTCTCCTGCTGTAGTTTCTTCATCACTCTAGCCAAATGCTTCAAATGCTCGGCCACTATTTTAATGAAAACTAGTATATCATCTAAATACACAATGACAAATTTTCCGATGAACTCCCTCAGGACTTCGTTCATCAACCTCATGAAGGTACTTGGCGCATTTGTTAATCCAAATGGCATAACAAGCCATTCATACAACCCTTCGTTGGTTTTGAATGTTATCTTCCATTCATCACCTTCTCTCATGCGGATTTGATGATAACCACTTTTCAAATCAATCTTTGAAAAATACTTTGCTCCACTCAAGAAATCCATCAGATCATCCATCCTTGGCAATGGAAACCTGTACCTGATGGTTATCTTGTTAATCTCCCTCGAGTCAGTACACATCCTCCAGCCTCCGTCTTTGTTTGGACTGAGTACTGTTGGAACAACACATGGACTTAAGATTTCCCTGACCAAACCTTTGTCCAACAACTCCTGGACTTGTCTTTTGACCTCTTCATTCTCTTGCGGCGTTAATCTATACGCGACTTTGTTTGGAAAATTGGCTCCTGGTATGAGATCAATGTGATGACTCACACTTCTGATCGGTGGCAACGAACGAGGTAGTTCATCCACTACTATGTCAACTAACTCTTCCAGCAGTTCCTAAATCTCTTCTGGTAAATCATCCACCCTTGTGTTGGTCAAAACAATCTTCGGTTTCCTGACCACAATGAATTGTGGATCCTCCTTCTTCTTAACCTCTATAAGAAGTTCCTTCCAACTCATGAGAAGTACAGTGTTTCTTACTTCTAGTTTTACCTCCTTGTCCTTAATTGGAAGCAACATGTGAGTCCTACCATTCTTCTCTAGGGTGTATGTGTTCATTCTCCCATCATGAATCACATTCCTATCATATTTCCATGGTCTACCCAGTAATAGATGACAAACATCCATAGGAATGACATCACATAATATCTTATCATTATATCCTCCTATCTTAAATTCAACTAAACATTGTTTAGTGA
>JZKD02S0116163.1:287352-298277 GCA_000966675.3 Picea glauca | reverse complement strand
TCCGGAAAAGTCTAGTTCTTTGGACTGAACTCTCCACCTCCTTCTCTGGTGTCAAAAGAGATTTTCGCATCATCAACGATCTTCCGCCTTCAATGTCTTCTGTCTCAACATCTCGGCTCTGTGCTTTGGCGATGTGAGTTTCTCCACTCTCCTTTTTGTCTGGACACTCGTAAGACTTCTGCCCATTCTTTCCACATGTGAAGCATGTTATTACTCCACCTCTTCCTCTTCCTCTACCTCTAGTACAAGGAAAAGTATTGTTATCAGCATAATCTCCTCTCTGTTCAATATGTTGTCCTCTCTGTTCAACATATTTCCCTCGCTATGAACTTCCACCTCTCTCAGTTAGAGTCTGAGGTTTCTTCTAGTCCTCCTTAGGATTCTGATATTTTTCCTGGGCAACTAATTTGCCTCTTGGCTGACTTCTGCCTCGGCCTCTCTGAACCTGCTTTCGGCTCATCTTCTCTTCCGCTTTCAGAGCTATCTGATAAGCATCTTCCACCGTTCAGATGGTTATCATGCTCAACTCATCCTGAATGTCATATCTCAAGCCATTCATGTATCTGGAAACCTTTTCATCATCACTCTCCCGATGACCTGCCCTGATGTTCAGCTTGTAGAATTCCTCAGTGTATTCTTTTACTATCATCATCTTTTGTCTCAGGTTCTGCATTCTCCTGAACAGAGTAATCTGGTAATCTCTGGGGATGAATTTTGCCTTCATCTTCGCGATCATTCTATCCCAGCTCTTAATCTTCTGCTTGCCTTTGCAGCGTCTGTCAGCTTGCAGTTCATCCCACCATAATGCTGCATGTCCCTTCAATCTTGTGACAACATGCTTTACTTTCTTGTCCTCTTCGACATCTTTATAGTCAAAGTATGTGTCCAGAGCTCTAATCCAGTCTAGAAGCTCTTGTGCATCCAGATTTCCCTCATAAAATGGAATGTCCATTTTCTCTCTTGCACCCATTCTTGCAACAGCTCTGATCAACCATTCGTTTGTTGCATCTTCAACTACAACTTCTTCTTCATGTTCAACTTCAATCTCACTTTTGGAATCACTAAGATCCCCAACACTGACTGTACGCCTTTGTGTTGTCTCCATGTCTTCGAGTCTGGCTCATAGATCACGCATCTCTCTCTCCATAGATGGATCAGTCATCTGCCTACCTCTTCTTCTCAGAATTTCCCTCTCCTCTGGTGGATCGGGTGTTTGTCTATACCTTCTCCTTGGCGGCATGGTGAATTCTCTTTTTCTCTGCTACAGAAAGAAAAGAACCTTTCTGAGCTCTGATACCAAAACTGGTGTCGACGCCCGCAACACTCAACCCGCAGGTCGGAAGGTCCACGTCAACACAGGATATTTCCTTTACCACTGGCCCGAAGAACTCTAAAACGACTCTTCTATTTCCCTATCAGGAAATCTGCACCCACAATAATTCTCGCGGGATCCCCTCTTTGCACTTAGGAGATCAGACTTCGTGCTTTCGCGAATCCGTTGGTCAAGTGCCTTGTTTCCAATATCTGAAACCCGATTTCAGTCAACACTGACCCTTCCTCTTTCTCTTCAGACATTTCCCTATCGCGATTTCGGTGGTCGCGATGTCCAACAACTTGTTCCCACGATTTCTGAAACCCAATATTCTGAAATTCCGATGCGCTCGCACGGTTGACCTTTCAACGCCCTTTTACTCCATCAGGACTTCAAACTTCACAGTATCATGAATCCTAAGGCAGAGAATTCAGAACTTACTCCTCAAGACTCTGAAACGGTCAACGGAGGTTGATTCCTCGTCACTAGTGCACCACCTGTCCACTCCCTGAATCCTCTGTGGCCCACACAATCCTTTTATCTTTTGGGATTTCGTGATTCGGGATATCGCGATTCCCGTTGTAATGTTTTTGGAACTTCAACTCACGAAATCCCGATATAGAACCCACGTGTAAATCCAACGTCCCTTATGACTTGGATCTACGGTTCTACTCCTCCTGAGCTTAGAACCTTTCGACTCTTTCTCCGTAACCCCTCTGTTCCTCTGTGAGATCTGATGGCTCACGGGACTTTGCGAATTCTCTTCAGAGAATTCGGACCGTCCGTCCTTCCTCTGAGAACTTCTGCACAACTAACCAAGGTGGTTCTCTCCGCGAAACTCGTCACTACGCCTTCCCTCAAGCTCCTTTGAAAGGCCCATTCCTTCTGAACTTTCCACGGCTCTGCGTCTTTTTAGAAAAACTCTTTCATGCACTCCTTGAGGCAGACTTTCAACCACTTCCAAGTGTTGAAAACCTTCGACCAGAGCACTCCTACAGCAACAGTCTCTAAACTCTTCGCTCAGGTTCACAACCCTGAGGCTTCACTCGGCCTGCGCACTCCTTGCACGCTCCTGTGCCTAACTGCACGTCTATGGAAATGAGAATACAATCTATCTCCCCTGAGCTTTCAGAGACAAAACCCCTAAACACCTTATCGACGCACTCCTTGTGGACTATTCAACTACACTCCTTGCAGGAACTCTTGCTCAGATAGAGAAACAATTGAAACTCATTTCATTACCCTTTCCTCTCAGACTTCAAACATTTAACAAGAAATCATTCATACATAGCATAAAAGCAGTTGCATGACAGAAAGAGTAAAACAATTGTGAGCATAACATTCAAGGATGCATACATAGAGAATATATGAACACCATGAGCCTGAATCATAGCTTCCTTTGTAGTAATTCAGAACTTTTGTACATGGAGTCTGCTACACATCTCTCTGCTTCTCTCCTATGCTCTTCTTCAATAATGTTACAATACACAAATGAGGGTGTCTATATCCCGTTCCCCTCTTGCGCTCTAAAAGAGTCTAATCTAGAATTGAATTCTATCTACTTTACATTAACTACCATAGATTCCTTCTATCTAGAAAGGACGAGAGCGGATTTCTCAAGGTCCATTTACACTATACAAAGGAACTCCTTCTTAATGGCTTCATTAATAATTTAAAACAATTTCAAAATTCGTGTTGGGCGCTCTTCCAGCTGTCCATTGTCTCCGCATTGGCTCACTTGAGATGCTCTTGCATCACTATCCAGAATGTCACCGTAAGGAGTGAGGTCATAAGGTTGCACGCAGGTTGGGCACCGCTGCTGACTTTGCATGTTTGAGAGTGCATCAAATAGGATGTCCAATATGTTGTTGAGAAGAGTGTTCTCGTGGAGTTGCTCCATCATGTCCCTCTCTTGAGGATGAGCTATAGATTTTTTTGTGCTAGGAAGCAAAGTGAGTGTGAATATCAGACCATGGTTGAGGTGGGTGGTGGAGGTTCAACCGGGTAGTCAGCTAAAGGAATTTATTCTTGGATTATACAATTCGCCCCCTCCATGGCATCCACTGTAACAGTTGTAGGGAGACTAGTGTTGGGTCGGTCTTGAGGATCCATAATTTTGTAGAGGAGGGAGTTCGGCGGCACTGTAATTGATTCCTCTAGAATTTCCTCCTCTACATAGGCCATTGGAGGTGAATTTGGCTCCTTATTCCATCGAAGTAAAGCCGGTCGAAGAGGCCTAGGAAATATTGCGAAGGTGTCTCTACCTCTCGGCATAGCTATACCAAGCAGGTATTTCCACGCTCTTGGGGCATGCCAGTTAAGGAAAACCATATTGAACTTAGTGGAAGAGGGCACATAGTTGTGAGATTGATTGGAGCAAAGCACAAATGTGAAGACTGAGCCTAGTGGAGTGAGCCATAACTAAACTGGATGAAATGGAGGAGTGCCAGGGGAGCTGAGGTAACCTTGCACATGCCCCCCGTACCCATCATTGTCCTTCTACCATGGCGCACTGAGAACGCCATTAAACTCACGCGAGGGAACTGTCTAGCCCGCCCAGGAGCACGATGAATGCTATGAATGTTTTCCTCCATCCAAGAATTGAAGGCAAGGGTGGTGAAAGGCTTCATAAATGTCTTGGGATGCATTCTATCTATGTGGCACCCCATCCAGGGGGATTTTAGATTATTTTTTGAAGATATGTTTTTTATTTCTTTTCTTTTAGTTCTTTTAAGTGTTTTTTTTTTTTTTTAACATTTCAAAGGTTATTTACATTGTTATTTTTTAAAAATATATATATATATTTTTAGAATATTGTTTTTGGGGATTTTTTAAAAAAAAATCCACTTCTTTTTATTTTTTTTGTTTTACCCCTTCTTTTTATTTTGGTTATAAATATATTTTTTTATTCATTTAAAAAAAAAATTGTGAAGATTTTGTCCTTTCTATTTATTTATTTTTCAATGTAAATTTAAGAAAAATAAATAAAAGGTTAATAAATAAATTTTAAGTGACCATTTTGTATCCATTTTTTGTTTTTTTTTGCATACGGATCTATTGTCAAAACCATGGTTTCAATTAGGTCGAATTGAGCCATAATTTTAACGTTTAGAAAAACGTTTTTCTTTAGTTAACGTCACTTTTTAATTTAGGTATTAATTTTAAGGTTTTTGGAGCTATCGTATGCGTTTTCAAGGTCATGCTTGAAAAACGTTGTAATTTTGACCTCGTTTGAAAAAATGGTGGGGTTGATTTTCATATTTTTTATGAAAAAGTATGGGTTTTTTGGGCCAGAGTTCTCGTTTTGAGGTCACATTTCTCATTAAGTTGGTAATAGTGTTGTCTTCGCCGACTCCCTTCCTATCAAGAGTCAGACTTGAGGATGGTGGGGACACTCCACTGGTGGACAACACACTGTACATACAGCTAGTGGGGAGCTTGTTGTATCTCACACACTCCAGAACAGACCTCTCCTATGCAGTTGGAGTAGTCTCCAGGTTCATGCAAGAGATGCATGAGCTACATTGGAAGGCCACAAAGTGTATCCTTAGATACGTACAGGGCACCATCACCTTTGAGATTCACTATGCAAAAAAATATACATTGGACCTCATTAAGTTAATTCATTCTGAATGGGCTGGCGATAACATTCATCACAAGTCCACATTTGGTTAATCACTTAGTCTGGGTTTCGAGCCCATCTATTGGTCGAGAAAGAAGCAGGTTATTATTTCTCTATCTTCAACCAAGGTAGAGTACAGAGGGGTGTTTAACATAACCATTCATGCTATGTGGCTACAACATTTTCTCACTGAGTTGAGCATTATGTTTCATTGTCTAATCATCATCTAGTGTGACAACTAGGGCATTCTGAAGTTTTGCATATATCCAGTTCAGAGGAAGCGGGCGAAGCACATCGAGATACACATGCACTACATATGGGACTTAGTTCATGCAGGAATAATTGACTTGGAGTTCTATCCTTCATTAAAACAGACTATAGACATCTTCACCAATAACTTCACTAAGAAGAAGTTCCGTTCTCTGCATAGTCGTCTTGGAGTGAAGGACATAGTTTCCTAGAAACTGTCATTTATTTATTTTTACATACATTGTACTTATAGAGGGGGTTTTTCCCATGAGGTTTTCCCTCTTTCCTCATTTATTTCAGTGTATCTTTTGTTTTCGGGTACTTAACATCGCCTCATTTCCGGGAAGCATTCTTTATTTTCAGCATAGTGATGTTCTGGGGGGTGTTGGAGATACTTCACACACACCTAGGTTTTATTTTTCCTAAGGTTTTCCCTATGTTTATTAGTAATTATTCATTCTCCTATAGTTTAGGGAGAATATTCATTTTCCTACATTCTAGGAGAATAGTCTCTTCAGTTCACACTTCATTTTGATCAATTGAGTGGAGTCTTAATGCCACATTGGTTTCATCACCATGAAGCATTGGGATCATCACCTTCTAATGCACGTTGTCCTTGGTATTATCACCAGAATATTGCATTACTCATGATTCCCCGATCTCCTCCTCAGTTCACTTCATTTCAATTAGTTAACTAAATAATGAGAGACTAGTTAACTCAAACTATGTGGCAGTTAACTCCAGTAATTGTCGGTGTGTGTCCATATCACTATAGACCACCACTATGGCACATTGTATTCTCCTCCAGTGCACATTATTTGGGTTATATATAGTATATCATGTGTAAATTATCATTCATTGATTTGGTTAATCAAAATTCTTTGATTCTCACTCTCTCGTTTCCATCTTTTCTCATTTCTCTGCAAACTGTGTATGTATTTTTGATATCTAGATCTTATCTTTGCAGGTTCATCCACATTTACAATGAGATGTTAGAGATGAAATTGTGTTGGGAACACAACAAATTTTTTGTATACCATGATATGCTACAACTGTGATAAGTTTGGGCACAAATCCAAAGACTACAGGAAATCAAGAAGAAAACCCATGAAAAATAATCCATACAAGTTATGAAGGAAATCTAATGAACTTTGGAAGAAAAGAAGACATGATAAATATCAAAGGAAAAATATATAAAATAAATTTGTATCAAACAGAGTGCCTTACAGAAATATATGGAGAAGAAAATATGAAGTGGAAAGCAAGAAACATGATGAAGATCTTGCACCTAAAAATGAAGAAATTGATAACAATAAACTGATGGATGAAACTCCTAATACGAAATGTGAAATTCATAGATTTTCATATGAAGAGGAATGAGCTCAAGGAAGAATAATTTATACATAATATTATGAATAAGATTATGGTGCACAAAACAATGGTGATGATGATGAACTCTCAAAAGAAAATCAGTCTCTAGAATAGTGTGATGAATAAAACAAATAATGTCTAAAGAAGAAAACAACAAAAGGAGTTCAAAATAGATAAAGACATAGTATGAACATAACAAAGTTATTAATTATATGAAAGAACAATAAATATATCTTGGAATCAAAGAACTAAAAAATATCATGAAGAAGAAGAAATAGATCAAGAAGATCATTGAGCGAGTAAAACCATATTTGAACACAAAAATCCCAAGAGATTTAGATAACAACTGACACATTCACAGGGGGAAAAAATAAATAAAAATTTTCTTTCCTTTGTCATTTATCTTAAAAGAGGAGAGATAAACAATAAAAACAAAGTCCAAAATAAATGGGACAAAGACAGGGGGAGCATCACCTCAGGGGGAGAAGAGAAATATTACATTTTTCATTGTTGTCAAAGCGAGGGAGATAAAGAGTAAAACAAAGTCATCTCAAAGGACTAAGCATACAAGATGTAAACATGGGAAGGAATAGTCAACAAGCTTCAAGACCGAGTAAACAATTGGACTTTCAGATCCCTCAACCTAGAAGGAATACTTATCCTAACCAAGTCAGTTATACAAGCTATCTCAATGTTTATGATGTCAGTTTTCCTGACCCCCAAGGGAATATTATGAAAAATAAGAACCATACAAAGGGAATTCTTGTGGCGCAGAGCGGAAACAAGGAAAAAATGGGCACTAGTGTCTTGGGAGAAGGTTTGTAAGCCAAAGAGAAAGGGAGGCCTTGGGCTACACACCCCACAAGTAACCAACGACGCCTATGGGGAAAATCTCTAGTGGAGATGGGTCAAAGAAATGACCACACCATGGGTTAACCTATGGAAGGCAAAGTACGCCCTAGATATTAGTAACCATGACAAAATATGCTTCAGAGGCACCAAGGAGGGTTCAACCATCTGGAACTTATCCTAGCACAACAAGACTTGGATCCAGACACACAGCTTTTGGGAAATAAGGAATGGCAGAACCACTAGATTCTAGGAGGACACCTGGCAATATGAACCTAAAATAGAAAAACTGGGCCAGGAGGAACTCCAACAGGAGATGGTGGCGCAAGGAAAAACCCAAGTTTACCATTACTGGAAACAAGAAGCAGAGCACAACAAATGGAGAATCTGGAACACTCTCACCCCACAGACTAGAGACCAGACCACAATAATAGTTAATGAAGTGGAGGAGGAATTGGGGAGAAAGAAAATTGCAGTCACAGATGGAAATGACCAGCTGAGATGGGGGAACAAATATGGAGGGGAATTAAATATTAAAGAAGTACTCCATTCCAGAACAAACTAGGATCAAGAAGTAGTGGCGTATCATTAGGACAAGCTCTGGAATAGCCCCCAATGGCCAAAAATAAAAATATTTTAGTGGCTAATACTACACAACCGAATCCTAACTTGGGAGAACCTAAAGAAGAGAGGTTTCATAGGCCCTTCAAGATTCCACCTATGTGAAGAAAAGGAGGAAACAATGAACCATCTCTTCGATGAATGTCCCTACACAGCATAATTATGGGACTGGGTGACATGCATCTTTCGTCAATCTAATAGGATCAGAGGAAATATTTCCGCAACTATAAACACCTGGGAGGAAAACTACAACGACAACAAAGAGGTAAATCTTTGTTGGACCTTCACCCCTAGCATGATCATTTGGGCAATTTGGAAGGAAAGGAGCCAGCGCATCTTCAAGAACCAAAGCTGGACGGTTGGAAAGATCAAGGAAATAGTAATATCCATGACAAGGGAAATGGTATAGAGCTGCAACCTCCAAATAGGAGAAGCGCAAATCACTAATCGGGATCTCAGAATTCTAGAAACTTTCCAAGTGAAAGGAAGACACAACCCCAATCAGGTGAGACATGTGCTGCAACTAATTTTAGGCGAGTGCAACTAGAAACTGCCAATAGAGGGATCCCTCAAGATAAATTTCGATGGGGCGTCAAAGGGAAACCCAGGACGGACTAGTATGGGGGGAATAATTAGGGACAGTCAAGGAATAATTATCCGACTATACACAGGAAGTTTGGGGAATTCAACAAACAACGCTGGGAAATTTGGAGCATTGGAGATAGGTCTAGAGATACGACACAGGGAAGGAATGGAAAATGTAATAGTGGAAGGAGAATCTATTCTAGTCATCAACATAGTAAGGAAACTCCAAAATGACACCAAAGTGGGAAACATACATAGTCACTGGCGCTTGGCATAGTATCTGCAGAAGATTCAGGAACATCTCCAGATAGGGATCACAGTGGAGTTGTGCTAGGTTCGCAAGTCAACAAATGGACTTGCGGATAAAATTGCTAACAAAGGGGTTGACAGAAGGATCATATTTGGATTCCACATGGATTAACAACCCAAGTGGCCAGTTTTGGATAGACATGTACCCAACTAGCGGCAAAGGACTACGATGACAACTGAAGTACGGGAGACCATATCGAGGCTGGAGACACAAAATTAAATGAAGGGAAAGTAGGATCTAGGCCAAATATGTTAGGCCACCTTTTAAACATGAGTTACAATGCAAATCACAGTCACACCACAAGAAAAGGTATGATACCAAGGTCCTATCAATAGAAGGAAATACAGGGGCTGGTCGTGGGAGAATGTAAAGGGTAAGCCGCAACTAGCAAGGATGAAGACCAAAGGGATAGATTGAGAGCAGGTATGGGTACACCTCATCTACACCCATATACCGAGGGAGGAAATGATTGGAGGACAACATGTAAGGAACAATATTGGCGCTGGAACGACAATGGATTTCCCAAACGCACAGACTCAGAAACAGAGATAAAGGACTGAAATATGGGAGACAAATGATTACCTGGAGAAGACCACCCTTAGGGAAACTCTATAAAAGAAGAAGCATCAGGGATAACGATGGACCAACTAACAACAATTCCAGAGACTAGGAAGGGGAGAGTAGTAGTAGAGAAAGAAAGCACAACATAAGCCATGACTTACAAGAAAAGATGGTAAGAACAAAGAACACCCAGAGTAAGAGGGGACCCCAGGGGGAGGAACTCCCAATAAGCGCCCAAAATATCATGGAACATGCAGCTAGAGAGGCCAAAGGCACCTTCCTCGAGCAGGCATATACAAAGGGTAAAGAAGTCATCGACATATGGGAGCAGGAAGTCAACACCAAGTTTCAGGGAAAATATTGGGCGAAACTCATCCAAGAAGTAGACGGGTTAAGGGACCCAAGGGCCACACAACCTAGGAAAACCCTCTACCACAAAACAATGGAGGAAGCTTGGCATACAAAAATTCTAATATGCAAGTTGAGAATAGAAAAGAACGAGACCAGCAGGGTGGAAAACCGAGGCCGCAAGAAGGAAATCATAGAAATATTGATTTTCCTCAATGACTTGGAGGCCAGGGTAAGAGGCATAACAGAGAACCAGAGGAACCAAGGAAAAAAAATAGACCTACTGGCTGGTCAATTCCAACTCTACCTTTGCTATGTCCATCACATGGACATCACTCCAGCAGACCAACACAAAACACCATCCAACATCGGAAGGATGTGCACAGTGGAGAATAAAAAGGAAAACGAGGTAAGGAAGGAAGGAGATGAAATCCACCCAATCTACGTGGACTAGTGCATCACCAACTCAAGATATTTTTCTTATCAATATAGGAACAACTCATGTTGTATGCTCTCGCTTTTATGTATTTCAGATGGTATGGTTCTTTTTTCTTTTTCAAATGAACTTATGGAGACTGGGTCGGTTTCCTCGAGTGGTGGTCCAACCATCATTTCACTAATGTATACAACGTAGCTTGGGGACCCTTGATATGGTTTCCTTTTTGGAAGATCAGGGGCCACCCCTCATCCTTTTGTGTACCAATATTTTACTTAGTAATATAGAATCTCAACTCACTTACAAAAAATAAAAAGATTGTTTTACTAAGGTTGACATCAATACCAAAGGGGATATTGGTCACAATTTGGTTGTCATTGATGTCGACCTTGATAAATAGGTGAAGCATCATTGATTGATTGGTTTGAGAAGAATTTTCAATATTGGACATATTTTTATGAAGGTGACTTGAATGTTAAGCATTGTCAATATTGGACATAATTTTATGAAGGTTGGAAATAATGTTATGAAGGTGACTTGAATGTCAAGCATTGTCAATATTGGACATGATGTTATGAAGGTGACTTGAATGTCAAGCATTGTCAATATTGGACATAATATTATGAAGGTGACTTGAATATCAGTAGAAAGATAATATTGA
>JZKD02S0116163.1:262827-283667 GCA_000966675.3 Picea glauca | reverse complement strand
GAGGATTGGATTCCTCACATCTCAGTTGGATCTGAGATCAACAATCCGGTTTTTGTTATGAGGGTTGGATTCCTCATTTCTCAGTTGGATCTGAGAACTACAAGCTGGGTCTTGTATTGAAGAGTTGGATCTCTCATATTCAGTTGAAGTTGAAGATATTGAATGATAGATTTTTTTTGTATTCATTTAATTTAAATAAATAAAAGAATGATATTGTATCTACTTCATGCAGTTTGTGCTATACATGTTTATGAATGATTAATTGAACTTCATATATCTTATCCAATTGATATAGTTAATCTATGACAGTGTGAGAAGTGGCCAAAATTTCCGAACACTGGTTCACCCCCCCCCCTCTTAGTGTCAATGTGTGTTTCAACAAACACAGGCCTTAGGTCCTAAAGGAATAGTTTAGGCATATTGAGCCACCAATGACATCTTGAATCATCACAAAGGACCCTTCTAAGTTATCCTTGGTCATTAGATGGGGATAGTCAACATTATGAGTTTCTGAACATTGAGTATGAGTCTTTAGAATGTGGATATCGCTAGGGGAAAAAATCCAAGAGTTGGGACCTAAATTAATCTTATCATATTATGGGGTCAATAAAAAAACCTTGAACCACCACAAATGACCTATCAAGGGCATCCTTTTCCTCTAACTAAGTAAATAGGTACCACTAGAATTTTGAGCACTAGGTATGGGTCTCAAGGACCTAGACATGGACAAGGGAGGAAACATAAATGTTAGGGACTAAAGGAAGTTTCTATCCATGTAGGTCCTAGAAAGATTCATCGAACAAGCACACATGACCTACTAAATGTATCATTGGCCTATGATTTGGGATGTCGATACCACTAGGTGGTTTCAAGTAGTAGGTATGTGTCCCAAAACTCTACAAATGATCAAGGGAAGAATGCCATGCCTTAGGTCATAAATTAATATTTGAGGCATCCTTGCCATGAATAATTCCTTAAATAAACACACATTACCTATGGAAGGTATCCTTGGCATATGATAAATATATTCATTCCCTCAAAAGGTTCTGATCATTAGGTATCGATCACAAGTCCTTGATATAGTTGAGGGGGAAACCAAAACCTTGGATAAAGTGCAAATATTTTAGGTATCTAGGGAAAAATATGACACCTCAAACCACCAAACCTGACTTATTTAGGTATTAGGAAGCTTCTAAGGCTAAAAGGTCATTAATGAGACCTCAAACTACCATATATGAACTCTTGGAGGGACCTTTATCCTTCAAGTGGGGATATGGGAATCATTAGGAGATTTTGAGCACTAGGTATGGGTCTTGCACCCTTGGACGTGATCGAGTGAGGAAACCTTGGACTTAGGTCATAAATGAATCTTTTAGTTATCTAAGGCCATCAAAAACATGTTGACCCACCATAAAGGACCTTTCTAGCGTATCCTTGGTCTCTAAATGGAGATAGTCAACATTATGAGTTTTTGAACATTGAGTATGAGTCTCTAGAACTTGGATATGGTTTGGGAAACAATCTCAAGAGTTAGGCTCAAAAGGAAAGTTATAGGATTATGGGGCCAATAATGACACTTTGAACCACCAAAAATGACCTATTCAAGACATCCTTTCCTCTGACTAAGTATATAGACACCATTAGCATGTTTTAGCACTTGTTATGGGTCTCGGGGCCTTGGACATGGTCATAAGAGGAAACATGAACTTTAGTCCTTAAAGGAAGCTTCTAGCCATCTAGGGCCTAAAATGATTCTTCGAACAACCACATATTCCCTCCTAAAGGTATCGTACGCCTATAATTGGGGATTTCTATGCTAGTAGGGTGGTTTTGAGTAGTATGTATGTGTCCAAGGACCCTGTAAATGATATGTGGAGGAAGGACATGCCTAAGGTCCTAAATAAATATTTTAGGCATCCAGATCCATCAACAATGCCTTAAAGAACCACACATTACCTATGTAGGGTATGCTTGGCCTCCAAGAAATATGTTAGTGTCCTCACAAGGCTATAATTATTAGGTTTGGGTATAAATTCCTTGATATAGTTAAAGGGGGAATCCTAATCCTTGGCTAAATTATAAAGCTTCTAGGCATATAGGGCCAAACACAATGCCTCAAACCTCCACACCTAACCTCTTAAGGCCTTAGAAATCTTCTAAGGCTCAAGGACCATTAATGTCACTTCAAATTAGCATAGATTACCTCTCGAAGGGATGTCTAGCCTTGAAGTGGGGATATGGGCATCATTAAGAGATTTTGAGCACTAGATATGGGTATTGATTTCTTAGACAAGATTACAAGAGGAAAATGAGGAATTAGGTCATAAAGAAATATTCTATGAATTTATAGACATCAACAATAGGTTGAGACACAAAAAAGGACCTTTATTGGGTATCCTTGGTCTCAACATGGGGATAGTCAACATTATGTTTTTTTGAGCATTGTGTATGAGTCTCTAGAACCTGGATATGGTTAGGGGAACAAACCCAAGATTTAGGGCCAAAAGGAATTTTATAGGCTTTTGGGGCCAAGAATGACACATTGAACCACCATAAATGATCTATTTTGGGAATCATTTTCCTCTAACTAGGTATATAGGTACCACTAGCATTTTTTAGTAATGGGTATGAGTCTCAAGTGCCTGAACATGGCCAGGGGATGAAACATGAATGTTAGGCCCTAAAGGAATCTCCTATATAGGGGATATTTGGTGTTCAAGTGGGGATATTGGAATTGTTAGGATATTTTGAGCACTAGGTATGGGTTTGGGTTCTTAGACATGGTCAAGAGAGGAAACCCAAGCCTTAGGTCCTAAAGGGAGATTTTGGGCATCTAGGGCCATGAATAACATGTTGAACCACCACAAAGGACCTTTATAGGTTATCCTTGGTCTCCTGGATGGGGATGGTCAACATTGTGAGTTTTTGAACATAGATTATGAGTCCATGGAACCTAGATATGGTCAAGGGAATAAACCTTTGAAGCACTGCACATTACCTATGGAGGGTATCATTCACCTCTTAGAAAGATGTTAGTTCCCTTGCAAGGTTTTGATCATTAGGTATGGGTCTCAAGGCCTTGATTAGATATGTACCACTAGAAGTTTTCATTTTTTGTGATATGAGTGTACACGTTCCCTAAAACATATGTGTGTTATAGTGCATGTGCACTTCTCTGAGATAAAAAAAAAATAACCTATCCCCACACGAAACTCTCTATCTCTTGTATGCATGTTTCCCTACATGTTATGTGAAAACATGGTATCACATATTGTTAGTACACTTCCAAAATTTCTTAATGACTATGATGAAGAATACCTCTGAATTATTCCTTAAAAGGTGCTTCTGGTTGAATTTTAAGGTTAATGGTCCCTGAGTGCTTAATTTTTTACAAGCAGGGACCTAATTCTATAGGTTATAGTGTAAAGGATAATCCCAAGAGTTTAAAGGAAAATCAATATCTACAAGTTGAGGCGACCCAATGCTTAAAATAAAGGAAGGTTGCTAATATACAACAGATCGATGAATGTAGCAGGGGTCTAAGAATAATCAGGTGACTGAGTGCTAAGAACAAATCAGATTGAGCACACGTTGAAGCATCGATCAATCATGGATCAGATCTATGGCCAACAATCCATTTGGCATCATCAACTAGCACAAAGGTTATCATCCACTACACAATGCTAAGTGGTAAATCAACGTGGACACATGACACCCTTTTACTAGGACCACATCATAAAAATAAGTTGGTGAACCACATAAGCCCCGATGCAATACTATTTTTGGGAAATGGAGAATAGTTATCTCCACACCCGACACAAGTGGCCCACGGTAATGCATTACACCTGGCACATATGTGTCACACGATTCCACATACATTTCAGTGACAGTATGAAAAATTTACATCCATGTCGGTGCACCAAAATATAACAAGTGGTAGTGGGACCCAAATTATGAAATGACATTCGTAGGAAATACAAAGGTACTAGGATAGGTGGATTGATCTTTATTCCACGTAGATCACCCATATTACATGCTGTAAAAAGGGGATAAAATAACTCGGTGTGAAAAAAGGGGGAACTTGTGTGTCATTATCAAAGTATTTTCTACTGGCTAAAGTAACTGGCAACAAAGAATCCCACTTGGATGTAGGTACAGATACTCAATATTGCAGTAAAAATGTATTTCTAAACATATAGACCCTATTATTTATACTTGCCTAGTTATTTTCCCTTGCAAATGTTAATATGTCTACCCAGTCGAACCCTAGGAAGGGTCAGGAACCCAAGAAGCCCATTTTCATTGATGATCATCTCATTGACATAGAAGGCGACATTTGTGACCTGGCTCTATCATTCTCAGGCCTTTACAAATTAATTCAAAGGGACCAAGTTGATGCTAACAATGGTTGCAACTATTTACATTGATGGGAGTCAAACCTATCTTGAGAGAGTGTTCCCCAAATATACCATTTCCATAAATTAGTTAACTATTGTGCCATAAATTACCAAGACTATAAGAGACTAATAGTTTCCACATAACACTCTAGGTTAATTTCCCATATTAATAGAGAATACATTTCTCAGATGCTTCAATTTTTAGACCTTCCACCTTTGAAATCCTAGATGATGATGCCTTGGATCCAAAGTATCAAGTGTTGTTTCAACCTCAAAAAGAGAATATGTTGAGCAATCTTCTAGCAAAAAATGTCGCACTTCTAGTTGGATTACCACCCTATAAGTTAGAAGTTTTTTGTGATATGACTAGACATGTCATTACCATGATATGAAAATCTTGGGTTATGAGCATGAAAGAATAGTAGATGAGAACATATTGGGATTGTTGAATATCTTATGTCCTCTAGATGCTATAATGTATTGCAAATTAGATTATTGTCAATCCTTGGAAGAAATCATGCATTTTCAATTATTTAATTTCCAAAGTGCCAAGACATTTGGATATCAGGCTTATTTGTTCTATCTGATGCTATTCCATAATGTGTCACATTTTGATAACTTGGGAATCCAACTAGTGGATGAATTAGGAACAAATTTATCAGTAATTGATTGGACTATAGAAGTAAGGAGGCAATATCATAGTAAATGGTTTACCAACTTTGTAAATACGTTTATGAGCTAATTTTATTCCTTGTTACATAATACTCCACCTCCAAGAATGTTCTTTGAATTCAAGAAGATTCTACAGTTGAACAAAGAGACCAGAGTGGGAAGTTGATTTATGTTTAATGATTATAATCATAAGAATATATGGTTGTGAAGAGTAACCCTATAATATACCAACATTCTTGACTACTAGGATATTTTCACTAGATTATAAAAGGCAGAGACATCACTATGATCATCTACACTTTTCCCAATACAAACAAAGAATAACTTTTAAGCTACCTTAGGAGGTTGGACCTTTCTTGGTGAAATTTAGAGCTTCCTTGGAATTTACAGAAGAGATGCTTCAACAATTCCACTTAGATAAAGGGGGAAAATGGGTTTATGACCCATTCAACCCGATGTCATATAGAAGGTATAGTTACAAGAATCATCCAAATCCATAGCTAGAAATGATTTGTGACATTGACTCATGGGAGGAGGTTAAGGAAATTCTGGAAAAAGATGCCCAAGTTCAAATACTTACACCACGAAAAGACTTATCCAAGACAATATTAACTCCCCATAAATTAGAATCCCATGTAACAAAAAGAGATTTGTCAAAGACAATATTAACTCCCCATAAATTAGAATCCCAGGTAAAAAAATTGCTTTCTCAAAGATATTATCTAAAATGGATGTGGATGACCCATGGGGAGAGTAGTTGAGTAAGACAAATAAAACCGGTGATTAGTCAAAATAAAAGGGGGTTGTAGTAACAATTACTAGTGAAGGATTGAGTACACAAGGTCAAGAAATAGGGGAATATGGTTCAACATCAAGAGAGTCGAATGTTATAGTGGAATATATCACTTTTTCATTATTTACATCAATAAAATCATTCCATACATCCACTACTGCAAGGCCACTCAACAAGTCACCTTCCCTCTTTTCTCAGTACATGGATATCAAGAAGAAAAATTAGGATATTAGGGAGGAGATCTATCCCCAAGCATGGGGATAAAATATGGCTCAGACAAAAGTTTTCTCTGTTGTGGATTGTCAACAAGGGATATTCAACTTAGCCATACTTTATCCAAACGATCCTACATCGCATTCACTTGTTGAATTACAAAGCTACACAAATGGAAATGAAGATTGGTAATGTCCACCCATTGGACATGATTTATTTACATTATAAAACCGATGATATGATTTACATAGGATTCCTCCAATCCACTACGAGTGTACAAAAAATGCAGAACATGGTGGTGAAAATTGATAAGCATCCGAAGCAAGAGAATATGGCTACCAAAGCCATCACACTCAAATTATTGAATTGGAAAAGAAAATTGTTTCTTTGAGTACAGACCCTAAAAATCCTTTTTTTGTAGGGGATGTGATAAAAAAAAATGCTATTAAGTAAAGGTATTGAAGAAGAAACAAAATGCCCCAGATATACAACATGTGCAGACACCAGAGCTACAAGTAATTTTTTATTCAAAAAAAGAGCAATTCTATCAAAAATTGGTAAAGAGTAATAAAAATATAGAATGACTATAGGCTAAAAATCAGGCCTTGAAAGCTCAAGAAACTCAGTGGTTGCAGGCATCCAAGTCAGTTACAACTCATGTTGCTTCACTAGATATATATGAAGACCTGTCTAAAGTTATGGTAGATTTGAGTGTGAAAGGGATTGAAATGGATACTTTGACCAATAATCTCCAAGACAAGGATGCTAATATAACAAAGTTGGAATATCATGTAAAGAGAAGAGAAGAACCCTTGGCACAAACAATGTTTCCAAAGAGGAAGCACAAAAGGAGTTAGCTCATATGAAAATAAAGGTGAGAGGAAGACTAGCTATGAAAGGGGATAAACATAAGATTTGAGATAATATAGTCTCTACCATATTCAAGAATTGGTCTTGTTTTTCCTTGGAACAGGATGATCTTGAGCTAGTTACTATTTTTTTTTGTTGATGTTAAAAGAATAGCAAATGAGCTAGAAAATAAGCCAGAAATGACCAATGACATAATAAATTTTTTGAATGGAAAAACTAAGGAGGATTTGAAGGATTTGAATGTTAGCGATAGGAAAAACATTATCATGGATGCCAAAAGAGTCCTCACAAAGAAAAGGTTGTTGCATAATGTTGGAAATAAAGTCCATCAACTTGTGGGGAAAATTGATTATTTTACGATGATTTTTAATGATGCTATGAAGCATGGGATACCACATTTTTGGGATGAAAATGGAGACTTGTATCAAAATAATAATTATTAGAAGCTGATGGATGAAAAGAGGAACAATGATGACAAGTTTGAAAACTTGGAAGGGGCCTTGAAAGGACAAGATGTAATAGATATTTCGGAAGGAGATTTTGAATTACTTGATAATATGAAGATGATCTTCATAAATCTACCTCAACCATATTATGATAATTATACTAATTTGGATGAGGTAGTGAGGACCATGAATGATTATAATTACCCAATGGGAAAACAATGGAAACATATGTGTCAATTTCCCAAAATATGTTTTCCAAGACAAGGAGAACCAAGAACCTCGTGACTAGCCTAACAGGGGTAAAATGGGGTGAATAATTGTACTATGTAGATAAACTTGCTAATAAGGAAAAACAATTCAAGAAACAAGAAATGGTTTCAAGAACAAGAAAGTAGAAACTATTTTCAAGAAGTGGTTTTTGGTGAAGAGTGCAATTATAAAATAGAAGCAAGGAAGATTTGGCAAGGATCAACAATTTTTGGGGATCATCATGTAACTTATTCTTAGGGTTTTATATACCAACAGATGTCACAAGAAAGAAGAAATATTATGAGAAGAGGGTTGAGGACTTGTATAGATTCATTCACCATGATTGAATCAGTCTATAACATTGTATTGTAATTCATTGTATTCTCCGTGTAAAACCACACTTTTTATTCAAGTCATTGTACATCTGATTTATAATTAATGAAAGCCTCATGCAACAATTGAAATCATATGCATTGTGAATGTATGGTTTTTTTTATTTGATTGGAATTGATTTCATAATAAATGACTAATTTATTTCCCAGTTATGTTTGATATGATTGAATGAATGCAAAATTATTCTAATATTATTTAATGTATTAAGCATGATGTTGTCTTAAGTGTATGCCCATGATGATTTAATATCAACATGTTTTAACTGTAAAATTCTTAATTCCCAACACGTTTCCTTTTTTTGAAGACTACAAGATTTGTCCATACAAATACCTCGTATGTTTACTATTTATTCTTTCTGAAATTCATCCATCCATCTCATTTAAATTTCAAATGTTTGATACACATGGGAAAATTCCTCTTGGGTTGTGATTCCTTTGATCATCCTATTTGGAGTGACTATGAGGGTTTTGATAAATTAAAGAACAATATAATGAGAAGTTCTATCACATTGAATCTCTAGAATCATATATGATTTTTAGCTCTGAGGTTCCTTGGCATAGTTCCATTTACAACTTGGAACATCTGAAGGGATAACACATACAATGTTTATAATTTTTGTGTGGCTCGAAGGTAAATATTCATTTATTTCTTGTTTTCAATATTTGTGGACATGGAGAACCAACATAATTGATCAAGAAAGTCTTCAAGGAAATGAAAACCCACTGAAAGGTCAATTAAGGAGAAAAAAAAGACAATATTGGATATGGAAAAATGTTGGCTTCTAGCAAAGGCTAATCCCAATTCTAACACAACAGATGCCACTATTATTTCTCTTCCATTGCCACACGAAAATATTTTATTTTAGTATAGGCCAATCCAATTATGACCTATAGTGAACCTATAATTATTGTTTCATTAAGACAAGTTGTTGTGGTTGAGAAGATAATGATGGATTTTCTTGGAGATAATTATAATATATATGAAATTAGAGAGGCAAATAGTGCACATCTTTCTGGTAAAGAAGTTCCTATGGTGCGACCTTTTGTTCAATAGTTGGACATTTCTGAAACTACCCATGAGCATGTTCACTCTCCTCCCAAATTTGACCCACAAGTTATTGAAGGCGTAAGAATTCCTACATTTGTAACTTCACAATAGAGAGGTCAAGAGTGCCAAATTATGAGTCCATTGTCCCTACCTAGACTAATAAATGTGTGCAAAAGATATAATAAATGTATTTAGGTGGATTAAAGTGGTCTATGATCACTTGAAGGTAAGTTACCTAACTAAACTATTCATTGTCAATCATACAAAATTATTAAAAAATATTTTGATGCAAAATATGATACATCTAAATATCATTTATTTTTGTGTTTGTTAAAATCTAAGAGTTTGACCGTTGTTAGGAAAATTTTAGGAATTAAAATAATTAAAAGTTTAGAAACAAGCAATCGTATTATTTGAAGCCTTGTGGATTCTTTTCATAAAATTTGTAAGAAAAATCATGCTCAAAACTGTAATGAAACCCGACGTGTTTTGTCACAATCAATTGTTAGAAAGATCACAAGAAAACATCTCATATAATTAAATGTGATGTAAAAACCATCCAAAATTATTCTATTAGATGAGATAGCATGACACAATAGGCCAAACATATTTGTGGGCATTCACTGGTAAGCTATCTCATTGTGACATGAAGTTAATTGGAGTAGTTAAGGAGCTAGTACACAAATTTTGGCATGATAAAAGTAGATCTTTTTCCAACAAAAAGGAAGTACTAAAATTAATAAGGGATTATAGGGAACATGAACCCCACATTAAACACTTTATTGACATGACATGGAAAAAATTAAGGAATGAGCACAATGCAGTTAATTTGCGACAAATATCTTTCGAGAAATGCAAGCCTTGGCATGTTTGAATAAAGACAATACATATCACATGTTGTTGTAGATAACACATTGAATATGGTTATTATTGTATCATACATGCATACATACATACATATATATTGTTCTTCATAGCACCCATATGTACTAATTCTTAGTTATATCATCACTGACATCCTCTAGAGAAGTTATCCATAACATCATGTGTACAAGGCTAGAGGGTTGTACATATTATAAAATTTCTTTTCTAGATGGAACATGCCTCTAGTGTAGTAGGAAAGTGCATTACTGAGCAAGTGCATGCATATGAGTGATGAGTGTGAATTGGGGAGGAAGGAGGTTGATCTATAAAGCTTCAAATATGTCACATATGTTGTTGGGGTAGGGCATGGAAGAAAAAATATACACTTGGTGATTTCTTATGTTAATAATGTGTACTTAAATGATACTTTTTCTTTCAAATTTCACTTTGAAATGTCATGGGGGTAATTATTGTAACAATGAACTTACATATTTTTTAATTTTTGTCCCACTAAGTATGTGACTATGACCTCATCAAATATTTATTTGAAAATTCCCAACAATATGTTTAACATTTCCATGTGGCTCTATGTCAGGATGAGCATTTTATATTATGTAGAGATATAATTCCCATTGGTACTACCTTATCAATGGTTGATTTTGTTGATAACTACACCATTCAACTACAAAATTATATTCAAAATCCAATATTATCACTTAGAGTAGGTCATCCTAATGGTCTATATCATGTACAAGCATGTGCCAGATAGTAGTGAATACAAAAGAGTATTGAAGGAGTATCACTTATACATAAGTGACGATAGGTTGCATTGCTTAGCTTATGTACAATATGTATTTCATTTGTTCTAAAATAACTTCAAGGAGAATAATATACAAGTCGATTGACATTGGATTTGGTCAAATCATTGTGAATGCTAGTTAAAAAATTCTCATGTATTTCAATGGTTATGCATGATGAAAAAAAAGAAAGTGCCACATATTTGGAACTATTTTGATATTGATCATGGGAAAAGGGAGCATTATGGAGCAGGTACGTGCATCAAAACTACATTGCATAGGAAAGAGTTGAAGTTTACAAAAAAATTCCATATTTGAGATTTAAAATATATTATTGAATGGTGTCTTTTCAGTAATGTAAAAGGGAACACGAAGATTATAAGTCTAATCAACAAGGAAAGAACATGTGAAGATATATTTTTGGAATTTGGTCGATGTAGATTGATCACATACATATGAATGAAAAACAATCTATGGAACTTGTGGATTTCATTTATTTTGAACATCAGACAATGTTATAGCCAATGAAATATGGATGAGAAAACTTGCCTGCTTTTGTGGTCCATGTAGTAGTGGTAAATGAGATGATTGTGAATCCAAGGATTAGGTTCATAGATGGGATCATGTATCACTCCCCATTTCTCAATGTATAACTATTGAATTATCCCAATTGTAGGAGGACCAATCAACTATTTCACCACATTATGATCATGTCTTAGATCTCGTACAATTAGGTTCAGTGAATCTTTTATTAATTTTGGTTAACTAGCATGAATGTAGTATGCTTTGTTTATTTAGTGGAATCAGACATTGACACTTCATTTTTTGCAGGGAACACATACACTGTGGTTTCCCTAAAATTTAACAAATGAAACATTGAATATTGTTTGGCATGATACTTAGAGAAATCAAACCCTTATTGTGTCACTAATGGACTCCAAAGGAAATCAATGTCTTAATGGGTTGATGGTTATTAAAAAAAAATATCTAACACAAGATGAAAGAATATGGAAGAAATATGGTTATTCATTTCAATATTATAGACTAAGTGAAGTTGTATACAACTTTACAAACTTAATTGTTGGTACAAACATCCAACTACAAACAATGCCAACGAAGAATTCATCAAAGGTATGATATTTCCTTCCTTACTCAAGACTGAGAAGTTAATGGATACCATTAGTATTAGAATTGATATGGATGGTCTAGTAGTCAAATGAAAAAATGTAAGTAGAAAGATGAGGTAAAACTGCAAGCTCAATCTTATGTTCCATTTTGAGGTACATGGGTTGTTTTTTATTTTTGTTAATTTTTCAATTCATTTATAAATGACTCCTAATTGTTCTTAATGAATGAGTCTAACAATATTGCCCTTATTTGTGCCTAGGTTTTTCAAATAATCATAGAAACATGAAGGCCCATTAATAAGAACAATGATATTTTTTCAAAATCACCCCACAAAATTTTGAAAAGATGGGCTTGTGATTGAATTAATAAATATAAAACATAATCTAATGATGGCCTTCTATTCCAAATGTGAAGAAAACTTACTATGCAAAAACAAAACCCCTGCAAAACTACAAAGGCCTCTTTTATATAAATATAAAATAGCCTTTTGTCTAAATAGAAAGTTTAGAACATATTCAAAAATCACATTTTGCATCATGTTGGGGTATTTTCATTTCAAGGGAAACATTCTCAGATACAATAAAATTACATTGATTCAATTTTATTATAAGGTAGAGTGAGTTAATGTCTAACACAAGAATATGTTGCATAAAAAATAACATGTTGTCTAAATCCAATGGGGTCACATGCCAAAGAATATTTCATTGGAAGGCCTTCTAATATGTTTATTGTTCATGAATATGTCAATTTTACAAGGAAATGTTACTAGATGATAGATATTTTATTTGTTGAAGTCATTTTCTAGATGTTTGTTTTTCATATTGTGTAACATATGAGCAACTATCAATGATTCCCAATCAATAAGTAGTAGGAAAATTGATTCATGATTGTTAGTCATGATACCTAAATTTGTGTTTGAATTCAGTGGAAGCATGTTTCATCTTCTATATGGAAAATGGAAAGTTGAATGTCTATGATGTCATTTTCACTATAGGTGATGTTTCTAGTAAATGAAACTATGATTCAATATTTAATTTTTAAGAGTATCATAAAATGATTCCTTTGAATTTGTTAAATGTAAAAATAGATTAATCCTTGGTAGATTCATTTTTATGTAAAATAAGAAAAAAATATTCATAAATCATCATCATCATCATCATCATCATCATAATTCATCAACATTAAATAAACAAACACTTCAATTCATATAACATGTTCCATGAAATATATATACGCTGAACTATACAGTTTTTTACAAAATGGCACATTGTGCCCAAGGTACAAAATGGAACCTCATGCTCAAACATGGAATAATGTCTTTTGGTGACCTAGATACAAAATAACACCCATTGGTCACTAATTGAACAATATCACCCTTGCCACTACCAGGTGCATCCATGAAGATCATCTTCCTCCTCTTACTCGAAGAAGAAACTCAAATATTCTTGTGTCTTTGAGTGGTTCGTCCTTCTAGAGACTCGAAAAGGAAACACCATTCTTATAAAAAACAATCACAATGAATTAACACACTTACAAAATTATTCTTTACAATTCAGACCAAGAAAAATTACTGCAAATGATAGTGTACATCAGGAGGGTGTTTAACTCCTCCATGACCCTATGCTTATTAGAGATATTACACACCCACCTAGTATTTATTTTCCTAATTTTATCACTCTATGTTGAGGGTGCCCTTGGTCAGATATATTATCCCCTAGATGAGAATATTCTCCCCTAGATGAGGGCACCACCTCCTCTTCAGTCATTACTCAATTGTATGTTAGTTAGACTAGTGGAGTCAAGTATTGTATAACAACCTAGAAATTATCACCAAGTGTTGCATGCTCACCTTAGGATCATCACCAAGAGGGCACACTCACCCTGGGTGTAATATCGCAAGGATGAGCCCCGGTTGTAATTATGAATGTAACATGTTTTGTAGGCTGGTGAGCCAAGTATTTATAAGCTGGTAGGCTTATGTGTTGATTAGGCTTGGAGCCTAGATGTTAAAGGATAAGAGCCTATTTTGTACATGTAAATATTCATATTTTTAATATAACAACATCGTTGTGTGTAGACTGACCACGAAGAAAGAGTATGGGGGACTGAAATCCACTAGGTTGGTCAAGGGAGGAGGCTAAGAGATTGAGGAAACATGGATAATCTTAAGAGCCCAATAGAATAATATATTATTATTCTAAAATATTTAAACAGGATATTAATTTATCCTAAGTTCCTTTAGGGAGAGGAACAATTACCAAGTGGGGGGAACACGCTCTTGGAGAGCCAAGTGTCATCTAAAACACATGCATATTTATGGGGGGGAGTTCTCACCATTCTGACGGTTCTGACCATTCTCACCATTCTAAGGATTCTCACCATTTTTCTAACCATTCTGATCATGTTGGCCATCCGTTACCCTGACTGTCTAGCGCACCCAACAAGCACATAGTAACCATGGAACTCCATTGTGGAATTCCTAAAACACCCCGAACCTCTGCAAAAAGATGATTTGATATCGTCGTTGCGCCTGTACCTTGGGGGTTGCCTGCATATTGTCCTGTCAGTATCGTTCCCCACGTCCAGTTTCCATTGTTTCCATTCCCATGCATGTGTGTTGAGGAGTGAGAGTGAAGAAGTAGGTTGTCAGCACCGTGGATAGAAGAAGCATGTTTTCAGGACTGTGAGCAAGTCTCTCCAGGTGAGAGAGTGTGTTCAAGAAGCGATTTATACTGGAGGGAGTCCAGTAGTATCTATAGATCTCTGAGAATTCCTGATCCGACTTGTTGTCGAAGCCCCAGAAAGGGAGGTGTAGTAGTCGATGGAATGTGTGACAGTGAAGGTGTACACTCCTAGGGTGGGATAGGCATGTGGGGAATGAGAGTTTGTGAATTGTGGGAGTAAGTGTCTCCTTCGAGGAAATCCTTCCTGTTGTACTATGAAACTTCCTGTTGTCCCTACCTAGCCTAGGAATCCCTCAGTTGATGGAGTTTAGTCCCAGCTCAGGGGTGACCCTTCTTAGAGTGAGGAGCAGTGTGGTCTATGGTTGGGAGGTTCATGGAATGTCTGCACGCAGTTGGTGTACTCCAATTAATAGATAAGTATCATTTTCGTGCTTAATGGTTAAATGGTGTATTTTAGTGCATATCTGTGATTCTTGTAATAATATCATATGTTTTGCTGCATGTATGTTTTCATGTTATCTCTATTTATTGATGTTAATTTTATATGTGAATTTTTCCACAAAAGAGCTTCATCTGCCATTTCCCAACAGGTCTATGTCTGGGAAAGGACATTTTTTTTAATTACCTATAACAAAAATTGAGAACATGTGTGTCTGAGGTAGTGTCTTTCAGTCTATTGGTGGCCAGGGATGTTACAAAATGGTATCAGAGCATTTTCTGGAGTAGCATGGATCGACCTGGGTGGACAGGGATGTTACAAATTGGTATCAGAGACATGGTTTCAACATTGAGCTTGGATGGGCCATGTTAGTGGAAGTTGAAGCAAATGTTTTGGAAAGCAATTGTTGTCAAAATGGACAAAATATGAGCTAAGAGCATCCCTGGGTGCCAAGAGAATACTTTGGTCGTGTTATGAAGCTCAAGATGTATAAAGTTTTATGGAATGAAAATAAATAAATAATCCACCACAATCATTGTGTTGGGTCGCAAGGTTCGAATTTAGGGCGTAAGATATGCATAGGGGAAAGGCCAACTTTTTCCAGCCATCAAATATGGAAAAAAGTTGCATGAGATTTAACCTCCAAGTCCTTCAGACTTCGTGACTTTGGAAAAGTCTATGTGTTATAGAGAAAAAGGGGACAAATCCCTAAGTTTCGACATGTCGGAGTGGATCTACATCGTAGATTAGCGAGGAATTTCTTGATCGTTGGTTTTGGCTGAAGATAGATCAAAACCTTTAGATCAAGCCAAAAGAACAAGGTAAGGTGCAGTGGTGAAAACGGGATCTCAGCCGACAGATATTCACATGAATGATTGTGATCCGTAGATATCACAACAAAGGAAAATTGGCATTCGAGAGTAATAAGGTGGGATAGAGTGAAAAAAATCGAAGTCCCGAAGTTCAGAGTTAATATGGACAGTTCATCAAAAGGGACACGTGTCAGTAGATTGGCATTTTCTAGAATTCGACATTCAAGAGAAACAAAGTGTGCTAAGGAGAAAACTCCCGAAGTCCCAAAGTTCGGAGTTAAGACAGACCATTCGTCAAAAGAAACATGTGTCGACAGATTGGATTTTTTGGGAATTCGACATTCAGAAGAAACAATGTGTGAAAGAGTGAAAAATACTGAAGTCCCGAAGTCTGGAGTTCATCCAGACCGTTCATAAAAGGAGATGTGTGTCAAAAGATCATATTGTTCGGGAGTTCGACGTTTGGGAGAATTGGAGTGTGTGAGTGTAAAATATTTCAACGCCCGAAGTCTCGAAGTGACATGGCTTGTTGACATCACTAGGGATAACGTGGACACATGGGATTTGTGCCACATGTCAGTGAGTTAAGAACCTTTGGAAGATAGAAATTCCATTTAGGGTCATGTGTCTGCTTCTAGTATTTTTCCACATGGCACTCCTCTCGAGCATGGGTAGTGGGGCCTTTGATGAATACATAAAGTAGTTAAAACCTTGGAGAATAATTTAACTATATCGGGCCCACGATAAATTGACCTCAGTAGATGTGTAGTGCCAGATCGTGAAGTCGGGAGACTTGATACTCTGGAGGAAAGGTGTTACAGTTAGCATTGAGTAGAGAACTCGTGAAGGCCAGATTTAATATCAATCGTTGGTCACAGGGGACGTGTGGTGTCATATCCCAAGGTCTGGATACTTGACACTCTAAAAGAAATGGTTCATGATTGAGTGGGAGGAAGAAATACTCCGAAGTCTCGAAACCCAGAAACTCCGAACTGCTGGAGCTAGGAAGTCCGAAATAAGTGGATGTGACGTGGATCTCCCGTAGGAATTCTAGGTGTCATATGACTTTTTACTTGGAAACAAATGCAATAGTCCAGAGAATTGGCACTCTAGGAGGATTCAATGTTTGGACAGTCCGGAACTCCCGAAGCCCAGAGTTCCTTAGTAAATATTAGTCGTTGGATGTTGGGAAGCTGAGGACTGTTGATCCACCCCACTTGGAAAGTTATCCAATGTGGCACTCCGGTATATTTGTTGTGATGTTCTATGGAAACCGTCGAAGCCCGGAGTCTTGGAGCTCCTATCCACCGTAGAACTGAATAGGGAATGTGGACCGTAGATCCATCGTCCTTCATGATTTTTCCAGTTCAATGTTCTATGATGTTTGTGATGTGTGAAAAGGGAAATTTCTGAAGCTCTGAAGCCTCGAAGTTTCAAGTCTCCAAATAAGCGCCCAACTATTAGCACTTTGTCACAACCGTGGTTACATGCGAATTAAGGGATGAAGGAAAAGGGGCTAGTGCCCGAAAGTGAATTGTAGAACAGAGAAAGGCTCGAAGATAGAGCCATGGGGATTCTTGATAGACCAAATACCCATAGAAAATGGATTATGATATTATTTTTTTGAATCATATTGTTTAATTTATTCTGGAAAATTATTAAGTCTAATAGCCTGACAAAATTTAGTTAACTGCACATTTTGCAGAGGTAGCAATTGTTAGAACCAGATCGAATTGTTACATAGTGTAGATAAATTTAGGAGGCACAGGATGCTTACAGTCAAGAGGATGAAGTTATAGGAATGGATGTTCATTTGGGATTTGAAGGAACAATCTCCAATGGGTATGGAGAAGAAATAGATAAAGACATGAGTATGATGAAAATCATTAAAAAATTGCAAAAAGATGTCCAAATTCACTAGGCAGATAACGAAAGGATTAAGAGAGCCAAGGAGCAATAGGAAAAATTCAATATGAAGTTAATGAGGAGCCTGGAAATAATTGAAAATAAGTTGGATAAGGAAAGTGGATCCATCAAATCAGGGAGCCATAGGTCCCCTTATGTGTAAAGGAGAGAAAGAAATGGTAACAAACGTCACCAACACTCCGAAAGGAATTCCAAAAGGAGGCCACACAATAGTTCAAGTCCATCTCCTACCAGAAAACATAGGAGATCTAAAGTGGATGAAATGAAGGGTGAAATGAATAAGATCAAACCTCCTACTTTTGATGGAGAGCACAAGAAATATGAAGAGGCTGAGACATGGCTACTTGGCATGAGGAAATATTTCCAATTTCAAAATTATTCCTCTCATGCAGAAGGAAGAATCATAGTCTATCATATTAAAGGAAAGGCATATGTGTGGTGGGATCAACTTGTGCAAGTGAGACACGTTAGATAGAAGGATATCACATGGAAGGAATTCAAGAAACATTTTGAAAAGAAGTACTTAACCAAGATATATTATGACAAAAAGATGGAAGAGTTCTTTGAACTTAAATTGGGAATCATGACCATAGATGAATATGAAAGGAGATTTTAGAGTTGTTGAAGTATGTCCCTTTCATTAAAGACGAGATAGTCAAGATCTAGAGATATCTGAGTGGGTTGCCACCTTTTATCAATGCCCCACTCCAGTATGATGATCCTAAAACTATGGAAGAAATCATAAGGAAGGAAAAGTGTTTATATGATCAACATAAGGGAAAGCCTAATTTCCAAAGATCTTGGGAAGACAATAGGAATTTTAAGAAGGAGCGGAGGCATAAGGGGAACAAGCCACCATTTTTTAAAAATAGTCCTCAAGGACAGCCAGTTTTGAGGGAGCCTGGGATGGCTGAAGTAGGTGGGTAAAGACCAAGACAGACACCTATGTAATGTTGGTGCTGTAATGGAGATCATAATTATAGATATTTCCCTCAAAGAAAGGACAAGGTGATATTTGTTCACAATGTTCAACAATAAGAAACAATGGAGGACATGGGCAGAAGAGTACCAAGAATCTATATAGCCCTGGACAATAAGAAAGATGAGTTTCAATCACACATGATTGAAGTCGAAGGTATAATCAATAACCATGCCTTTACTATTTTAATTGATTTATAGGCTAGTCATAGCTATATAGATCCTAAGGTAGTGGAAATATTTCAATTACCAAAAAGCAAGCATGGGAAATCTTGGCTGGTGCAGGTGGATATAGGAGCCAAGAGAAAGGTTGTTGAGTTGGTTAAATCATGTCCAGTGGGCATGAATGGACCGAGTACCAAGTGAGATTTGAACATCTTTCCTTTGGGATCATATGATTTCCTAATTGGTATAGATTGGTTGGACCAAAACCATGCCATATTAGACTGTCATAACAAGGAATTCACTTTCTTGGATGAGGAAGGAAATCGGAGAGCAGTCTAAGGAATTACCAGGGCAATTACTGTCTGGGAAATCTCAACAATGCAGCTAAAGAAGTGTTACAGGAAGGGATACCAAATATTTGCAACCCATATGGATGAAGAAACTAAGGATAAGTTGCCAAGATTGGAGGATAATGCAGTCCTGAAATATTTTAAAGATGTGTTCAAGGAGATACTAGGGCCACCTCCAAAGAGAGATATTGATTTCTCTATAAATTTGATTCCTGGGGAAGCTCTAGTATCAAAGAATCCCTACTAGATGAGCACACTAGAACTGAAAGAACTGCAAATGCAGATTGAAGAACTTTTAAACAAGGGGTACATGCACCCAAGTGTGTCACCTTGGGGTGCCCCAGTGTTATTTGTGAAGAAGAAATATGGGACCCTGAGATTGTGCATTGACTTCATGCAGTTAAATAAGGTAACTATAAAGAACAAGTATCCTCTACAAAGGATCGATGATCTCTTTGATCAGTTGAAGGATGCAAGGATATTTTCAAAGATAGATCTTAGCTTGTGTAACAACCCTAGTTAAATAATTTTTAAAGGGTTATTAAGTTAAATTAATTGTCCTAAGGTATATTAGTTAAATAATGATTATTTATTAATAATATTAATCAATTAATTATTTAACTATTTATTGTTTAATGTATATTAATTAACTAATTAATTAATTAATTAACTCATTTAATGTTTGGGTAACGAATTAAAGTTTAATAAATTATAATTTATTTAAAAGAAAACATAACGTAATGCAGGAGGGAACCATTAAGGAGAAGGGGATAAGGTGGTTAGCATTAAATGGAGGGATAAGGTGGATGGCATTGAATGAAGGGAAGAGGTAGTGAATGAGAAGGGGGATATGAGGGGGCAGAGGCATTTGAGAGAGGGGACTTTGATTTTAAGGGGAGGAAGCATTATTTTGATATTAAGGGACTGTATTTTTCTGGTTGGGATTTGGGTGGACTGTTATAGGGGATCATCGGTTGCTGGGAGTTTTGGGCTCGGGGGCCAGGAATCCTTACATAATCCTAGAGCTAGGGAGCCAGAGAGGCTCTGTTCCTAGCTGGCTGGGTGGTTAGACAGTTTTGGGCAGTGCATCAAGCAGATTTGGGGATAGCAGAGTTGTTAACAATAGTAGCATCAGTTAGAGGTATGTAATTTATGCATTATTCTATTGTGTTATGAAGTCGATTATAATCTACTCATAAATATTAATATGTTGATTATGTAGTGGACTATTTTGATGTATAAGAAACAGTTTAAGGTTAAGTTAGCATGTCTCTATTTTAATTTATGATTTATAAGGCTTTGTTGGAAGAGGCCTTACACATGGTATCAGAGACCTAGTTTAAAATCTGGAGCCAAGGGCCTACCTACCCACCCAGAAATTTAAACAACTTCTAATTAGTTATATTGAGACCTTGAATAAACTGTAAACAACTTCTAATTAGTTATATTAAAACCCTGAATAAACTGTATAGGGTAAATATGTATAGAAAGCAGCCCTGAAAACCTGCAACCTGAAACCCCTTAATTAGATATAAATCTAATCTCAAGCTCCAAGCAACCTGCAAGCCAAAAAAAAAAATATAAAGCAAACTTTAACCACTTGTTTTTAAATAAATA